>JALJCO010009813.1:0-154960 GCA_023101725.1 Atherinomorus stipes
GCAGATCTGATTCACACACTTATCACTCTTCACACTTTAAATCACCAGCTTTACAGATTCTAAGAGCAAAGCCAAACATGCAAAACACGCTGACAAAGAAATGAGCAGACGATAAATCTGAAAGTGGAAATGATCAGAGTTATGCTGTAAACACGATCACAAGCTTCGTTTTTAGACTGAGACTCAGACTGACTGGATCTGAGCGAAAACACTCCTGACTATGGAAGAGTAGCAGGGCCTTTGAAGGAAAAATAGCTCTGAGGGAAAAGTCAGAACTCTGACTTCTTTCCACAACATAAAAAAAGGAAATATTCCTGAGAAAAAAACCCCAATAATTTCTGAAAAAGTGTCCAAATTCTGAGGAAAAAAGTCCGAACTGATGTCTTTCTACAACATACTGTAAAAAAGAAACATTTGCAATATTTAAAAGAATATATATATATATTCTGAAAAAGTCCCACTTCTGAATTTTAATCTCAGAAATCTGACTTCTATCCAGAACATAAAAAAAGAAATATTTTCTGAGGGTTTTTTTTTTTCTGAAAAAAGTCAGAATTCAAACCTTAGTCTCAGAATTTGGACGTCTTTCCAGAACATAACGGCATTTTAAAAACAATTATTATTATTTGAAAAAAGTCTTCTTTCCAGAACATGAAAGGGAAATATTTGGGAGATTTAAAAAACAAAAAAAAATTCTGAAACAAAGTCAAAGTTCTGAGGAAAAAGGTAAAGAATTTGTGACTTCTTTCCAGAATATTAAAAGGAAAATATTTGTAATGTATTTTTTATTTTCTGAAAAAGAAGCCAGAATTTTGAGAAAAAGTCTGAATTTTGATTTTAATTTCAGAAATAAGACTTCTTTCCAGACCAAAAAAACAAAATATCGCAAAATTAAAAAAAATAAAAATAAAAAAGTCAGAAAAAAGATTAATTCTGACATTAATCTTAGAATTCAGATCATCCAGAACATAAAAAACTAAATATGTCAGAGTTTTTTTTTCTTTTAAAGTCAGATTTCTTACTTCAACTTTAAGTATTCAGACTTCGCAAGATCTTTTCTGAAAAAAAAGCCAGAATTCTGAGAAAAAACTCAGAATTCTGGCTTTAATCTGAGAATTTGGAAAACTTTCCAGAACAAAAAAAAAGGACATATTCACATTTTCTTGAATTATTATTTTTAAAAAAAGAAGTCAGAATTCTGACTTTAATCTCAGAATTATTTTTTTCCCTTCAGTGGACGTAATACTCTTCTGTATTTGATAGATAAACTGACTGAAAATAGTTTTAAACTACAGCATCAAGGTGTAACGCAAATCCAGTTATGTCTGACATGAATTAAAGTCCAAATCCAACTCAACAGTCACAACTAACCCTACAAGTGTAAATGAAAACATAAAACAATGACTGACTGAACTCATCAACACATATTTTATCCCCAGTAGAACATAAACAACATTTCAGCCATTTATTTCATGGAAAATCTCTCTGATTGTGAATCTGATGCAGAAACACGTCTGTAAAAAGTTGGAACAGAAGCAACAAAAATAATAATGAAAATAATAATAGGAGGAGACTTTAATACCTAATCAGACCAGTAACATGACTGGATATAAAGGAGCATTTCAGGGTCTCTCAGATGGAAAGATGGACAGAAGTTCACCAATCTGAGACAAACTGGAGATAAAAGTTGTGGAAGAAGTTCATAAAAATGACATGGAATCCTGGATCAGACCAGAACGGGACCACGTTCCTCTCCTAAAACCCAGAACTGGTCTCCTCACTTCCCAGTCGTTTCCAGACAGATGTTAGAAGAAGAGCAGATGCTACACAATGGCAAACATCAAGCTCATGTAGTTCTCTGCTTGAAGTCCTGGACAGGTTCCAGTATGAGAAAAACTGCTGAGTTTACACCTGTCTGACTCCAGTTCAACTCCATCGGCTTCCAGTTGACTTCCACATCCACTCCTCCTCTTCCTCACTTCTAAATTATTCTTATTCTTACATAACACTGAGATAAAATGCAGGTTGGCTGATGACTATCTGGCTCTAATTCTCGCAGAAATGCTTCAGATCGAGTCTGTGCTGGTCCGTGGTTTTCCTCCCATTACTGGACCACATTAGTTTTTCCCTCAGGACGTGAGCCGGATGTGATAAGTCCCCGCCAGTCCTGGTCCAGAAGTCTTTATCTAGCTGTAAAATCTCATTGATGTTGTTTTTCAGAGCAGTACGGTATGCAGAGGCAGGGCTGCGCTGGACTCTTTTTCATTTGGTAAGTCTTATTTTTCCCGCATCACGTCAGATTTCCACCGTTACTATAGTAACCACCCTCCACTCTGCTCTCCTACAGCATGCCGCTGTAAAACCTGAACATGGTTGCAGACTTCCTCCCCCTCATTCGGACCACGCATGTCCATCCTCTCTGCTACATGCCCGCTGGTGCGTTCCCTGTTTGGACGGCAGAAACTAAAACGCGGAGGAATCTGAACCAAATATTTTACATCATTCTTGAAGTTTTCATTCCTGAATGAAATTCTTTCCAATTTAAGTCAGCGAGAAAAACGTCTACGCTGTAGTCATGGAAACACAGGTCTAACATGTTCTAACCAGGTCTAACCAATGCGTAACAGTTTTAAAGTGCATTAAAACCTGTAATGCACAAATCTGCCAAATTAACACGTTTTTTTCCTCCTTTAATCCTTACGAAAACACTGGGATAAAATGTGCAAATTCCACAGGTTAATCTCTTTGCACTAACACATTAATTCTAACAGCCCTGACTGAAACTTAGACAGCAATTTTTACAAAAGTGTTCACGTTATCTTAATCATTTATAGATGGGAAATTAATTAACTTTTAAGATAATTGAGATAATCCTAAAATCCTACTTAATTACTTGACAACAATTGTACCATAAAATCTGTAATCGTGACATCCCTATTTACAATTTTACAGTAGGTGCAAAAAGTATTCAGACCCCTTAAACTTTTCACACTTTGCTTTATTGCAGCCATTTGCCAAAATCAAAAAGTTCATTTTATTTCTCATTAATGTCACTCAGCACCAAACTTGACAGAATTAAACAGAAATGAAGAAATTTTTGCAAATTTATTAAAAAAGAAAAACTGAAATATCACATGGTCATAAGTATTTAGTACTTTGCTCAGTACTGAGTAGAAGTACTTCTGAGCCATGAGTCTTCTTGGGAATGATGCAACAATGTTCCACACCTGGATTTGGGATCTTCTGATTCTTACTTGCAGATCCTCTCCAGTTCTGTCAGGTTGGATGGTGAACGGTGGTGTTCAGCCATTTTCAGGTCTCTCAGAGATGCTCAGTTGGGTTTAAGTCAGAGTTCTGGCTGGGCCGGTCCAGAATGGTCCAGAGTGGTTCTGATCCACTCCATTGTTATTTCAGCTGTGTGTGAGGGTCATTGTCTTGTTGGAAGGTGAACCTTCGGCCCAGTCTGAGCTCCCTGAACTCTGGAAGAGCTTTTCTTCCAGGATCTCTGTACTTGGCTGCATTCATCTTTCCTTCAACTGCAACCAGTCGTCCTGTCCCTGCAAATGAAAAACACCCCCATACCATGATGCTGCCACCACCATGCTTCACTGTTGGGATGGTATTGGGCAGGTGATGAGCAGTGCCTGGTTTTCTCCACACATACCGCTTAGAATTAACTCCAAAAAGTTCAATCTTGGTCTCATCAGACCAGAGAATCTTATTTCTCACAGTCTGGGAGTCCTTCATGTGTTTTTGGCAAACTCTATGCAGGCTTTCATATGTCTGCACTGAGGAGAAGCTTCCATCGGGCCACTCTGCCATAAAGCCCCGACTGGTGGGGGCTGCAGTGATACTGACTTTGTGGAACTTTCTCCATCTCACTACTGCATCTCTGGAGCTCAGCCACAGTGATCTTTGGCTTCTTCTTTACTCTCTCACCAAGGCTCTTCTCCCACCATTGCTCAGTTTGGCTGGACGGCCGGGTCTAGGAAGAGTTCTGGTTGTCCCAAACTTCTTCCATGTAAGGACTATGGAGGCCACCGTGCTCTTAGGAACCTTTAGTGCTGCAGAAACTCTTTTGTAACCTTGTCCAGATCTGTGTCTCGCCACAATTCTGTCTCTGAGCTCCTTGGACAGTTCCTTCCACCTCATGATCCTCATTTGCTCTGACATGCACTGTGAGCTGGAAGCTCTTATATAGACAGGTGTGTGTCTTTCCTAATCACGTCCAATCAGTTTAATTAAACACAGCTGGACTCCAATGAAGGAGTAGAACCATCTCAAGGAGGATCAGAAGAAATGGACATCAGATGAGTTAAATATGAGTCACTGCAAAGGCTCTGAATAAGTATGACCATGTGATATTTCAGTTTTTCTTTTTTAATAAATTTGCAAAAAAATTTCTACATTTCTAGTTTTTTTTTTGTCAAGATGGAGTGCTGAGTGACATTAATGAGAAATAAAATGAACTTTTTTTATTTTAGCAAATGGCTGCAATAAAACAGTAAAAAGTTTAAAAGGGGTCTGAATACTTTCCGTACCCACTGTATGTTGATGAACTTTTTAGAGCCAGTTTTTTCTCAGACTGGGAGATTTGGAAAAAAAAAAAAAAAAAAAAAAATCGTTGTTTTCTGTGTTTACAGTTTACACGGCGTCTGAACTGGTTTTGTGTTCCTGCCAAACCCAGCTGGGCTCTGAGCCTCCTCAGACCAGGTAGAGGTCGTGATAGATTGCATGCATTAACTTCCTTGGAGAACGGGGGATGGGAAAGCATCCCGTTGCCCCCGACTACAGTCTGCAGGCTGCTGCATTCCTGCAGCCTCCACCATGAAAGGAGCCTTTGACGGCTGAGAGGCCGGGCCACAGTCCCATCTACTGGGGTTTGAGTGAGGGCCTTCTGGCACACCGCAACACCTTCCTGTCCTCCACCAGTTAAGCTGCTGCTGCTCGTGTGTGTTGCTTCTCTAACGCTCTCTTGTACCCTGCTTCCTTCTTTCCTCGAGGTTCTAGACAGATTTCACGCTGAGCAGAGAAAGGACACAATGTGACGGTTAAACCTGCGTGAATGGAAACGTTAATGATGGAAGCAAACAGCTCCAAACAACTGCAACTTTATTTATAACACTACAAACAACAGTTGGTCAAAGATGTGCAACATTAGACTGTAAACAATGAAAATAATTACAATAAAAAGCCCATCAAGTGCACTAAAAACTCTAGACTGGATCCCAGGTCTACTACCAGACTGGATCCCAGGTCTACTATACCGACTGGATCCCAGGTCTACTATACCAGACTGGATCCCAGGTCTACCATACCAGACTAGATGCAAGGTCTACCATACCAGACTAGATCCAAGGTCTACCATACCAGACTAGATCCCAGGTCTACCACACCAGACTGGATCCCAGGTCTACTATACCAGACTGGATCCCAGGTCTACCATACCAGACTGGATCCCAGGTCTACTATACCAGACTGGATCCCAGGACTTATATACCAGACTGGATCCCAGGTCTACTATACCAGACTAGATCCCAGGTCAACTATACCAGACTAGATCCCAGGTCTACCATACCAGACTGGATCCCAGGTCTACTATACCAGACTAGATCCCAGGTCAACCATACCAGACTAGATCCCAGGTCTACCATACCAGACTGGATCCCAGGTCTACTGTACCAGACTACATCCAAGGTCTACCACACCAGACTGGATCCCAGGTCTACCATACCAGATTGGATCCCAGGTCTACTATACCAGACTGGATCCCAGGTCTACTATACCAGACTGGATCCCAGGTCTACCATACCAGACTGGATCCCAGGTCTACTATACCAGACTGGATCCCAGGTCTACCATACCAGACTAGATGCAAGGTCTACCATACCAGACTAGATCCAAGGTCTACCATACCAGACTAGATCCCAGGTCTACCACACCAGACTGGATCCCAGGTCTACTATACCAGACTGGATCCCAGGTCTACTATACCAGACTGGATCCCAGGACTTATATACCAGACTGGATCCCAGGTCTACTATACCAGACTAGATCCCAGGTCAACTATACCAGACTAGATCCCAGGTCTACCATACCAGACTGGATCCCAGGTCTACTATACCAGACTAGATCCCAGGTCTAACATACCAGACTAGATCCCAGGTCAACTACACCAGACTGGATCCCAGGTCTACCATACCAGACTGGATTCCAGGTCTACTACAGTATACCAGACTAGATCCCAGGTCTAACATACCAGACTGGATCCCAGGTCTACTACACCAGACTAGATCCCAGGTCTACTATACCAGAAGCTGGTATGGTAGACTCTGGATCTCAGGTCTACCATACCAGAGTAGATCCCTGGTCTTATATACCAGACCAAATCAAAGTCTACCACACCATACTGGATCCCAGATACAGGCTGTGCACCTGGGATCAAGCACCCATCACCAGGATGTGAGATACTGAAAGGAAATGAAGACATGGAACATCATCTGGACTGGAGACCCCTAGACCACAATGGGAAACACCTCCTAAGCTGGTGGAGAACCAGAGAGCCAAAATCCTGCAGGATCCGCAGATACAGACCCAGGACATGATGACGACCAACAAACCGGACGTTGTGATCAGGAATAAGCAGCAGAGGAAGCCATTGACAGATCCCAGTGATGGAAATATCACTGGAGGCAGTGACCCCTACACTGGAGAACTGGCTCCAACACAGACCTGGAGACACCTGAAGCTGTAGATTATATAAATAATTCAAATGAAATGTGGAAACAACGCTGCCTAATGCGGTGATTCCCAGTCTTGGTCATCAAGGCACACTATCCTGCAGACTTCCATGTTGCCCTGCTAGGGCACAGCTGATGTAAATTAACTGGATCTCTGACGAGCACTGCACCAGTCTGCTACTGACCCATTAATGTGAGTCCGCTGTGTTTCAACAGGACAACATGGAAAGTCTTCAGGAGAGAGTGTGCCTTGAGGACCAGGATTGGGAATCACTGCACAAATGAAGCTCACCTGGAAACATCACAAAATAAATCGAACAGAGAAAAATAAAACTCAAAATGTTCCATTAGATGAAACCCTACACACAGAATCATCTAGAACACACTTTATTTTGTACTATTTTACTTTGTTTTATCCCTTCTAGAAGCTCTGAAAGTTGTACATGTTTTACACTCTCAGGTTATCTGTTGGACCAAACATCACCTGGAGAGTAGGGGTGTGACAAAATACTGACACACTGAGGGTGCATTCACACCAGGATAGTCCAGGACCCTCGGTCTGATTGGGTGGGGATTCCTGAAAATGTCGGACTTTTCTTTGCTTTGGCACGCATTCATACTGCATTAACTAAAACGGTCCAAACCGCCTGGTAAACCAGTAGTTAAACAACTGCCCACTAGGGGGGGGCGTCGCCCCTAGGGGGACGCTCCCCAATATAACCACCGATCAATGATGATAAAGCAGGAAGAAGAAGAAAACTGGACTCCGTAATCAAAGTGGAAATCTTTCTGCTTCTTATCATTGGGCTACACAATTTCCAGTTGTTTTTTGTTGTTGTTTTAACCTCGGCTTCTTCAAAAATGCTCTGTTTGCTTTATTTTCCCTTTAACCCAAATGACAATCTCCCTAACTTCCTCCTCCTTCTTCTTCTTTGCTTTATTGCAGTCGATAAAAATCACTTCCATTAGGTACGCTGGATAGTCTGATAGCCTGTTTGCAAGTGAACTGAGACCCCCGGCTTTCAGGCGGACCAGAGTCCGCTTCTTTGGTGCACCAGAGTACGGTTGGTGTTCAGACTGCACCAAACAAAGCGGACTATCCGTGGAATCGGACCACGGTTGAAGCGGACCAAACTGCCAGTGTGAACACACTCTGAAATACACTCAAAAATAGAGGTACGAGACAGGAACATTTCTGTACCTGTAGGTACATTTTTCCTACAGATGTTCTCTCAAAAGTACAGAACAGACAAAAACTACTACAGATATTCTGCCTTAACTGGAACTTCACGTGACTTCTTGTTTGGCAGATAGATTAACAGGTTCCTCAATAAACACCCAGGAGATGTTTTGGACATATGAGAAGCACAATGAAACTGAAATACAAACATACAAATATACAAATTAATGAATAAATTATTAATTATTAAATTGATTAACTCAAATGAGTTAGATTCTTATTTACATATGAGCAAATATTACTTTGTGTCCATGAAAACCAGTGCTGAGTCTCCCATTAAATGCACACACGACTACCTATTAGCATGAATGCTAACCTAACATTGAAAAACTAATAGACAGGCTAACGCAATTAGCATCACTACCGTTGTCAAAACGTTTAACACAAACAACGTTCCTTTAAACGTTTATCACTTTACACTGACATCAAATAAACGTCACTGATCATTTACAGACATACGTTGTACAGAAAACACGCAAAAGATGATGAAAAACATGACGCTTCAGTGCAGGAATGTCACGTTACAAGAAACTACGGCAAGTTTGAGAGAACAAAAACGTCCAGTCCGGCAATTCCACTGCCGGCTTTCTTAAAGGGACCGCAGCACCGAATATACCGACATGGGAAAAAAATGACGTTGGTTATCGCTGTAAATGTCTGTGTCGGTAAATTTTCATACAGATGTTCATACACATGTGGAGCACATGTGCACAAACATGTGGATCACATGTTGCACATGTGCAAATGTGTGTTTTTGGAACATTTTAGTGTGATCCACATGTGAAAAATGTGTGACTCACATGTGGTCTACATGTGGACCACATGTGAAATTCATGTGGTTTTTCTGTAAGGGGATTGTGTATGTAAAAACCCAGGTTTTGACACCTTTAATTGATTTTGACTCAATTTGTTGTTTCAGTCATCTGATGTATGCACATAGCTACAACTTTTATTTCAATCTGCATTTCAAATTTCTCTATAGTGCCTAGAATATCGAAATATATCACAATATATCGCAGTGTCGCAATATTGTATTGTATCGTGATTCGTATCGTATCGTGTCTGTGCCAGTACCCGCCCCTACTGGAGGGTCTAAATGAGTTGAATCCTGGTTCAACTCTCGGTCTCATTTTACTGTTGTGGGAGTTTTTAAAACTTCCTCATTTACAGAGTTCAGTTGTGTCTTCACCTACCAGGCAGACAGCTGGAGGATTAAAGCACGTGGGCATCCTGGAGTTGTTCTATAAAAGTGTAATATTCTCTACAGGTCTGATGTGTGGTTTAAGTATGGCTCAATCGTCCTCATCGTCCGTTTATCTACAATGATACGGGTTTGCATGAAACTGATTAACACCTGACCCTCCGAAGCCATTCCAGTCTGTAGTATTTACCACGTTTTAGTTATTCTTTCATTACAAAGAAAAAACCTGAGTTCAGATTTGATTAGAAAGTGTTAACAGCTGTTGGCTGAAAGTGCGATTTTTCTCCTGGAGTTGGACTCTGATCAGCGCTGACGTTAGAATATTGCTCCTGGATGACAGGTCTGACTCTGCTGAGCCAACCAGAGCAGACATTCATCATCTGCTGCTGAAACCAGGCGGGCAGGTTTAGTGGACCAGCAGCAGACGGAAAACACGGACGTCCCATCCATAAACTAAATAACAGGTCAGGAGTCGTATCCACACGGCGACAAGTGAAGTCCTGTCTGCCGCACCGAGGAGCAGGGGAAATGAAGCAATAAAACCAAGTCAGACGGGGGAAACTAGAGCTGGATTCCTGGACCAGGACTGAGCCAGGACCAGTAGGACTGGGCTGAAAGTCTGGCTGGAATGTGGAGGAATGTGGCTTCCCAACAAATCACTGGTCCAACACACCTCCCCTGCTCTGAAAGAAGACACCCGGAAGTTATGACCCCCATAAAAGTTTAGGATCAGAGATGAGATGGAGGCACCTGAACTGGCCTGAAGACCCGCTCAGGGTCGTCTCTAATGTGCACGCACTAAACTTTTCTTCTTGAAAGCAACAGGAGAAAAATGCAAGGTTCAGACTTGAGGAACACGAAGAAATCCCTGCTCTGCTTCACCACCTCACACACACACCGACAGCTAGATAACACACTTCAGTCCATTTGAATAAAACTAAAAACTGTTGCGTGTGTTGATTTTATACTTTTATTATCTTGCCATGTCGCATGTCCCTGGAAAATACTAGAATGGGCAAAGACAGGGCCGCTCTGAGCCACGGGGCAAATGATTGACAGCTAAGCTAACGCTAACCGAGCTAATCCAAAGTTAACGGGAACGAACAAAGATAGACGGTTTAAAGGTGAGACAAGCTCAGACTTGCTGTTAACCAGCTAAAAACCACCGTTGTGCAACTCTGATGCAGGCTGAGGCCTTCCTGGAAGCTAGCAGGGAGCTAACTGTTAGCCTTCACGGCTAAAATCGGCATCCGGTCTGCCGCCCGTCAATCAAAAGGACACACCCCTAATTATGTGTAATTTTAAGATTAAACTAGAACTGCAAGCAGTTATCACGGGGTCCAAGCCCGACCGTGCACCGCCTCCCCTGGCGCACCGCCCTCCCTGGCCACGCCTCCCATTGTTCCACAAACACTTAGATTTGTAGCCCTCCGGAAAAAAGGGATGATTTTTGATTATTTTGCAAAGAAGGTTTGCTCAGCATTAAAACCTGTTGTCTTTCATTTTGGTACAGCATGAAGCTTGTGTGTATGGGTAATGTTGAGTGAGTTTTCAGGAAAATGTCTATCACCTGCAGAATTGTGGCTCTCAAGGACCAGCACTGGACACCCCTGTTGTAGACCAACATTAAAAAAAAACTAACAGCCACCAACTACCGCAGATCCTCTCTGTCCTCAAACTTCACCACAAGCATTACAGTACCATCGAACTTTTGTATTAACAGATGTTCCGCAGGTGAATATCAGACATCAATATTCAAACATCCAGCTGGCTGTCCTCCGTGTGTCTGGTCTGCTGAACACGACCAGGATTCTTCCTTCCTGTCCTTTCACTGTTCTCAGTATATAAAGACCTGCCATCGCCCAGCTCAAACACAGTCTTCCAAGCTGCAGGCACGCGAGTGACTGATCTCGGTCGATGGTTTATATGGAAAACTGAAAAGTTTAATCAGTTTGCACAGGGAAAAAATATGCGCGACACTACCCGGTGCCTTTAAGAAAGATGTGCTGTTGAGTTAGAAAATTCATGCCACAATAGTCTTTAGACTGATGAAGAAAAAAGGTCAAATAGTTTTTTGTGACCTGAAAAGTTTCAGAGCATCTGAACTGGGCTTAGAGGGTGACGTGATCCTGCTTTCTCCCACCGCGAGACAGGATTGTGGCTCTGAGGGTCACGATTTTTATTTAAATTCAGGTATTGTTACAGCCCTATATATGAATGATCAATGGCATAACCATGTAAAAATGAAGACAAACACACTACAGATGCAGTTGTTAACTTTAGACAACATTGATATTTGCAGGATTAAAAATCTTTCCCAAACTGCTTGGGATTCATAAGGAATATCTTGACATTAATTGCAGCAAGATTGGTTTTTATTTGGGATGCACGATAATCATTGGGCCGATAACAGGACATTATGATGTCATTCCGATAAGTTCGATGTCATGACGACATACCCCGATAACCTTTGTCCCATAAAGTTGGAATTTTAAAGATTGGACATGCAGAAGTTGAAAATCCCACTTTATGCTTTTCACGCTGAGATATTGCGATTGGGGAAAGAAAGCCGCTGCTTCACAGGGCAGACCCAAAACTGCTTACAAACCTCTTTCCCTGTCTTATATTAGACACTACCTACCTTATACAGTTGGAAATTTTAAGATTGGACATGCACAAGTTAAAAATCCCAGTTAATGCTTTTTTGTGGCTCTCGAGGACCAGCACTGGACACCCCTGTTGTCAACCAACATTCACAGAATACTAACAGCCACCAGCCACTCCAGATCCTCTCTGTCCTCAAACTTCACCACAAGCCTTACAATACAATAGGACTTCTGTTTTAACAGATGTTAATACACATTCGCACATGCACACACATCTGTGGCGATATGTTTGCTCCAGCAGGACTGACCACATACTTCAGTTAGAATAATCAATGTCTTATCCATGTAAAAATGAAGACAAACACACTACGGTGAATATCAGACATCAATATTTAAACATCCAGCTGGACGCCCGTGCGTCTGGCCTGCCAACCACGACCAGGATCTTCTCCTTCTTTCCTTTCACTGTTCTCAGTGTCTGAAGATCTGCCATCGTGCATCTCATTCACACACTCCCCAGCTGCATGCGTGTAAGTGGATCATTCCGATTAAAGGTTTATGTGCCCATGGAAAACTGACAAGTTTCATTTGACTTGCAGGGAAAAAAAACTTGTGTAACACCGTACCTGGTGACTCTAAGACAGATGTGTTGTCTAATTAGTAACTGGATGCTTCCAAGAGTTTGTAGCTTGATGGAGAAAAAAGTGAAACAGTGTGATGTGATCTGAGAAGCTTCAGACCATCTGAGCTGGGCTTGGAAGGTGTCACGATCCTGCCTTCTCCCACTGCAAGATGGGCTTGTGGCTCTGAGGATCACAATTTTTATTTCCATTCGGGTATCGTTACAGCCCTATATATAAATGATCAGTGACAAAACCATGTACAAAATAAAGACAAACACACTACAGATGCAGTTGTGAACTTTGGACAACATTGATATTTGCAGGATTAAAAATCTTTGCCAAACTGCTTGGGATTCATGAGGACTATCTTGACATTAACTGTAACAAGATTGGTTTTTATAGATTTATCTGTTATGGAAATCCTTGTGTTGAGCAAATTTGCATATTTCAGCCAAAACTTAGGGTGTAAAATCAATATAGAGTAAAGGTTGGATGGATTTAAATGTTCAGTATGATTCAAGGAATATCCATCACATTTTAGCTGTCTAGGACAAACAGCTGATTTTTAATGTAATAAAAATCAGGGTGATGCCCGCTCATAAACCATTCCCACTTTGTCCAATCATAGCCATCCTCTAGGAATCAGCACAGAGTGATGATATGAACATACACAGTGAGTTTCAGATATATCTGATCAATTGTTTGTGAAATATAATAAGTGTTTTAGCGCCCCCTAGATTTAAAAAATTTCCATTATGCAACATGAGTAGATAATCACGTTCCCCTGTTGGTGTAGGAGTTTCATGGAATTATCTGATGCGGTTTTAAAGTTATGGCCTTTGAAGTACGTAGCTAGTTTTGGAAAAATGTTTCAATGCGCATAACTCCGCAACGAAACAAAAATCCAACAATCGCTCTGATCAGTTTTTTCCTCTTGCTATGTACTTTGTGTGGTACAATTTTCAGTTTGATCGGGGTAAAACTCTAGGAGTAGTAAAAAAAACGATGTTTTGCATATTTTGCACTGTAGCAAAAAAAAATTATAGGCGGAAATGGGCGTGGCCTATGTCATAAAATTCAGGAGGGTCCAAGGAATCTGGGGATATAAGGCACTTAAATTTACTCCAAGCCGTTTTCGAGCTAGAGGCCAAAACGTGCTACCTAATGGTATAGCGCCACCTAGTGTCTGACATGAGTTTTTTCTCTTTTATAATTTCACAAAAATTTCATTCTACCATCCCTGTAAGTGGCTATATAAATCCACCTTTGGTTTGGCCTCCCTGGCCATTTTTGTTGGGTCAGGGGAAGAAAAATAGCGGTCCAGGGCCCCTCGGCTGATTTCCGCCCCTGGGTTACAAAATCGCTAATAAAACACGCCCACGTGGTCCAATCCTAACCATCTTCTAGAAATATGCTCAGAGGGTCACTATCTACGTACCATGGGTGCGGCGTGCAGATCGGACCAGCGGTTTTGCCAATATAAAAAAATCAGGATAACAGCGCCCCCTAGATTTGAAAAATTTCCTCCTTTGGTACATTTGTAGAGAATCAAGTTCCCCACTGGGGTTTTGAAGGAATTGTAATTATGTGTTGTCGTTTTTGAGTTATGGCCTTTTAAGTTTTTAGCTAGGTTTTCATAAATGTTTAAACGCGCATAATTTCGTAACCGAGTAAAATTTCAAAAATCTGTTACATAACTTTGTTTGGCTATGGCTCTAGTATATGTGGTACAATTTTCAGCCTGATCGGGTCAAAATTGTAGGACGAGTTTACGAAAATAGGTTTTGCTTATATCGCCCCCTAGCAAAAAATCTATCTAGGCGCAAATGGGCGTGGCCTATGTCAGGAGATGCGGAAGGGTCCAAGGAATCTGCTCATCCAGGTCCCATAAATTTATTCCAAGCGGTTTGCCCGCTAGAGGCCAAAACGTACTACCCCCTGGTATAGCGCCCCCTAGTGTCTGACATGTGTCATTTTTCTTATTTCTCTACATGAACCACTTTTGTCCAAGCCCATGTATATGCTTTTTATGGTTCTTTTGCGGTTTAGCCTCCCCACAGAGTTTTTGGGGCGGAAGAATAATAATAATAGTGAAAAATAACGAATAATAAAAAACGAAGCAAACTCAATAGGGTTCCAGCACGCTGGAGTGCTGGGAACCGCGTTGCACTTGCAACGCGGGCCCTGCGCTGCTCCGCGGGCTTGGACCCCTAATAACATCTAAACAGATGAGTAATAATAAAACTTCACCCCCCTCACAGTTTACATGCAGGCGAACTTGAACCAGGATGCAAACATGTTTATTTCAGCTGTGTGTGAACGTGTTTATTCCTGCCGTAAACATGTTTATATCTGCTGTAAACATGATCATTTCTGCTGTAAACATGTTTATTTCTGCTGTAAACATGTTTATTTCTGCCATAAATATGTTTATTTCAGCTGTGTGAACGTGTTTATTCCTGCCGTAAACATGTTTATATCTGCTGTAAACATCATCATTTCTGCTGTAAACATGTTTATTTCTGCTGTAAACATGTTTATTTCTGCCATAAATATGTTTATTTCGGCTGTGTGTGAACATGTTTATTCTTGCCGTAAACATGTTTATATCTGCTGTAAACATGATCATTTCTGCTGTAAACATGTTTATTTCTGCTGTAAACGTTTATTTCTGCCATAAATATGTTTATTTCGGCTGTGTGTGAACGTGTTTATTCCTGCAGTAAACATGTTTATATCTGCTGTAAACATGATCATTTCTGCTGTAAACATGTTTATTTCTGCTGTAAACATGTTTATTTCTGCCATAAACATGTTTATTTCCGCTGTGTGTGAACGTGTTTATTCCTGCCATAAACATGTTTATATCTGCTGTAAACATGATCATTTCTGCTGTAAACATGTTTAATTTCTGCTGTAAACATGTTTATTTCTGCCATCAATATGTTTATTTCAGCTGTGTGAACGTGTTTATTCCTGCCGTAAACATGTTTATATCTGCTGTAAACATGTTCATTTCTGCTGTAAACATGTTTATTTCTGCTGTAAACATGTTTATTTCTGCCATAAATATGTTTATTTTGGCTGTGTGTGAACGTGTTTATTCCTGCCGTAAACATGTTTATATCTGCTGTAAACATGATCATTTCTGCTGTAAACATGTTTATTTCTGCTGTAAAATGTTTATTTCTGCCATAAACATGTTTATTTCTGCTGTGTGTGAACGTGTTTATTCCTGCTGTAAACATGTTTATTTCTGCTATAAATTTTTTTATTTCTGCTATAAACATGTTTATTTCTGCCATAAACATGTTTATTTCTGCTGCTAAACATGTTCATATCTGCTGTAAACATGTTTATTTCTACTATAAATAGATATACATCTGCTGTAAACATGTTTATTTCTGCTGTAAACATGTTTGTTTCTGCTGTAAACATGTTTATTCCTGCTGGAAAATATGTTTATTCTGCTATAAACATGTTTATTTCTGCTGTAAACATGTTCATTTCTGTCATAAACATGTTTATTTTGGCTGTAAACATGTTTATTTCTGCTGTTAAGTTGTTTTTTTTAAACATGGGAGTCAAATTTTTAAGGTTACTTCTGGGCCTCACTTCTCTCCAGCAGAGTTTACCCCTTGGGTTCGGCCTAAAAGGCAGCCCCGCCACCCACCCACTACTCAGAGTACTACAGATGAGAACATCATCGTACAGGTTACAGTTTACAAATATTTGGAAATCTGACTTGATGAAGCGTTGTCTTCCTCACATCAACATGTTGCAATCAAAGATCAAAGCAGAATCGCTCCTCACTCACATTTGTGGCCGAACACGACCATCCCCCCCTTAGCTGATGCCAACACAATCTACCCACATGCTTGCAAAGAAGCTTCTGGAATACTGCAAGTCCACCACTCTGCCGTGACAAATGCTTCATTCAGGACTCATCACGGCTTTACTCTCAGGTTAAATGGCCTTCGTGATTATCACTAGTCTTCTCTCATCGATAAAACGCTCCTCAGTTGTTTCACCTCCATATCTGTGGCAGCTTCTGCACCGAGGATCAACAGCCAAATGTAACAAACGGTCCTCCCATCAAATCACACGACACATCCCCAACATGTCTCGCTTTGGACAAACATCTTTTTCTTCTGCTGCATCAAGAAACCGGAACATCATTCAAAGAGCTCTGAACTATACAAGATGCCTTTATTTAGAAAAAGCATCGGCTGCACGATTGCAAAGTCTGAAACGGTGAGACACAAAGGGTGGAGGGTGGGGAAAGGACTGGAGTTATGCACGTTTTCCTTTTGCGTTTATTTGTATCATGACGTGGTGACGACAGTTTCATGTCCAGGAGGAGAGTCCAGCTGCTGAACTGGTCTGCCTGCAGTCCAGAGTCCAGCTACTGAACTGGTCTGCCTGCAGTCCAGAGTCCTGCTACTGAACTGGTCTGCCTGCAGTCCAGAGTCCAGCTGCTGAACTGGTCTGTCTGCAGTCCAGAGTCCAGCTGCTGACTGGTCTGCCTGCAGTCCAGAGTCCAGCTGCTGAACTGGTCTGCCTGCAGTCCAGAGTCCAGCTGCTGAACTGGTCTGTCTGCAGTCCAGAGTCCAGCTGCTGAACTGGTCTGTCTGCAGTCCAGAGTCCTGCTGCTGAACCGGTCTGCCTGCAGTCCAGAGTCCAGCTGCTGAACTGGTCTGTCTGCAGTCCAGAGTCCTGCTGCTGAACCGGTCTGCCTGCAGTCCAGAGTCCGGCTGCTGAACTGGTCTGCCTGCAGTCCAGAGTCCTGCTGCTGAACTGGTCTGTCTGCAGTCCAGAGTCCTGCTACTGAACTGGTCTGCCTGCAGTCCAGAGTCCGGCTGCTGAACTGGTCTGCCTGCAGTCCAGAGTCCTGCTGCTGAACTGGTCTGCCTGCAGTCCAGAGTCCTGCTGCTGAACTGGTCTGCCTGCAGTCCAGAGTCCTGCTGCTGAACTGGTCTGCCTGCAGTCCAGAGTCCTGCTGCTGAACTGGTCTGCCTGCAGTCCAGAGTCCTGCTGCTGAACTGGTCTGCCTGCAGTCCAGACCTTTCACCAGTAGAAAACATCTGGAGCATCCAGCAGACGTTTCCTGGAACTGCTCCAGTCTCCCAGCGTTACTGCACTCAACGCCCGGATCTGAACCTGGAACCGGGCTCACATCCAAACCAGCAGAATTCCTCGGAGCACGTGGCTGAACCAGAAACTGGTGTTTGGGAACGCTGGAATCTCAAACGGACACGCAAGTCTTTCTGAATGTGGTCCAAGAAACGTCTGCAGGCTAATTAAAGCCTTTACAGCCGTCGTTTCCTTTTATGTCCTCAGATTTATGAGTTTAATGCATCTGCTCCTCCGCTCTGACCCCACATGGACTCACTTGCTTTCCCTGCATGATGTAAACTGTTGCATTAAATAAAGTGACATGTCCATGCTGGTTTTAGAGGACCTCTGATGGGCAAACTGGAACTCCAACGCTCTCCACAACGAAACCCGAGTTTTACCTGCTATTAAACACGAGCGTACACGTCTGTTTCTGTCACAGACTCTTTTCCTCTTATCATTTAGACATAAACACGGACTTCAAACGAGCGAACAGCGATCTGACATGAAGACTATCTGAAGTGTCAGATGGTATCACCCCCACAGTGGAATTTCCCCCTCTGGCTTGATGTTATCTCCACCCGCATGCCCTCAGCGCTGAGGCAGCTTACCGCTTCACCATGGCTGAGTTAAAACAACAAGACCCGCTCATAAAAGAAGCTCTTCCCTCCAACGTTAGAGACAAAGTCTCGTGTTGGGCGAGCTGAGTCATTTCCACTTTATTGGCTCTCTGATAACTGGCTGCATACCAGCTGTGAAAACGCTTTGGCTTTCAGGTTTCTCTCTGCTGATGAGTAACTATCGCTGCAATGTGTGCTGGATGAGGCGGGGAAGCAGGACGTCTCCAGTCTGATCATTCATTCCTACAACTGTTGTTCTCAGCTGCTGCTCGTGTTTGACTCGTCCTTGGTTTGGGTCAGTTTAACCCTTTGAGCCCCATTCTAGCCCAGTTTGGCACCATCTGTCCAGATTTGAAAAGGTTAAACATTAAACAGGAAAACAAGAAGAGTTCATCAGTTAAATGGGAGTTCCTGGTTACTCTGATCCATCCCTGTAGTCCTGCTGCTATTGGCCGAGGCTGCTGGAGGACGTCCCATGATGCACTGGGCTCCTCTCTGCTCTCTTTAGGCCCTGTCCCAACACCCGCACTTCCACCCTTGCGCCCCTCGAATGTGCGCTCTCGTTTAAGGGTTGAAGTGCGTCCCAGTTCTCCAGGGCGGAAGTCCACCACGCCCCCTTTACGCCCTCAATCCACATATTGCCCATAATTCATTGCTGCGTGTGACGTTTTGAACCATAAAGGCAGAACATGACCATATCTGGTGATGAGCTCCTGTCTGTGGTGAAAAAAAAAAGCCATTTCAGATGTAAATATTGAAATATTTCATCTGCAGGTGAAATAGTTACTGTTATTGTCCTGTTACTTCCACATATGCTTTGATTATTAAAATTCAAAGCATTTGAATAATGAAAGTTATCAGTTTACTGATGAAAGTAGCTATATTTGATTTTTATTTAAACTTTATTTACACAGGTAAGTCCCATTGAGACGCAGCGTCTTTAACAAGGCAGACCTGTTTACCTGACGTCCATGTTTTTATGGACATGTGGACATTTATGGACATTTATGCAACAATAACAGTCACAGATCAGACAATTTAATCATTATTATAAATTTAGTTTAGAATGGAACAGTTATTTAACCTGAACTGGTGAAATTATACAGACACCTGCAGAAATTAGTTCAATAATTCATTTATTTATTAATTAAACTCGTGTGGATTTCATAACATATATTCTACAAGAACAGATGGAATGAACTTTATTCTGTTTAGGTCTGAAAATGGATTCTCCTGGCGCTCCACCTGGGCACCTGCGCGTGTGCGTATGATGCCTACCTCCGCTCCTATGTAGCAGTTTTACCAGCGGGGTGAGGAGATGCAGGAAGATTGAAAATCACTTGTCTCCTAGATCTATATGATTCTTATAATTTGTTGAGATAAATGGAGGAATTAAATTCTGTCACAGATATTTTTGTAATTTTGGGAATACATTCTACATTTCCTTTTTCTTTTTCTTTACAAATGGGTTCATTCTTAGTGCTGATATGTGAATATTTATGTTTAAATGACAGTTTGTGGTTTGGTTAATAAATATTTTCATGTTCTGCTGCGCTGCTGCAAACCCTCACTGATTCAAACTTGCGTACACGAACTCAGAGCTGTCGTGAGATTTGATCGTATCCTACGATCACGTTCAAATTGATAAATGCCGAGTTTTGCTTGGAAATGGTCGTACGCACAGATTTTCGTCGTACGATCGTTTGATAAATGAGGGCCATTGTGCGTGTGGAAATGCTCTTACTTTCAGTATTAAACATAGCCCTGAGTTCTACTGTTGTTTTTCTTTGATTTGATCTCACCACATGTTTAAGTGATCACTGATCACGATCATTCAGGATTTTTTTCCGGCCACATTTCTTTCTTGAAAATGATGGGTCCCCACTATCCTTCCAGTGTTTAATGATGCATTGGACTGTTCTTAACCCAGTTTTAGTAGTTTCTGCATCTCCTCAGATGTTTTCTCTGCTCGATGATGCCAATGATTTGACCCTTCTCAGACAGACTTACATCTTTTCCACGACCACGGATGTGTCTTTCCACATGGTTGTTTAGGAAATGAGAAGCAAGTCATTGCACCAGTTGGGGTTAAATAACTTGTTGCAGCTGAAAGATAATCGCCCATGCAGTAATTATCCAATAGGAGGCTCGTACCTATTTGCTTAGTTAAATCCAGGTGTCCCCTTTGTTTTTGGCCAGGATTTATTATTATTATTTTCAGCAACTGGACTAATGTGGATCCCATAATGGGTTTGTTGTAATCGGTTTTTGACTGAACCTCACTGAAATGGATTGAATTGGAATGTCTGTAAAGGTGCCTTATTGTAAATTGGTGTACAAATAAAACTGGATTGATATGCAATGAACTGGGTTCAATTCAAGCAATTTAAACTGAACTGACTTGTAATGATTGGAAATGAACAGAACTGAGCAAAAATGAATCTAAGTGATATTGAATTTAACTGGAATCATTTGGACTTAAAGGTACACCATGTAACTTTTGACCTAAACATCAGCTAAATCTAAGTAATAATAGATGATTTCTGGGGTAAATATTCAGCACTTGATGCACATGAGTGCTCTGAGGGGGCTGTCCTCCTCAAAAACCAGACATTGTAACTTTGCAGGAGTGGATCCGTCTCTCATTGGATCTTGTGACCTGGCTTTGCTTTATGGCTCCATGACTTCACTATCAGCTGATCAAAGTGGATAGAAACTGTTTAATTTTGCGACAGTTGTGTGGCCCATGGGAAGTTGCAGGTTGAGTGCCCATAGGGGCCAAAGGTTACAAGGTGCCCCTTTAATTGAACTGAATTTAAAAGACATATAATTTTATTTATTTTAACCTTTATTTAACCAGGTCGGTCCCATTGAGACGCAATGATCTCTTTTCCAAGGGAAGCCTGGCCAAGACAGCAGCTTAAAACATTAAGTTTCAACAATAAAACAAACAATAAAAGTCGCACAACACCAATAACACAACAAATATACAAACTGCAATGATAACAATAGAGCTGAATTTGGGACTCTTATGTGAAGTGGGAGCAAGAATCAAACTGAGTTGAATTGAAGAACTTAAGTTAATATAAGTGACTTGAATTTTGTCGAATTATTAAATTAATTCAGTTTAACTTAATTGAAATTACTTGACTCAAATTGATTTAAACTCTACAGAGGTAAAATGAATAACACTAAACTGAATTAAACTGGAATTGAGTGATTTGGACTGAACTAAAACTAAGTATGTTAAATTAAGTGGATTTGAAGAAATGAAATTAATTGAATTCATTTTAATTGAATTGAGCTGTACCGAACTACATTTAACTGAGCAGAATTTGATTAAATTGAATTAAACTGAACTGAGCTGTATTGTAATAACTAATTAAATCGAATTTAACCAAACTGAACTGAACTAAACTAAACTAAGTTTAATGTAATTGAGCTGTATTGAGTTCAAATTTAACTGAATCGCATTTAAATTAAATTAATAGAATCTAATTAAATTAAATTAAATTAAATTAAATTAAATTAAATTAAATTAAATTAAATTAAATTAAATTAAATTGAATTGAACTGAATTGAGTAGGTGGATTCCCTGCAGACAGCAGCAGCCTTTGAGCCTCTGTGAACAGAAATTTCCACCCTCGGTGCAGCAGAGCTCTGCTGTCAGCTGTTTATACTGACCTCCAAACAGCACCTCGTCACTCTTTCCTTTATCCAAACAGCCACGAGCAGGAAGACGGCGCTGGAAGCTTCCAGCAGCACAACTCCACACAGATTTACTTGTAAAACTCCTCTCCTGGCCCACATTTCAGAACTATGATTAAAAAAACATCTGCTGAAGGAGGAGGGACAGCCCATTAACTTTGAGAAGCCTGCTGTTAACATATTTCCACAGAGCATGGCGCACTTTAAAAAACCAACAACTGCTAACTGAGCACTTTCATTCTGCTCACATCCATGTCCACCAACAGATGAGCTCCATTTTTAACAGATTAAATCATCAAACTTCACGTGACGAGTTTGTCAGAGCTTCTGTTTCTTCTGCTTTTCCAGTCGTCTTATCAGACTTTCATGCCGTCCTCGTGTAGTCCTGCATCACAACCACAGAACATCACACGTTCTAACTGGGAACATATGACGGTAAGCAGTCATTTCACACTTAAAACGCTAAGAAAATATATAAATAACAAAAGAGTTGGTCTGTAAGACTCTATGTGTGAAGGATCCCACATTAAAAAGTCTTTTAGAAAATAGTTATAGATGTAAAGAATTACGCAGCTGAGAACATGAGAGGAAATCCTGGCTGGGAGCGTTAAAGGAATAATTGGGACCAGACCCCAGATCATCTAATCCAAACAGAGGACGGTTGGGAACACGCTGGAATCCAGCTAGATGAAAGCGTCCATCATCTCTTCTTCCAACAAACAGACATGTCTCTTTCCACCCGCCAGGCTTCAGCGGTGAGACAAACTCTTTTAAATACACAACAGCTGACCTCTGACCCTGCGTGTGATGAAGAGGAGGGCTCTCTGAGCCTACAACTGTACTTCCAGCTCTAGACCAAACAGCGAATCTTCAAACAACATGACGGATGGTTTGTTCCCTCTGAAGAAATCTGAGCAAAGAAAACTTCTTCCTCCTTCAGCTCACACTCAGAAATCTCCCTCATGTCCCTGAATGAACAGAGCAATGAAATCCTCGGGCCATGATGCCATTATTACCTCTGATACACAGTGGGTACGTAAAGTATTAAGACCCCCCTTAAAGTTTTCACTCTCTGTTTCATTGCAGCCATTTGCTAAAATCAAAAAAGTTCATTTTAGTTCTCATTAATGTCACTCAGCACCCCATCTTGACATAAAAAAACAGAAATGTAGAAATTTTTGCAAATTTATTAAAAAAGAAAAACTGAAATATGACATGGTCATAAGTATTCAGAGCCTTTGCAGTGACTCATATTTACCTCATCTGCTGTCCATTTCTTCTGATCCTCCTTGAGATGGTTCTACTCCTTCATTGGAGTCCAGCTGTGTTTAATTAAACTGATTGGACTTGATTAGGAAAGACACACACTAGGGATGCACCGATGCATCAGCTGGACATCGGTATCGGCCGATGTTTGCCTTGTTAACTGCCATCGGCCATCGGCCAATAAAAATGACATTTGCCGATGGCAGTGGCCGATTATTATATAGCCTATATATACACAATATATATATATATATATATATATATATATATATATATATATATATATATATATATGATTTACATGTGTCATCAACACTGTGCTTAAGAAAAAACTCTTTTCCCCCACTTATTTGGGCGGCTGGGGGGAGATACTGGTAGAAGGCATCCACGCACTTTCCTTAGTAGAGAAGCGATGATGGCGGCGGTCGTGTGGCAATGTTTTACCATTTCAGAAAAAGATCAGCGTTACGCAGTTTGCAGTACATGCTCCACGAATATTTTTTATTGGGCCATGAAAATAATCTTCTCACTGAGTATGTTTTTGTTTATTAGGCTAAAACCACTCAATTTTGTTGGGCAATATACTGAAGCATTCTTTTTAGTGATTATCAGTCCCAGGTTTTTTAAATGTTTTCAGAAAAGAGCTTGTTATAACTAATGTCAACCACAAAGTGACATTAAAGGTTGTTTCTGTTTCATAAATTGGTCTGATTGAATTTGTGCTCATTCGAGGATAAACTGATGAAGAACTGAAAGACTTGTAAATTTCTGTGACACAAAGGAAGTAATAAATAAAAATAGAAAACATCGGCCATCGGCCAAGTTGTTATGTTAAACATCGGTATCGGTATCGGCCCAGACTTTCACAATCGGTGCATCCCTAACACACACCTGTCTATATCAGAGCTTCCAGCTCACAGTGCATGTCAGAGTAAATGAGGATCATGAGGTGGAAGGAACTGTCCAAGGAGCTCAGAGACAGAATTGTGGTGAGGCACAGATCTGGACAAGGTTACAGAAGAGTTTCTGCAGCACTAAAGGTTCCTAAGAGCACGGTGGCCTCCATAGTCCTTACATGGAAGAAGTTTGGGACGACCAGAACTCTTCCTAGACCCGACCGTCCAGCCAAACTGAGCAATGGTGGGAGAAGAGCCTTGGTGAGAGAGTAAAGAAGAAGCCAAAGATCACTGTGGCTGAGCTCCAGAGATACAGTAGTGAGATGGAGAAAGTTCCACAAAGTCAACGATCACTGCAGCCTCCACCAGTCGGGGCTTTATGGCAGAGTGGCCCGATGGAAGCCTCTCCTCAGTGCAGACACATTAAAGCCCGCATAGAGTTTGCCAAAAACACATGAAGGACTCCCAGACTGAGAAATAAGATTCTCTGGTCTGATGAGACCAAGATTGAACTTTTTGGAGTTAATTCTAAGCGGTATGTGTGGAGAAAACCAGGCACTGCTCATCACCTGCCCAATACCATCCCAACAGTGAAGCATGGTGGTGGCAGAATCATGCTATGGGGGTGTTTTCAGCTGCAGGGACAGGACGACTGGTTGCAGTTGAAGGAAAGATGAATGCGGCCAAGTACAGAGATCCTGGAAGAAAAGCTCTTCCAGAGTTCAGGAGCTCAGACTGGGCCGAAGGTTCACCTTCTGAATACTTATGACGAGGTGATATTTCAGATTTTCTTTTTTAATACATTTGCTTTCATTTCTACAGTTCTGTTTTTTTTTTTTTGCCAACATGGGGTGCTGATTGTACAATGATAAGAAATAAAATGAACTATTTTGATTTTGGCAAACGGCTGCAATGAAACAAAGAGTGAAAAGTTTAAAGAGGTCTGAATACTTTCTGTATGTAGTAAAATCTCCCCGTTTCATACCTATCCACTGCACAACTTTAAACATGTACTTTTTAACAACATTGACATGAGAATCCCCACTCAGGTGGAAAACATGTCAGAGGAACTTCAAAATAAAGCCATTTTCAAAATAAAAGTGGGTTTGATATTGATTTTTGGCCAATTTTGAGATTTGGGATTTATTTAGGATTGATGCATCGATCTATATCAAAAGATTGATGTATTGTTACACCCCTAACTGACACAACACACACACAGTGATCCACCAGTAACCACCATTCTTAATCAGTTTAACAAAATCGATTTCAGTTTAACAAACAATCACAATTATAAGATCTCGGAAGGTTACGGTAGATATCGTAATTTAAGGTGCATTTAAATCAATGTTGAATCGATTTCTAATGAAATCACAACCCAAAGAATCGAAGTTGAATTGAATTGTGAGATTCTTAACTAGGGATGCACGATACAATTGGACCCCTATCGGTATCGACCTATATCGGCCACTCCACCGATATTTAACCAATCAGCCCGCTGTTTCTAAAGTCTAAAAAAGCAAAAACTTCTTCTTCTTCTTCAAAACTTCTTTTTTACAAACTTTAAAACTTCTAAAGACTAGGGGTAGGAAAAAATATCAATACACTAAAATATCACTATATTTTCATATGCTGATATCAAATTGATATTTTAAAACGCGATATCTATCTATCTATTTTACTAATGAAATCTCACAATATTTCATTGTTCTGTTACAAAATCTTGCAAGAATTCACAAAAATTTCACGATATTTTCATATGCTGATATCATATTGACATTTAAAAATGCGGTGTCTATCTATTTTACTAACAAAATCTCACGATATTTCATCATTTTGTTACAAAATCTCACGAGAATTCATGAAATATCACAAGATTTTGTAACAGAACGATGAAATATAGCAAGATTTGTTTAGTAAAATAGATGGACACCACGTTTTAAAATGTCAATATGCTATTGGCACATGAAATATCACGATATTTCAGTGTATTTATAGTTTTTCCCACCCCTATTTATCTAAGTGTCAGAAACGGATAACAAAGCTGTTGCAATGACTGCTTTTTTCCAGCTTTAATGTTGGTATCCATATCGGTTATTGGCAACATGAGTTTAAAAAATATCGGCATATCGGATATCAGCCAATATATCTGCAATAATATCTGCATCCCTATTCTTAACAATACCCAGCCCTAACGTGCTGTGCTTTGGTTAAAAGGTGTTGCAGTATGTAGGTAGGTAACGGTATGCTGTGGGGACGCAACATGAAATGAACATATCCGTACCAAAACCCACCCAATCCGGCCCGACTTGACCCGACCCGACCCAGACTCACGGGTGGAAACGAGGCTTATAAAAGCACCAAACTTCGTAGTTCCAGGAGCAGAAACACGGCAGGATTCATCATGAAGGGTCTGAACCCAGCTGCTCCCACCCTCCACACCAGGAAGGTCGAGACCTCCAAGGAGACACATGTGCTTTGATTTCCTCTGATTATGTTTCCAAAACTCATCTTCATTAAAAGTGACATGTAATAACAGCAGTATTTCCCATCATGCTCAGCTCCTCGGTACTTCAAGGCTCTGTCATCAGAAACTGTTTATTTTGCTCTGATTTGCAGCTAATGGCCCTCAGGAATCTGGGGCTGATTGCTGCAGCCTCCGCGGAGATAAAGCTCTGCAACAGCTCACATGCTAAATTTTTCTGGCTGCCTCGACATGTTTTCACACATGTACGGCAGCCCTGCGAGTTCCCAACACGTTCCAGAGACGCTGCATGTGAGAACACACGTCTGCAAAAGCCACTTCACGCCTCTGACCTCGCCGGTGTTTGGCAGGGAAATGCAGATGTTTGGAGCCGGCATTACTGGTCCACTGATGAAGGATTTTCAGGAACTTTCCAGAGATTAGAGTCCAGCTTTGCTGTAAGCCCGTTTTCCTGACAGGAAGCAGAGTCAAAGAACAGAAAACGACCGAAAGCAGCACGAGGGTCGTTGTTTCACACTCCACATCTGCAACTGCTTCCCAGGCTTCAGGGTCTGGCCCGGAGACGCAGATGTGCTCAGTTAGGGATTAAACCAGCAACCTCTGACTGAAGAACCGCTGCAAACCCATGACTCCCAGTGCTGACTCAGCATCGCTGAACTGGGACAGAACAAGAGAAACATGGTGGAGGATGTTCTCTTCCAGTTACAGCTGTTTGCTCCCATCAGGTTTCTCCCTGATCTCCAGACCCAGACCGCTCTGACTCCGCAGGCCGGACTCCGCAGGCCGGACTCCAGACCATCTAGATCAGGGCTGCTCAACCTTTTTCATGATGGGGCCCAAGTTTTCAGTCCAAACTGGTCCAGGCCCCGTTCCCATTTTAACACTCTATTAGTGTAATGACCTAATTTTTGGTTTATCTATTTATTTATTTATTAACTACACCAAATCCACCTGCCTTTAACAGACTGAACCTGGTAAAATGTAACATGATAAACACGAATAACATTAAATAAATATTAAGAGATCATCACAAACACATTTACACACACCGGCCACTTTATTAGGCACACCTGTCCAACTGCTCGTTCACGCAAATTTCTAATCAGCCAATCACATGGCAGCAACTCAATGCATTTAGTCATATTGCCATGGTGAAGACGATCTGCTGCAGTTCAAACCAGCATCAGAATGAGGAAGAACGGTGATTTACGTGACTTTGAACGTGGCATGGTTGTTGGTCTGATTATTTCAGAAACTGCTGATCTACTGGGATTTTCCTGCACAACAATCTCTACGGTTTACAGAGAATGGTCCCAAAAAGAGAAAATATCCAGTGAGCAGCAGTTCTGTGGGTGCAAATGCCTTGTTGATGCCAGAGGTCAGAGGAGAATGGCCAGACTGGTTCCAGCTGATAGAAACACAACAGTAATTCAATAAGCACTTGTTCCAACCGAAGTATGCAGAAGAGCATCTCTGAATGTACAACACATCCAACCTGGAAGCAGATGGGCTACAGCAGCAGAAGACCACACCGGGTGCCGCTCCTGTCAGCTAAGAACAGGAAACTGAGGCTACAATTCACACAGACTCACCAACATTGGACAATAGAAGATGGAGAAATGTTGCCTTGTCTGATGAGTCTCCATTTCTGCTACCAAATTCGGATGGTAGGCTCTGAATTTGGTGTCAACAACATGACAGCATGGATCCATCCTGCCTTGTATCAATGGTTCAGGTTGGTGGTGGTGGTATAATGGTGTGGGAGAGATTTTCTTGGCCCACTTTGGGCCCCTTAGTACCAACGTGGCGGTCATCTTCTGATGGCTGCTTCCAGCAGAAGAACGCACCATATCATAAAGCGGGAATCATCTCAGACTGGTATCTGGAACATGACGATGAGTTCATTGTACTCAAATGTTCTCCACAGTCACCAGATCTTAATCCAACAGAGCAGCTGTGGGATGTGGTGGAACGGGAGGTTCTCATCATGGATGTGGTAGAACGGGAGAGGTTCTCATCATGAATGTGGTGGAACGGGAGGTTCTCATCATGGATGTGGTGGAACGGGAGGTTCTCATCATGAATGTGGTGGAACGGGAGATTCTCATCATGGATGTGCAGCCGACAAATCTGCAGCAACTGCGTGATGCTGTCATGTCAATATGGAGCAAAATCTCTGAGAAATGTTTCCAGAACCTTGTTGAATCTATGACACCAAAGATTAAGGCAGTTCTGAAGGTAAAAGGGGTCCAACCCGGTACTAGCAAGGTGTACCTAATAAAGTGGCTGGTGAGGGTATATCACACGTATAATTCATGTAATAAAATCAGACTCCTACATGAACAAATCAGAACAAGGCTATTAACACAAAATCTACATTTTACTACAAAAAGAGGGACGACAGAGAAAACTGATGGACACTGATTTTAACTAAGAGATAAAACGGTGCAGTAATAGATCACACTGATTTTTTTTTTAAAACATCCAAACATAACAGAAATGTTCTGCATCGATTTTCTCTCTTTTTCTTAAAAATGCTTTCTTTCTAATGAGTGTTAGATGTTTGTTTCTAGATGCAGCTTGTAGATGAAAGATTCATGGCTACCGTTAGCGTTAGCATTAATGTTAGCGTTAGCTGGTGCTCCATCCAGACTTCTCAGCTCTGCTTTATCTCCACCAACTTATCCATATTTAATAAATTGGAGTGAATGTTTTCCTTTTTAGGAGCAATTTGGGACAATTTTTGTATTCATTGTTTAGTTTTAATGCTTCTTACAATGTTTGCTACATGCTAGCGGCTAGCTGAGTGTCTTCTTCTGCTTGTTTGATGAACTCTGACAAATTAGCGCCACCAGGTTGGGGGAGGCTACATTGCAACTATACAGCCCTCGCGGCCCACATGTGTAAAAAGGAAGTTTTTTTGCTGCCCTCTAGGTGGCGCTCGAGGCCCGAGCTTGTGCCACCTAGAATAAGTGGTCTAGACACAACGTGGACGGCTCGCCAGCGCAGGACTGTGGGACTGATTCCCAGCATTGCATTCCCAGCAGCGGCCGTCAGGTTTTCATCCTCCGTCTCCGTCTCTGTCCTGGAGACACTTCAGTCCCAGAGAACAGAGGACGTCTGCAGAAACCAGTCCAGGACCTCCTGGGAGATCTGGATCTGTTGCTGGTTCCACAGTGAGGACGATAAAACCTCTGGAAGGCTCAGACCCTGAGACCAGCTCTACTCCTGATGTCTGCAGGTGAAGACCAGTTACCAGAGGACACAAGACCTCAGGACCAGCAACCTGAGGTCCAGAAATCTAAAGAACCAAGGACCAGAGACCTGAGGTCAAGAAACCTAAAGAACCAAGGACCAGAGACCTAAAGAACCAGCAACCTGAGGACCAGAAATCTAAAGAACCAAGGACCAGAGACCTAAAGAACCAGCAACCTGAGGACCAGAAACCTAAAGAACCAAGGACCAGAGACCTAAAGAATCAGCAACCTGAGGACCAGAAATCTAAAGAACCAAGGACCAGAGACCTAAAGAACCAGCAACCTGAGGACCAGAAACCTAAAGAACCAAGGACCAGAGACCTAAAGAACCAGCAACCTGAGGACCAGAAACCTAAAGAACCAAGGACCAGAGACCTAAAGAACCAGCAACCTGAGGTCAAGAAACCTAAATACCAAGGAACAGAGACCTTAAGAACCAGCAACCTGAGGACCAGAAACCAAACGAACCAAGGACCAGAGACCTGACGACCAGAAACCTAAAGAACCAAGGACCAGAGACCTAAGGTCAAGAAACCTAAAGAACCAAGGACCAGAGGACCAGAAACCTAAAGAACCAAGGACCAGAGACCTGAGGACCAGAAACCTAAAGAACCAGCAACCTGAGGACCAGAAACCTAAAGAACCAAGGACCAGAGGACCAGAAACCTAAAGAACCAAGGACCAGAGACCTAAAGAACCAGCAACCTGAGGACCAGAAATCTAAAGAACCAAGGACCAGAGACCTAAAGAACCAGCAACCTGAGGACCAGAAACCTAAAGAACGAAGGACCAGAGACCTAAAGAACCAGCAACCTGAGGACCAGAAACCTAAAGAACCAAGGACCAGAGACCTAAAGAACCAGCAACCTGAGGACCAGAAATCTAAAGAACCAAGGACCAGAGACCTAAAGAACCAGCAACCTGAGGACCAGAAACCTAAAGAACCAAGGACCAGAGACCTAAAGAACCAGCAACCTGAGGACCAGAAACCTAAAGAACCAAGGACCAGAGACCTAAAGAACCAGCAACCTGAGGACCAGAAACCTAACGAACCAAGGACCAGAGACCTGAGGACCAGAAACCTAAAGAACCAAGGACCAGAGGACCAGAAACCTAAAGAACCAAGGACCAGAGACCTGAGGACCAGAAACCTGAAGAACCAGCAACTTGCAGACCAGAAACCTAAAGAACCAGCAACTTGCAGACCAGAAACCTAAAGAACCAGAAATGTGAGGACCAGAAACCTAAAGAACCAGAAATGTGAGGACCAGAAACCTAAAGAACCAGAAATGTGAGGACCAGAAACCTAAAGAACCAGAAACCTAAAGAACCAAGGACCAGAGACCTAAAGAACCAGAAACCTAAAGAACCAGAAATGTGAGGACCAGAAACCTAAAGAACCAAGGACCAGAGACCTAAAGAACCAGAAACCTAAAGAACCAAGGACCAGAGACCTAAAGAACCAGAAACCTAAAGAACCAAGGACCAGAAACCCAGAGACCTAAGGACCAGAGTCCTACACACTGGAGACCTGAGGACCAGAGACCTGCAGCTGCTAACCACTGATTGTAGACCCATCCTGCAGGTCTGTCCCAGTCCAGGGTTGTGGGGGCTGGAGTCTGTACCAGCAGCTACTGGGCCAGAATCAGGATCCTGGACATGTCACCAGTCCATCGTAGGACCCCGATTATAGATGATAGATCATATCAATGGTTTTAAATTAACCACTAAAATAGGGCTGCAGTTAGTCAATTAATCGACTAATGGTCGACTATCAAAATAATCGGTGACTAATTTCATAATAAACTAATCATTTATTGTTCACCAGTTTTGTTTTTCCTCTCAAAATTGCCGCTTAGCTTCCACGGTCTCGTCCGTCTGTCTGCTCAGCTTTTCTTAAACAGTTTACAGACATAGATAAACACACAGACTTGCAGTCAAAAGTTTGGACACGTTTTTCCATCAGATCAATGAGAAAGTGTCCAAAAGTCTGACTGGTTCCGTAAATATGCTGCAATTTTCATATAATCCGATTAGTCGACTAATCGGCAAAATAATCGGTGACTAATCAATTATCAAAATAATCGTTTGTGACAGCCCCCACTCCAAAACTGTTTCACTTGCTGGTTTCTGTCTGACGATGAACCGAGTCCAACATCTGGACCAGTCCAGAGACCCAAACCCCCCAAACATGGATCAGCTCTGAGTTCAGACTGAAGGAGACCATCATATCCCCCCCCCAACCCAAAACCTGAACACAGGGATGGACAAATCCACCTCAGTCCAACAGACCAGTTCCAGCTCAGCACAGTTTCTGAGGGAGGGGGGAGTGAAGGTGCTAATTATTTAAGCCCCTGCGCCCCACCCCCACCCCCACCCCCACCACTTATTAACAAATGGTGAGTCCTCAGCTGAAAACAGGAAATCGGCCCCCCCCTCCCGCAGGGAGTCATGAATTAACATGACTGACAAAGAGTCCAGATCACCTCGAGCTCAGCTTCAATTAACATGACAACGACGCGGGGGCCCCCAGAGTCCGACACAAGCCCCCTTTATGAGGAGAAGGAGGACATGTCACCGGCCCGGGAGGACAAAGAGGGTTTAAGTGGTCCCAGACTCTGAGGGGGGGACAGGGCCCCTGAAAACACGGAGAACTCCCCAGACCCCCAAAAGACGCGAGACAGAAAGTTTTCACGTTTGGAAAGTTTAAAGGAAGTTGGATTAAAAGAGGAGGGGGGGGGGTCGGGTCTGCAGACAGGGGGGGGGGGGGGGGGGGTGCAGGTTAATAAAGTTTAATAAAGTCTAAACAGAACTGGAGAAAGTTAAAGAGGACAGGGAAACGAGGCAGAATCCCCCCCCCCACACACACACACAAATCCCCGTTTTTACCCCCGGATCAGTGCACGCGGGGGTGGGGGCACTCACCGTTACATCTCACGTTAGGAAAGCAGAGAAGCATCCAGAGCAAACCCCCCCTCAGGGTGGCCATGGCGGCCGCCTTCACTCCCGAAAGTCTGCGCGAGGAAATAAAGTCCCGGAAAGTTCCCGCAGCGGCGCGAGACCGACGTTCCTCTGCTGGATCTGCTGGACCCGGACCCGGATCAGGGGGGGGACAAAGCTGCGCGTTCAGGTCCTGCAGGAGACCGACATGAAGGCGCGAGACGGCTCCGAGAAAAACAAAGGTGCGTTCATCCGCGCGCCTGTCCTCCTCCTCACCGTCAGAGGACTGGACTGGGAGGCGGATGCACGCGAGCGCTCACGCGCGCGCGGTGCGCAGCAGCGTTTTTGTGGAGGACCAGGGCCCCCATCTGCTGAAGAACGGAATGTAGGACCCGGATCCGGACAGACTAGCGGTTCGGTTCTGAGCTGATTGAATCTGTTTGGAGAACGTTGAAGATCCAGATGTTTGACATTAAAACCACCGGATGAAACCTGGACCATGAAGTCCACATGGATGCAGGACCTGGTTCGGGATCGTCCAGCGTGGAGCTGCAACCACATCTCACCAGAGATGCAGCTTTTCATCCGCACCGGGGGCGCCTGCGGAGATCTCTGTTAGGGGTGGTCACAGAAAATAGCAGATTTATTAAAGGATGAATTTTGTTTTTTCAAAACTGTGTTCACAGCAGGGGCGCCCCCAGGGGGTGGCCAAGGGTGGCCATGGCCCCTCTGAACAAAACCCTACTGGCCACCCCAGCAAAAATGATATTTTTTTATTTATATAAACTTTTATGTACTTTTAACAAGCTGCAGCGTTGATTACATTTGAATGTCAAAATCTTTTTAGGCTACTAAAAATAAAATAAAAAATATTACAACACACCCACCATTTTCTGCCATTGCTGTTTTGCCATAGCCCCCCCGCAGGTCTGTCACACCCAAGCGGCAACCTCCGGTGGCCAGCAGTGATGCAAGCCGGAACTTGACATTTTCTGTAATATTCCCTTCATCCGCTAGGGGCTGGCTCCAAGAGCGAGCAAATCCCCACAGACTCCCATGATAAAAACGCCAACTTCACAGCAGAAATAAACAGGTTTACAGCCTGGTTCAAAAAATCATTTTAGGTTTATTAGGTCAAGTTTACCTTCATGTCAACTGTGAGGGGGGTGAATTTTTTTTATAACTCATTCGTTTAGATGTTATTTATTCTTCAAATTACACATAATTAAGGCTTATCCTTATGATTGACATGCGGCAGACCGGAAGCTCCGCCTGCCGACTGGAGGCTCCTAGTTAGCTCCTTCTTTGCTCTTAATAAGGTCTCAGTTTGTTACAGAGTCGCACAACGGCGGTGTTTAGTCAGCGAATTGCAAGTCTAAGCATGTCTTACCTTAACCATGCCGCTTAGGGGGCTTATCTTTGTTAGCTCCTCTTAGTTTCGTGTTAGCTCAGTTAGCGTTTAGCCCACAGTACGTCAGCTGTCAATCATTTGTCCCGCGGCCGCGCTGTGCCCATTTTAGGATTTTCCTGGAGTGACGACGTACGTAACACGGCAAGATGGCGACGGTAAGACACGCCCACCTGGCTTCACATTTCTCTATTCAGAAGAGACCGGAAGCTACGTCCAGTAATTATATACAGTCTATGGTCACACCTAATTAACTCAGTCTTTCTTATGCAAATTCATCCAGGAAGGCACCACGCAGAACTGCCCCAACCAGTTTCTAATGCCCCTTTCACATTAGCATCTACTTAGCCCCGCCCTCATTGGGCCGACACTAGGGCTGGGACAATCCCCAATTAAATCGTATATTGGCATTTGGAAGGTTGCCAAGCAGTTTGCTGTTCATTAAGGCAATTTTGGAAAACAAAACAAAAACCAGCGCTCTACTGTGCATTCAGAGATGTTTCTGGAGGAAATACATGACTGTTAGAGAATCCTCGTTTACAAACAGACCTACAATCCACATCCTCTCTCCTCAGTGCAGCTACACCTTCAGCAGCTCTGTAACAGTGACAGAACGAATCTCTTCAATTCAAACTGACGCAGCCCGTTTGCTTCGGGGTTGTTCAACAGAGCAGACTAATTGCAAATAAATATTGTTTCAGTGTGTAACTACTGAAATGTTCACACAAGGGCTTTCATGAAGAGATTTCATGAACACATCATCCAGCAAAGCTGATTTTACGGTTGCTAGTGCAGCCTAGCCTGGATGGAAGGTAAAATGTTAAAGTATTATACAATTACATAGTATTATACATATTATTAGTAATATATGTACAATACATGTAAAAAGTATAATAGTACTTATTACAAAGCCACATCACAGGAGTTTCAGCTCACACGTCCAATCAAATTCAGATTATTCATGCAGCCATGCTGACTGGAAGTGATCAACATAAGACCCCGCCCCCTTGCCAATTTAATCGTGTATTGGCAATCTAGAGCAATGACAATCTACAATTTGAAATTTAGAGGCGATCGCACAGCCCTGGCCGACACCACACCACCCCTGTTTAGTTTGTTCACATTAAAATTGAGGGAAAGTCACCTTTTCAGTGTGCGTGAGGTCGTCATAGTGAAGTTTTGTAAGTCATTTGTTTGCGACACACTGAACTGCTTATTAAAAGCAAAAAAAAAAAAAAAAAAAAAAAAAAAAGGGATGTATTTTTGGCACATAATAAGCAAAAATTTCTGCCAATGGAAGAGGTGAAATTTTTTAAAAAATTTTTAAAATGCATTTGTCTTAAAAAAAAAAGTTCCTATATCTCCCTGAATTTTTAGGTTTTGTCTTATTTTGAGTGTACTGAAATATTTTGACTAGAAATGAGAAAAATTTACTTTGTACAATGTGAGATTTTGCAGTGTATTGGTGAAAGTAAGGACGTTTGCTGAAGATAACGCCTCATATAGATTCTGCCCCCTTCACGTCCTGTGTATAGATATATGTGGATCTGCGACTAATCTGAACACAGCAGCGTCCAAAGGAGTCAGAGTGATGCAGAAATGTTACCGGTGAGTAAATACATTTATAAATTCCTAGAAATAAAGTCCAGGAGGAAAGAAACAAAAGTTATTTTTTAATAACTCTTGTCCATTCTGCTGTTTTCTCTGGCCACCCCTAAAAAAAAAAAAAAAATCTCTGCAGGCGCCCCTGGTTCACAGACAGATTTCTGGAATCTTCCTGAGTCCATCACTGGTTTCCAGTGGAGAATCATTTCTGCTTTAATGCAGAAGATCACCAGCATCCATCCTTGTCCCCTGCACACAGAGATTCCTCCTGATTCTTTCCATCTTCTGATGATGTTCTACACTGTAGATGGAGGATCTTCACAGTCTGAGCAACATTTTTCTGAACTTCTTCCACAACTTTTATCTCCAGTTTGTCTCAGATTGATGATCTTCTGTCCATCTTTCCATCTGAGAGACTCTGAAATGCTCCTTTATACCAGTCATGTTACTGGTGCAATTAGATATTAAAATCTCCTACAATTATTTTCCACCTTTTGTGGCTCCTGTTCCAACTTTTTACAGACGTTTTGCTGCATCAGATTCACAATCAGGGAAGATTTTCCGTGAAACGGTAACATTAGCATCACATCTTTTGCACCAGAGCTTTGAAGCTTTATGGGGAGCTGTTTTATTCATAATTACGTAAATAAATAATAAAATTAATTTTCCATTAAATAAAAATATGCCAATGAAATAAATACAAATAAAGAGATGAAATGTACATTGTTCAATGATTAATGTATTAATTTAATGACACTTATTTTATAATATTTTCATTTATTTATAAACTGTTTTATTTAATTTTAATAATTTATTCATACTTTTTTGTTGCTCAGATTCAAGAGAATATTTTCCTTGAAATATTTAAAAAAGGCTCCAGTTTCATCATCTGATATGTTTATACTGAGAATAAAATATGGATTTATGAAATTTATAAATCATTGTATTCTGCTTTGTCAACATTTTAGTGACCTTAGGAAATGTAATAAATTTGCTTCTGCCCAACCTAAACATGAAACAAAAACATCTTAACATGGATAAATGTCCTCGATATTCGATTGTTCTGCTTCTAAAAGGAAGAAATAACCAACCAAACACAAATGTCCAACAGTACTGAGACAGCAGGAAGTGTCCAACTGGTCCCAGCTACTCAGAGGAAAGTGTGACAGTGTAGAAAAATGAACAGTTGTGCTTGATAGTTTTAGACAGAAAAAAAAATCAGCTGCCAGTGAAATACGTTGAAATTGACAAAAGTAATAATAAATAAAAACTCTATGAAAATAATGACATTGATTTTTAACTGTGGCTTAACAGAAATATTGAAAAAAAAAATAAAACAAAAACAGGTATGTTGGCTCGCTGTTCATGAACAAGGTGTTTTAATTTGTCTGGGACAGTTTTGTCTGGTTTTTTTTTTTTTTTTACACTATTTTTCAAAACAAAAAATTCAAAATCAATATTTTATTTGACTAAATTATAGTTTAGTAAATTTTTCTTTATTATTAGTTTCTTTAACTTCTCATTTCAATTATTATTGTGAATTTAGCCTTTTTTTAAACTGGAGGGTGTGGATAATTCTGAGGACTGTAAATGCAAAGTCTAGATGGTCAGATTTAACGAAATGCTAAATCCTGAAAGTTCCTCGTCTATTTTGGACCTTTCATTCAGCCTACAAATGATTCTCACCACAGAATTAAAAATCAACATTTTATTTATGATTATATTATTTATTACAAAGAAAATCTGCACTTCTCAGCTCTAATTATCCTGCAGTTTACAAACATGTCGGTCAATATCAAATAACGTATAAATAAACTCTGCTGCATCACATTTAACAATAAAAAGTGAAGAAACGTCTTCATCCTGACGGGGAGTGACACGTCAGCCATGCAGACGTTAACAGATGCAGTTAGTGAGATCACGCGTCAGGTCCAGGTCCGAGCATCCACACCGGACCAGGTGTGGAAAAGTCTTTCTGTTAGTGCTTTTATTCTCTGCAGACTGGAAACGGACACAAACAGGAATTCATTAGTTCCACACAACAACAAGCAGAGCGGGGACGGCTGGATCCGGGCGACACCTGCAGGCTGCAGAGCTCACGGTCCCGGGATCGGATCCCAGTAAAACCAGGACAAACCAGTCCTCAGATCCCAGCAGTCTGCTGTCACTTCAGAAGCACCGAGGCTGCCTCTCTGATGCAGGAAACGGTGTTGTGGACGTCCTCGTCCGTCTGCTTGACGGTGACCACCACCCTGATGCTGAACACACCACAGCACAAACTCAGGCTCCACTTTACAAACACGACCCGAAATTAATATGACACGATGAAAAGGAACCCTGAAAGCTCACCTGGGTGGGGGCAGGAAGCGCTCCTCCTTTTCCAGATAGCGAGCCAGAGTCAGAGCCACATGTCGGTCCAGACACTGACAGAGAAACAGCCCACATGTTCACGAATGCATCACACAGCTCTGGATGTAAAACTTTCAGCTCTGATTTAAGGAAAATGTAAAATGTTCATTCTTTACTGATATAATAAGATGAATGTTGGACGTTTAACTGGAATTATGATGCAGTAATTTCTTCATCTCAAACTATTTATTCAAAGAAAAGCTAATAACAATGGTGGGTACACCACATCATAAAAATGACAATGTCCTAATAACTTGTCGTGTTCGGTGTTATCTTGGTCTGATGACGTGCAAATGTGAAGAGGAGGATGAAGAGGATGTTTAGAAACAAGATGCCATGAAACCAGAACATTTAGAAGTCAAGTCACGGTTCAGACTTTATGTACAGTCGTCCTCAAAATTATTCACATCCTCCAATTAAAGAAAAGGTTAAATTTACAACGATAATTCAAATAACAAGAAACCAAAGAATCTAATAATAAATACAAATTTACAAAATTATAATTTAGTGAAATAAAATATTGCTTTTGAATTGTGGTTGAAAATAATAATTAGCAAACAAACAAACAAAACTGTCCCAGGCACATCAGAGCATCTTTCCCATGAACATGGACCAACATACCTGTCAACAGGTGCAGACGTCTGATTGGACGTTACAGAAACACCTGATTGCAGTGATTGTATCAAAGTGTTGCTCAATAAAATGTTAGCTTCAGAGCCCCATCATGCTTGTTTACTTGTTTTATTTTTTATGTTTGTTTTTAATATTTCATTCAAACCACAATTCAAAATCAATGTGATGATTTTCATAGAATTTTTATTTATTATTACTTTTGTCAATTTCATCATATTTCACTGACAGATGATTTTTTTCATCTTTAATTGGAGGGTGTGAATAATTTTGAGGACGACTGTATGTGTTTTTGTTGTGGTTAGTCATTTTTCTGGAGTATGGAAGACGATTAGGGCCACTGAAGAAAGAGAGAAAAGATAGAAGTCTGACTTTAATCTCAAAATTCTGACATCTGTCCAGAACAATTTTTTCAATTTTTTTTTCAATTTCTGAATAAAAGTCAAAATTCTGAGAAAAAAAATCATAAGTCTGAGATTAAAGTCATAATTTTGAGATTAAAGTCAGAATTTTGAGATTAAATGCCAGAATTTTGAGGAAAAAAGACAGAATTCTGAGATTAAAGTCATAATTTTGAGATTAAAGTCATAATTTTGAGATTAAATGCCAGAATTTTGAGGAAAAAAGACAGAATTCTGAGATTAGAGTCAGAATTTTGAGATTAAATGCCAGAATTTTGAGGAAAAAAGACAGAATTCTGAGATTAAAGTCAGAATTGTGACTTTAATCCTGTTTCATACTGGAGAACACTCTGATGTGCAATAACTAAATTGAGTTCAGCTGGGAAGGTTGTCGTGAATTTCAGATTCATTCTGACATCATACAAAACGCCAAATATCCCAAACGTTTTGTGAGTGTATACGACCAATCAGAACACAGCAAAGATGGATGACTGTCCGCCTCGGTCAGCTGAAGGATGGATGGGAATATATTCCTTGTCAGAAACACGAGACGTCTGGACTCACATAATCTACGACGCTGCGGAGCAGCTGCATGTCCGACACTCTGGATCCAGAGCTCCTCTCCAGCTGCAGGTGAAGCGCCGGAGCACACGGGACCCCCACCAACCTCAGACCTGGAATCCTGTCACACAGGGAAGCATCAGCTCTCCATCCCTGTCCTGAACATCCAGGCAGAAGCAGCTGAACCAGAACTGGAACCTGAACTCACCCCTGTAAAGTCTGGTACACGTATCTGCACTTCTCCCTCAGCACGGTGAAAATATCTGCAGGACAGAGACACAGACTGTGAGCTGGAACCAGAACAGAAGCGCTTCTGCTTTTAGAGGAGAATGAAGAACCTGGATCCTCCTCCATGATGTTCAGAGCTTCGATGGCGGCTGCAGCCAGCATGGGGGGCGGGGGGGGGGAGAAGGGGGGGCCCCCGGGGGAGCGGCGGTGGAAACAGGAAAAAAAAAAACGGTTAGAGAAAAGAAGAAAAAAGATCCACCCGACGTCCAGAGCCAGCACGACGCACCAAACACACACACACACACACACACACACACACACACACACACACACACACACACACACACACACACACACACACACACACACACACACACACACACACACACACACACACACACACACACACACACACACACACACACACACACACACACACACACACACACACACACACACACACACACATATATCATATACTGATAAATGAGGATGTGTGTATGTGAATGTAAAACATCGCCCGTGTCCGCGCACACTTATATCTGTTTGTTCAAAAATTGTTGAATCATAAAACAGCTTTTTGCTCATAGAAATATTTTTTTTTTTTCAAATTAAATATTAATTCACAGTCACCCCCCCCCCCCCCCCGGGGCGCGCGACAAACAGGACAGCTTCCACAGCTGCAAAATCTTTTTGTTAAAGCTGCAGAGCTGCAGGACGTTTCGTGTGGTCATTGAATACAGAAAAAAAAAAAAAAGGCAGAGCATGAACGTAAATTAAAATGATCTAATTAGTCACAGGTGGACTGACATGCAGCATTGAGCAGAAAACAATTAACAAGTAGCGTTATGATGTCTCCACCACAGGAAAATCTAACTTTTATGCTGCATCCATCGATTTTACTTACAAAATCTGGCAAGATTTCATCATTCTGTTACAAACTCGCTAAATTTTGTGAATTCTCACGAGATTTCGTTCGTAAAATAGATCAATATCACGTTTGTTAATCTCAAGGGGTTTTCCATTAATAAATTGAAATTGAAATTGAAATTAATGTCAGTATAATATCAGCATATGAAAATATCACAATATTTCATTGGAATGATATTTTTTTCCCACCCCTAGTCTTTAGAAGTTTTAAAGTCTTTAAAGATAGAAGATAAAAAGATGTTATTTAAAGGGACTTGAGGCAAGACTAAGAAATGAAACTGGCGACTGGCGCTTCAGGTAACTGCAGCCACGAGCCAAGCCGTCACAGGAGCACAAACTGAAGCTATAATGTTGTTTATACGCTTTTTCTTCGTAGTTCCACTTTTTAGTGTCTTTCAGTTGATCTGGATCGTTTGCTGATGGCAGAATAATCCATAACTATCACTTACAGTGTTTGAATTCACCGCGACCGTCTTCTTCCTGCATCAAAACTGCAGATGTGACGTCACGTCCGCACGGCAGCGTGGGAAATTCGGAGAGAAACGTGGGTGGAAACGTTATTTTTGGTATTTAGCGATTCATCACCCGTTAGTTATAAAAAAGAAATGGACATGCATGTTTGTTTGTTTTTTAAATTCCTGCCTCTAGTCCCTTTAAGAAGAAGATTTTTTTTTAGGCTTTAGAAGCAGCAGGCTGATTGGCTAAATATCGGTGGGGTGGCGGGTGTCTGATACTCAGTTTTAAGGTCGATAGGGGGCCGATTATATCCTGCATCCCTATTTTGAAAGCATGATGTCATATATATTTAGTTCATATGTTTGTTGCAGAAATGCATAAAACGCTGTGCAGGAACAAAAACCTGCAAGACAAGCAGACACCACCACACGCGTAATTACGCATTACGATGCTGCAGCCGAGGCGCGGTGAGGAGCGTGTGCACGTGTGTTTTCATAGGCATAAAGAAAACAGTCATATGGCCAAAGAGTATTTCCTTTTTTTGGAAGAACGGGGAAAATGGTGAAGCGGTTAGTAAATGAAATTAATTTCCGTCATAATTGTTATGGAGATCTTCCTCCTCTCCACAACACGGTGAAGAAGCAGCAGCGTTCAGCGGGAGGATGCGTCAGGTTCGCTGTAGCACGGAGATGTGCAGACATTCGTTCCTGCCAGCAGCATCACTGAAGAACAAGACTGATAAGTCATTCTTCTTTTACATTTATGTATTATTGTTATGTTGCAGATATGTTATATTGTTTGAAGAAAAAAAACAAAAAGAGTAAGAGAGCCTATGACGAAATAAAAGTTCCCTTCTGGGATAAATTCAGTATTTTTCATTTCATCTGCTGCCTGTGCACCTGAAGGCGACGCCGTCACTGGTTTGGGTGCAGGAGTTTCCTCGGCTGTGCTGGAGCTGCAGCTGGACGGAGACGTTCCAGCTGGACGGAGACGTTCCAGCAGGACGTCAGCTTCGACGTTCAGAAGGTTTTTTTTTCTTTTTTTAAAAACTTTGGTCCCGGTAGCCAAACAGGAAACATTATAAATGACGGGATGAGCCTGAACACATCGGCCTGTCAGCATCCATGATGGAACGAGTGTGTTGTTGAAGTCACATCTGTTGTTCTTAAGGACACCTCTGCTCTGATTGGCTGCCGCCGGTTGCCGCTGAACCGCGTCATAGCTAATTAGCATAAAGTTAACTGAAGCTGAACTTCTCATCTGGTGCCGGTTTGGACGCTTTAGCCGTTTTTGACGGACGCCTGCTCTCAGTGAAAACGTATTAACTTCCGGCTCCTTGCTGCTTTTGGTCTGAACGCACCGTAAGAACGGCTGAAGTCCTGCTTTAGTTCACAAACTCCATCCGTGATGTCAGAGACGATAAACGCGCCGGCCGGCCGACTTCGTCCTGACAGGTCTGTGACAGAGCCGGGGCCGGATCAGGATCAGACCCGAGGAACACCTGCTGGACTCACCTGATGGTCGATGACGAAGGAACGTCCACAGCAGAACCCCCCGATGGAGGCCACCGCGTTCTCCATGTTGGCGCTGATCAGGTCGATGTCATCGATCTGCAGCGGACAAACAAACCTACGATCAGACCGGATAACCTCCGAAATAATACCAAACAGCACCATGAAAACACCTCACCAAGTTTAAAAAAGTGGTCCGATTATAATAAGTTATATGAACACAAAAACTCAATTTATGCTATTTTCTGGTAAACGGATGTAAAGTTACATATGGAGCTGAAATCAACAGTTTGACACCAAATTTCTAAATATCATTATAGACAACTTAGTTGGAGGCGTCACATTAAATACATTAGAAATAGAAATGCTAAACTATTGGAATATTATTTAAAATAAAAGGTTTAATAAATGTAAAAGGCTTGTATTTCATATATTCCTCATTAGTTGCGCCCTATTTGTCATATTGCTCAGAAATACAAATAAAACAAATACTGACATTTCAGTTAAATTACAGAAAAAGCTATTAGACTTATTAATAAAGTGGGATATCGTGAAGCAACTAATAAACTTCTTATTGAAAGCAATACTTTAAAATCTATAACTTTGTATATATAAGATTTAGACATCTGGGATTCAGAAATTATTTAAGTTAAGAGAGTAAATATAATTTATGAGGTTTGTTAGTATAATATGCTAAAGAAAAAACTAAAGTAAATCTAGATGTGTTTCTGTTATCGGTCTGAAACTGGTGAACTTTAAAAGAGCCATAAAATGTCAATAATAAAAGCTTATCCTGATGTGTAGATATATTGTGTAACCATGTGTATATGTGGAGTGAATATCTGTACGCATACTTGAATATAAATGTATTTATGAGTACATATGTAACTATGTAAATGATTAGGGGGGCTAGTGTAAGCCTTGGCTTCAGCCTATTTCTTTTTGGGTAAATCATTGGTTTGTAAAACATTGTTCTGTTTTGTTTCTGCTATTGTAATGTTTTAATTTACCGAAATAAAGCTAATCAATCAATAATAACTAAACAAACTTGTTTTTATTGACATCATTCCTTTCGAACAGATGGTAACTGGAATATTATGGAGAAAACATGAGGGGAAGACGAGCGAGAGCCGACACGTCAGCATGAAATGTAAAAGCAGAACCTAATGCAGGTTTTATTTGCAGCACATGAACTCACATTGACTCCAAAATGCTCCGTAACTCCTTTTCCATGTTCTCCCAACACTCCAAAAGACATGCTCTCCTCCAGGAAGATCCGCACCTTGTATTTGTACTTGAGCTTCACCTGGAGACGACACGGAGGACACGTGGGACACGGAGGACACGTGGGACATGTGGGACATGTGGGACACGTGGGACTGTGTAGGAGGAAGGTTGGTTATTCATGTCTTCAAATAGTCATTAATGGAATGTTTTATGGGTTTCTGTGATTGGGTATCCTCGTTTCTTTTTCTCTTACTTCCCTTCACTCTTTTTTTTTCTGTTCCACTCTCTCTCTTTTCCTGACCTTCTCCTCCCTCCTGTCAGGCCCAGCAGTATGATGTAAAATGCATTTAAAAACAAGCATTCAATTAAATAAAATGATTAAACTCTGACCATCAAGAGGAGTTTTATTCATAAAAGCTCCACTTAGCAAAATAAATCTGTTCAACACAACAAGGCAGCCAGAGCATCATTCTGCTGCTACCATGCTGGACAAGTTAAGGAGAGAAAAAAAAAGCAATTTAACGTCAACCATCACCTGGTAGTGATGCGTTACTTCCACCACAAGGTGGCGACAGTTTACCCACCACCAGGAAAACCAGCAGAGGAAGCTTCATGGAGAGCTGTTTCATTCATTATTAGAAAAATAATCAATTCTGAAATGAATTAATATTCCATAAAATAAAAAATACTACAAAAGCTACCATTATAAAATAAAAATGTCATTTAATAAAAACGTTAACCATTGAAGAATGTACATTTTATCTACCGTATTTTCCAGACTATAAGTCGCATCAGTCAAAAAATGCATCATGAAGAGTAAAAAAACACGTAAAAGTCGCACCGGACTATAAGTTGTACTTATTGATCTTAAATAGGGTGATTTACAGATTTTTCATATCCTACTTGTTACTGCTAAAAATGAGCCAATCAGTCCAATTCCAAAGTTAATGCCTGTAAATGATCATAAACTTCATAACTAAGACGGATAAAAATGTTTGAGGATTTGTTTCACCGTACAGGCAGAACAGAAATGTCCAAAATGTCCAAAATGAACTCTTCTCACTGAGATGAGGCTGTTCTGGGATTTTGGCCCTTGGAGCAGAATATAGTTGTCACAAGCCTATAGCGCCGTGTTTTGACATTAGACGGTGATATTTACTCTTTGGCTCATGTCAGTAAATATGAATTGATACTTAAAAATGTAAAATTTGCCGCCCTTGGGGGGATGAATGTCCGCTTTGGGGGGGGGAGGGGGCTGGGGCTCTGGGGGGGTGGTGGGGGGCTGGGTCTGAGCCTTGGGGGCTTCCTCCTCCTTGGGGGGAGGGGGAGAAAGGAATACAACACACGGAGACCTTTAATATGATGTTGAACTGTGACACTAATTCCATTGCGGATAGTTGTCCTTCTTGGTAGTTGGTGTGTTTGTGTGGTAGAATGAGGAAATTTAAGCCACTGCAGGTAGGAGGGGATTGTTGTTTTTTTCAAAAAGATGGTGAGGGATGGGAAGATGAAGTGAAGGAAAGTAGATTATGTTTTCTCTCTTTTCCTCTTCCTTACTCCTTTCTCTCTTTCTCTTTTATAATTATATCTAAAATTTAAATTTCTCCTTAGAGAAGAAAAAAAAAAGAAGGATATAAAAAAAATAAAAAAAAAAAAAAAAAAAAAAAAAAAAAAAAAGGGGATATATAAAACCCGAAAAAAAAAACAAACAAAAAAAAAAAAAAACAAAAATATCACAAAAAAAAAAAAAAAAAAAAAAAAAAGTATGTAAAATTGTATATATTTTTATATATGAGTCACAAGCCGCCAAACTGACAAAAAGTGTGACTTGTAGTCTGGAAATACGGTACTTATTTTGTTTTTATTTCATTGATGTATTTTTTATTTAATGGAGTATTTATTAATTTTAGATTTTTTTTATTTTATTCATTTATTTATTCACTCATTATGAATAAAATGGCTCTGTGTAAAGCTTCATTTATAAAGCTCTGGTGCAAAGATGTGAAGCCAATGTTACCAATTCCATGGAAAATTGTCTCTGATTGTGAATCTGATGCAGCAACACGTCTGTAAAAAGTTGGAACAGGAGCAACAAAAGATGGAAAATAATAATAGGAGATGATTAAATATCTAATCGCACCAGTAATATGACTGGGTATAAAAAGGAGCACTTCAGAGTCTCAGATGGAAAGATGGACAGATGTTCACCAATCTGAGACAAACTGGAGATAAAAGTTGTGGAAGAAGTTCAGAAAAATGTTGCTCAGACTGTGAAGATCCTCCATCTACAGTGTAGAATCAGAAGGAATCTCTGTGTGCCGGGGACACGGCTGGATGCTGGTGATCTTCTGCATTAAAAGCAGACATGATTCTCTAAGAAGCCATATGTGAGCAGGATCCAGAACCAGCACCATCCGTCTTCTCTGGACCAAAGCTCATTAAAATGCTCTGAGGAAAGTGGAAACTGTTCTGAGGTCAGATGATGAAGATGTGAGGATGTTTGTGGAAAGCATGGAGGCCGAGTCCTGCAGACTAAAGAGGGTCGGGGAGTATCCAGCTTGCTATCAGTGGTAGGGCTGGGCGACATGGACCAAATATCATATCACAATATATTTATTTTACATGACGATATATCCCGGTATTTTTACCCTTATTTGTCTGAAAGCTTCATTTCATATCAAACAGCTGTTTTCTTTGTATTGAAACATGTTTAGCATAAAGGTATCGCTCCACTGCAGTGATGGAACTGACAAAACACTGGTTAGAAATGTTTGTTAAATCCAAGGAATTCAAGATAGTTGCTGGTTTTCATGATTTCTTTGTAAAAGTCTTGGGGAGGATCGTCCTCCTGACAGTTTAAATAATAGGGGTGGAAAAAATAACGATACACTGAAATATTGTGATATTTTCAGATGCCAATATCATATATATTTAATAAATGCGGTATCGATCTATTTTACTAATGAAATCTTGCGAGATATCATCGTTCTGTTACTAAATCTCGCGGTATTTCATGAAATCTCATGAGATTTAATCACAAAACGATATCTTGCGAGATATGAAAATATTACGATATTTCAGTGTATCAATATTTTTTTCCCACCCTTAAATAAAAACTAAAGCCGCGATACAACGATTGTGTAAATATCATATCTCTCTCATATCATATCAGTATATAGCACGGCCGGACAGTTGAACATCCGCATCTCTGATGGGATGGGGTTGCATATGTCTCCATGGCAACGGCAGCCTCCACATCTGTCCCACCTTGCAGGATGAAGCATTTTATAACACTTATTTAATTAAGTTCTATAAAATTAATATTATTTGAATCTATTTAAGCTCTAAACAGAACATACGATGTTTTCCTTCATCTGAACAGAGACGTAACTTCCAGCTGTTCCTGCTCATAAACCAGCTCAGTGGATCAATAAAGACCAGGAGGTCTGTTAGAGGAGAAATCATCATCATCATCATCACTTACCAGCTCAGGAAGAGGACAGATGTCTGCCGTGTTGAAGTACAGACCCTCCACTACGATGAACTTCCGCGTGACTCGAGCTTTCCGAGGATTCTGCAGGGAAAACGAAGCAGGGTGGAGTTTTATCTCAGACGAGGAGCATCTGGACACCAGCCCCTCAGAGCCGTGCAAACCTTCTGGTCCTCCAGCTCCTGCTCCTTCAGCAGCCTCTCCAGGTCCTCCATGTCGTTGTGTTTGAAGTATTTGATGAAGCTCCGGGACGCCTGGAGACCCTTCTGCACGGAGAAACAGGCGGCTTCGTCCCTGCACACAGAGCACAGCGGTGAGGAGATGAAGGAAGCAGGAGAACCCAAACATCCGTGTCTGGAGACGTTTGACCCTGCTGGACACGCCCGGGACTCACACAAAGATGATGTCGCCTCTCTTGGAGTAGGCCGGGATGGCGCTGGCGATGGTCGCGAAGCCGTACGAGTAAATGATGGCCTCTTCAGTTCCCATGAATTTGGCGAGACGGCTCTCCAGCTCCAGATGAACATCTGAGGGACAAACAAGGCAGCAACCTGAGTAAAATATTCACCAGCTCCATGTTAAACAGCTCATCACACACACATCTAGCCGGCCAATCACGTGCCAGCAACTCTTTTATAGACTTCCAGTTTATATGAGACGAATTTTTATAACACAAAAAAAGAAAGAAACAAAGGGAAAAGCATGAAGGAATTATAAAACTCCGTACGCAATAAATAAACACAATAGTTTGCAGATATTTCCTTTAAATTTTTCCTTTTTTTTTAAACAAATGTATGTTTTTTCAAAGAAAAACTTAAGATAAAAACAAGAGTAAAATAAATGATCTGCTCAAAAAGGAGCAGGACATACAAACTTATTAGATCATGGCCCATGTCACAGCATGTTTATCACACTTAACTTTAATACATTTGTGAAATAAAATAATCCCCAAACACAATTACATTGAAGTAATCTATAATACTACACACCAATTTTACCAAATTACTCATATGCATCAACTCCATCACAAAAGAAAGAAAAGCCATTAAATGAGAACCAGAATTATATATCAGTTATCTCTAAAAGTACAGCTGTCCTTAATAAATTCATACCCTCCGATTACAGAAAAGCCTAAATTCACAACAGTAATTCAAATAACAAGAAACTAAAGACAAATAAAAATTCACAAAATTATAATTTAGTGAAAAAATATATTGCATTTGAATTGTAGCTAAAAATAATAATTTGAAAAAAAAACAAACAACACTGTCCCAGACCAATTAGAGCATCTTTCCCATGAACATGGACCAACATACCTGTCAACAGGTGCAGACGTCTGATTGGACGTTACAGAAACACCTGATTGCAGTGATTGCCTCAAAGAGTGCTCAATAACATTTTAGTTCAGGCCCTGTTTTGTTTTTTTTTTGTTTGTTTTAATATTTCTGTTGCCACATTCAATTTGTCTTTATTTTCATAAAATGTTTATGTTTTATTACTTTGTCGTTTCACTTATTCCACCGACAGCTGATTTTCTTCCTTGTCTATTCGGAGGATAGGGTGAATCATTTTGAAGACTGTATATGTGCTCATATGCATATGATAGGTCAGAGGTTCTCCATTTTTCGAAGAAGTACCCCTTGTGAAACATATTTTCAGCCTAGTACCCTTTATCTACCACAAAGTATTTTTGGTTAGAAAAATAGATTTTAAAAAATATTGCACTTTAACATTTGTGTCTTATAACTTAAACTAGAACTGTGCAAAAAAAAAAAAAAAAAGATAATTTTTCCGAGAGTTAATAAAATAAAAAAAAATAGATAATAATATAGCAAATGTATAGCTTGATACTTGTTCCACTGGTGTGTTGTTAACGTGATGGTTTCCAGGACAGAAGCCCAGAATGTTGCCGTGTTCCTGATAACTGGACTGATTCAGTATCTGAGCAAACTCACAACAAACCAGAGCCCAGACTGAATTATGTCCAAGGTCGAGGACTTCTCTGGGGTTGTGGTGACCGATGTGACTCTGATATCCGAGTACACAAATATTCAGACAGACATCATTTCAATACAGCCAATGAGCTATTTATCATGTTATCTGTCCTCATTGGTGTCAGTTGATGAGTGTGAAGACCTCTCAATCCTGAACGTACAGGTTGCTGAAAGTGCTGCACTTGTTCAGAAAAAACTGGTCAAAATGTAGAAAGAAGAGCACAAACTGGATGAGGGTGAAGTCTAACTAACCTCCAGTTTCATATTTATTATTCAAAATTGAGAAATACCTCAAACCAATCTTCACCACTTCAGAGACTGACTAATAGAAAGATAAACCTGGCGTAAAAATGACCTGTGGCGTTCCTCTGGGTTCAGTTCTGGGCCTCTTTCATTCAACATGACATGATCCCGCCTGCTCAGATTTTACAGACAGGACACAAACCATCATTCCACAGAGAAAGATTATCCACAGGAGGAAAATATTCAGCTGATAATCTTCCAGTTCAGACCAAGGTCAGACTGCGTAACGCTGGAGGAGCTTCTAGAAGCTGCTGGATCGTGAGGTGGGAAGATATTTTTCAGGCTGCAAACTCTCCGGTATGTTCTGGCCCTGAATCATCCACATTGCCATTTATCTTTAAAAGTTCGTAACTTTTCACTCACCAAAGGTCCCGTAGAAGCCTCTTGGACCACAGGTACCGACACCGTACTTCTTCAGGGAAGACAGAGCTTTTTGCTATGAAGAAAAAATAAAACAGTTCAACCTTTATAATGGAGGTTTCATGAGGAGCAACGATTTATCTATTAATAAATTCTGACCTTAACGCGCTCGTTGTCAAGGAGACCGAGGAAGTTCAGCGAAGCAAAGTTGACACATTCTTTCCCGTTGATTACGATTTTATGGCTGGGTGGTCTGAAAGAATAAAACTGTTAAACAGCTAATAATAAGCTGAACACCGAGAGCAGGGTGTCATGCAGTTCAAGGCCCATATTTAATCTCCAGAGGGTTGGACCAATAATAGAACATAATAACCTAAAAATAATGAAAACTACACATTTTTCCCTTTGTTTTAGTACAAAAAAGTACAAGTACATTCTCAAGATTTCTACATTTAATGAACTATCATTTTAGAAAACAATATTAACAACCAGAAATTTCAGAAGAGAAATTAGTGAAGATTCAACATTTTTCCTTTAAATTCAGTCATTTACATTGTTCGTTTATTTACATGGTTCATTTTATTTAATTTGACATTTGTCTGTATATAAAATTAATGTAATTTCACATTATATATGTGTATATAAAATATGAATAAATTGAATTTAAAATGCAGATTTATTTAGATTTAGATTTCAAATGTATATTTATCTAAATATAAATATATTTATATACTAACAGTAATGAAACTCCACCTATTCTCTTTGTTAAAGTACAAAAAAGTACAAGTACATTCTCAAGATTTCTACATTTAATGAACTAACCTTTCAGAAAACAAAAATAAAAACCTCAAAATTCAAAAGAAAAATTGGGAGTTTTAACAATACTTTTCTTTTAATTTCAGTCATTTACATTGTTTATTTAGATGGTTCATCTTATCTATTTACTTAATTTGACATTATGTAGGTATATAAAATAATTTCACATTATATATGAATACAAAATATAATAAGATACATTTTAAATGTATATTTATTTTGATTTAGATTTTAAATGTATATTTATCTAAATATATTGATATACTTATATAAAAAATATATATAAAGGCAGAAAGCATTTTATTTAAAAAGTTTTATATTTTATATTTTCAATTAATCTTATTAACCTAATGTATAGAAAGTCAGTTTTTTTTTAACATGCATTACATTTTTATATTTATTGTATTGATGTATTTGTTTTAGTTTACTTCTTCTCTTTTTGTTGTTACAGTTTTAATTTCTGTTTTTTTTTCAGTTCTTTTGCTTTTTTTGTTTTCTTTGTTTTATGTTTAAAAAAAAAAGTTAATAAATACATTTTACACATTACAACTTCCAAATCACATGGATCAACAAAAATCACCAGGTATTTAATCATAGATATCTGGGAGTGAAAAATCCAGTATTCAGATGATCAGAGTAGTTTTTCCAGATATAGAGGTTATTTTAAGTGTATATACGAGTATATTTCCACATGTGTGTACTTATCCTGACCACCTGCACTGACTCACAAACTAAAGTCAGAAAGATAGAAAAGATGAAGAAGTTCTCCTCCTGACCTCCCCTGGATACATTAGGATTACTGTTACTTTTATTACTATATTAGCTGATTTCATTAAAATATTACAGTTAATATCTTTCATACTAGTATTTTTTGCTCTGGAATACTTGCTGCTGCGTTCACTGTCTCTGATGCAGCAGAGGTTTTACCAGCGATCAGTGTGGAGTAATCTGAGTCAGAGGGGCGTCCTGTGTGGTTTACCCTGAAACGACATCGTAGTTGAGGGAGGGATGGTCTTTGGAAACGGGGGGGACCAGAGGCTCTGGCTGCCATTCCTCAATCAGATCCTCCTTTTCCTGTAATTCATGCGAACAGCCGTTTGTCACACGAACACGCACCTGCCGTTTGCGTTTCCCTGAGATGATTTACCTTCTCCGTCAGCTTGTAGGTCTCATGTAGTCTGTAGGTCTTGGAGAACAGGAGTCTGATGATCCACAGGATCAGGATCCCTTCCAGGATCAGGTGGTACGCAGGAGCCTGGGAAGCACACGGGAATGAAGACCAGTGACGTCCGAGCGGGTTTCTGGACGTTAACCCTCCCCGAGAATGAAAATACGGGGAATGTGGCCATATTTACACGTGCAGTCCTCACTCTGAGACAAACATGTCCACTGAAGTCTTTTCTCCTGTTTAAAAATATTTAAATTTATCTTATTAGACGACTGCCCAGCTGTTTTATAAATGCATCAACGTGTGATCCAGCACTGATTTTACAGCTGGTTGTCTTTTTAAATCTGTCATCTACACAACTACAGATTGTTCTTTCAAATTACAGATTAGGGATACAGATACAGATTTTTAAGGGCCGATACTGATATTTTCTCATCAGCTCCAGCTGATACAACCTGCTGATATTTGGGGCTGATACTACATTTGACCTCAAAATTAATATAATGAAGGACAAAATGAAAACTAATATTGAAAACTCTTTTAAGATTAAAAAAAAGAAACAAAGCACTTCAAATAAATATATAAAAAAGAAAAAGTGCACGTGTAGCAATATTAAGGATGCACAGTAAAATCGGCCCCCATCGGTATCGGCCTATATCGGCCACCCCATCGATATTTAACTGATCAGCCCGCTGTTTCTAAAGTCTAAAAAAACCAAAACTTCTTCTTCAAAAACTTTTTTTTTTTTACAGACTTTAAAACTTCTAAAGACTATAGGTGGGAAAAAATATCGATACACTGAAATATCATGACATTTTCATATGCTGATATCATATTGACTTTTAATAACGCGGTATCAATCTTTTTTACTAACAAAATCTCGCGATATTTCATCGTTCTGCTACGAAATCTCGCGAGAATTCACCAAAATTTCGCAATATTTACATATGCTGATATCATATTGACATAAAAAAAGCGGTATTGATCTATTTTACTAATAAAATCTTGCGATACTTCAGCGTTTTGTTATGAAATCTCGACAGAATTCACAAAATACTATGAGATTTCGTGACAGAATGATGAAATCTTGCGAGATTTTGTAAGTAAAATAGATTGATACCGCATTTTAAAAAATTGATTTAATACTGGCATATGATTTGGTATTGCGATATTTGAGTGTATCGTTATTTTTTCCCACCTCTATTTTTCAAAGTGTCGGAGACGGGTAACAAACTGCCATTGCTTATTTTTTTCAGCTTTATTAACGGTATCGATATCAGTTATCGGCCACGAGTTTTGAAATATCGGCATATCGGATATCGGCCAAAATTCCAATATTGTGCATCCCTATGCAATATATAAAAAAACTAAAGCTTGAAGCTTGTTACACACACACACACACACACACATATTATATATATATATATATACATACACATATAAACTGCTGCCGGTATAGTTACCTGTCTGTATCTGTACAGGGGGTGGTATCGGCCAACGCACCCTACATATCGGCCGATGCTGATACCAGCAAAAAATCACAAACATCGGGCTAAAATATCGGCCAGCTGATATATCGGTCTATCCTTAATACAGATACTGGAAATTTAGGGAAAGTTTGGAATCCATTTATGCAATCTGCATATAAAATGCAAATAAAAACAGAATTTAATGACTTGAAAATGTCATCAATCCATATTTTATTCCCAGTGGAACATAAACAACATATCAGACTCTGAAGCCGAGACATTTGACCACTTCCTGGTGAAAATGAGGTGACTGAGACTTTGATGGCAGCAGGTTGATGAGATTGATAAATCACTGCATTCTAATTTTACATATATTTTACACAGGGCCCTGAATTTCTAAGTATTTGGGATTAAAAATAAAGATCAATTTGTCCTCAAGTGACTCACGATACTACTCCTTGACTCCTCTCCTCACATCTTAGTGCATCCTTGACTCCTCTCCTCACATCTTAGTGCATCCTTGACTCCTCTTCTCACATCTTACATCCTTGAGGAAGACAGGAGGAGGTGTCAGGAAGCGAACATGATAGGACCTCTTTACCCGAATAAATATGCCCGAGTAGCATTAAACTTGCTCACATAAACGTATAAATACACATAATTTAATTCCCTAGGTGTGTCACGCCCCCTTCATACTAAAAAGATCCTGGAAACACTTCCGTAAAGGATGCGCCGGTGTGTCCTCGCGACTTCCTACTCCAGGTAAACCGTAGCAACAAACACGTCTTAAAACGGGTTTTCTAAGATTGTTTCCGAATTCAAGACGGAGGACAGAGAAAAGAGGAGGAATAAATCATAAAAAATGACACGAGACTGTGAGTTTGTCAGTATCTGGTTGGGATACGGACAGCACGCGCCTGGCAACTTTGCTAACAACAACTTGGAGCAAATTAAGAACACCAGTTGTTGTGTAGTAACATTAAGTTAGAAGTTAGCTGACTTAACAAAGCTACTTAACCAAACAAAGATGAGGAAAATAGAGATATTACCTCATAAAACGCCTGAACCATCTCCACCAACACCCACTGCTGTCCGGACGCCATCTTTTCTTTTTTTTCTTTCTTCCGCAACGTCAGGAATGACGCTGCGTTCAGGTTCCACACAGAAAGTAGTACACTTAAGCTCCCCTTTAAAAAATACAGCTCACTTTAACGCCAACAAATAAAAAAATTAAAGAAACTGTTATTAATATTAGAAAATAAGAGGGGAAATCACAACTCTGATAATGTGATTCTTAAGATAAAATTTTTAAAATTCCACTTTATCACAATTTATTTGCCCACTTTATCAGGGTCCACCTTCTTTTACAAGATAAGACCCTCTCTTTCTACAGAACTGCCATTATTCTTTGTGTCATAAATCCAACCAGGTGTTGGAAACATTCTTGACATGGTAGCATCACAGAGTTGCTACATCCATGATGAGAATCTCCCGTTCAGAGGATGCTCCACTGTGGTCATAAAAGGATGGACATGGTTTAGCAACAATACTCAGGTAGGCGGTGGTGGTTAAACCGCCACGTTGGTACTAAGGGACCCAAAGTGGGCCAAGAAAGTTTCTCCCACACCATAACACCACCACCACCAACCTGAAGCCTTGATCCAAGGCAGGATGGATCCATGCTTTCGTGTTGTTTCCAGCAGATTCTGAATGTGGAGCTGAAATGGAGACTCATCAGACCAGAAACGTTTCTCTATCCTCTATTGTCCTGTTCTTAGCTGACAGTAGTGGCACCCGGTGTGATCTTCTGCTGCCTGAGCCCATCTGCTTCCAGGTTGGACGTGTTGTGTTCAGAGCTTATAAGACTTCACGTTGCCTTTTCATCATCTCTAACCAGTCTGCCCATTCTCCTCTGACATTACAGGAAAATACTAACCTTTAAGTGTAAAGAGTAAAAGTCCATTTTCAAACATCAGGAATGCTGGGTAAAAAATTAAAAAAGAAAAACAATCAACACATTTTGAAAATCATCTACACTCTGCACTGTAATGTCAACAGTAATAATATCCATACTGCTGTAAAATATTCTTCTTTCTTTAGTTTATGTTCCTTTTAATTTAAATGCCAGGAGTGAATCTAAAATAAAAAGTGGTCCAGATGAAACACCAAATGACAACAACATGATGCCACAGTTGGGTTTTTCAGGTCATTTTTATTATGGGAAGGTAGCACTGATGTCGGTAAACAGTCAAAAATAACCAAGACATAAACTACTGTATGTGTGTCATTGTATATCAGTAGTTCCCAACCCGAGGCCCCCAAAGAGAGGCGGGGGCAGCCAGGTCTGGACGGTACAGGACTTGTATGATTGTTAAAGGAAGGCCGTGTCTACAGAGACAAGTTTTGGTGTATCCGCTTAACTTTTTTACTATTTGGACATCTTTAGTTTCTTGCTTCATCACTTTGTATTACTCCACTCCTGATGGGGGTAGGGCCGTAGCAGAGGGACAGACGACAAAGTAAACAACATTATTACAGACTAGCAGTAAGTAATGCAAACTGGACTGGACATGGTGCAATCACCCTCAGCTGGAGTGCAACACAAGAGTGCAACAGTTTTTCCTGTTTGTATTCTTTGGTGAAATTTTTTACTTGCATTTTTACTTTAACTCAGTATTTATGGTGCTGCTGGAAACTCTTCATGTCAGTGAGGGAACCTGCCTACAGGGATCAATAAGTTTGATGTAATCTCATCATATGGGCCTTTTCCACTGCAGCTGCACAGGGCACAGTACAGCAGCACACGCTGAAGCCCACCAGGACGGTTTTTGTTTCCACACAGGATAAGTAGTAGTCTACTACCTGGAAGTGGGTGGAGCAGGCGTGGTCGAGAATGCCGTGACGTCACTGCCGTGCCACGCGATGGTCGGTAAAGTGAAAACAACAATGGAGGCATTGGATGATGTTGTTGCTGCTGTTGTTTTCTGTGTGGCTTGTAGTCACCGAAAACAGAGCCAGATATTTTTAGAAGAGGCGAGGCGAAACACACGACGCGTACGACAACAATTTCCTTTGACCAATCAGTGGAGAGCCGTCAGGTATGTCACGTTTTGTGTAGGTTAAGGATGGTTAGAACTAGCTCTGAAACGGGTGCGGAAAATCGTAACTGCTCGTAACAGGTTTTCCCAGAGGAAACACAAATGTAGCGTGCCATGTCGTGTGGAAGGGTTACGAAAATATGCAGTGGAAAAGGCCCATAATACTGATATTTTGCAAACCTGGAAATAGTCAATTTTAAAATCAAGTCCCAGAGAGGTGGGTATGTGAGAATAATGAATGAGAGTGTGAAAGAGGAAATGTGGGAGGGAGGAACTTGGGCTGGAAGAGGGAGGAGATGTGGGTAAGTGGTTGGAGGAAAGGGGGATGGAGGAAGGAGTGGCATGCTCGTGAGTGTCTATTAGGGATGGTATGAGGGGCTGGAAGGAAGGAAGGGCGGGAGTGTGGTAGGTCAGAGGGATGGGCGGGGCTGGACATGTAAGGGGGACTGTATGGGGTATTGGGGGTATAGGGAGGTGGGGGCGTATGTGTGGGGGGGTGGGGAGGGGTTGGTGAGTTATGTGGGGGGAGTGCATGTGTGTGTTAGAGGGTATGAGGAGGTGGGGGTAGGTGTGGACGGTAGAGGGAGGAGAGTGTTGGGGGTGGAGAGAGGAGTGAGTGTGGGTATGTAAGGTGGAGAGGGAGGGGTGGGTGTATGTGTGTGTGGGGGGGTACACGGAGGTGTTGGGTAGGGCTGGGCGGTGTGGGCGGAGGTTCGTATCTCGGTATTCGTGCCGGGCATCTTGGTGTCGGTGTGGTGCGGTGTGGCTGCGGGTTGGTTGGGGGCTGGGCGCTTTGGTGGGGGGGTGCGGTTTTGTTTGTGGCTTCGGGCTTTGTGCGGGGCGGGCGCAGGGGGGATCTGTATCCTGTATGTGGTTGCTCTTGCGGTATTGATGTCTTGGGTGCCTGTGTCTCGATGTGGGGGCGGTGACGGTATATCTTTCAGCCCTAGTGTTGGGGTAGGTGTGTGGGGAGTGTGTGTGCGAGCGTGGTGGCGGGGTAGGGGGTGGTAGAGGTGGTGGCGCCCTGGTGTCAGGTGTATGGGGCAGGGACTCTGGGGTGGGGGCTGGCCTGCCCTGGGGGCGTCGTCTGGGGGGTCCGGTCCTCCTGGGTTTCGGTTGGGCCGCCCGGGTCCGGGGGGGGTGGCTGCTCCTGGGCGCTTGGGCCCTGGGCCCGGCGCTGTCTCCGCTCCGGGGACACCCGGCGCCCGGTGGGGTCGGCAGCTGCTGGTCTTGGTCCGCTGGGGCCTGGGCCTCCAGACTGCAGGGGGCCCGGCTGGGGCCGCCTTGCCGCCTTCGGGGGATGCATGTCCGCTCTTGGGGGGGGTGGCTGGGATCTGGGCCTCTGGGTGGCTGCTGGGGGCCTGGGTCGTGAGCCTGCGGGCTTCCTCCTCCTTGCGGAGACGAGGCTGCATCTGCATGACTGTATCACCACGGAGCACCCTTTATTATGCATGTTGACACTGTGACACTGCTTCCCATTGCGATGACTAGGTTGTACCTCTTCTCTACTTCCCATTGCGATGACTAGGTTGTCCTCTTCTCTACTTCCATTGCGATGACTAGGTTGTACCTCTTCTCTACTTCCCATTGCGCTGACTAGGTTGTCCTCTTCTCTGCGTAGTTCTGCGTGTGTTTGTATGATCTGAGGATACTTAAGCCACCTGCAGGTCCTCCTGTAGGGGATTGCTTGTTTTGTTTTCCAACAGAGACCTTGGTTGTTTAGGGATCGCGGTACAGATGTACCAGTGAACTGTGTAGTGGATTCATGTTTTCTCTCCTCTCTCTCTTCCTCTTCCTTACTCCTCTCTCTGTCACTTCTTCATTCCTCTGTTAACTTCATTTCTCCCTGAGGCCAGAGTGAAATGGAATGGGATAGAAAAGTAAATAAAGAAATAAAATGAATAAATGTTAGTGGGCCTTATATAGCTCCGCTGATAAGAAGAAAGAATGATAGTCATGCTGCTTCGATGCTGGACAGGACAAATAAAAAAAAAAAAAAAAAAAAAAAAAAAATCAAGTCCCACGTTAATAAAGGCACAATATTTAAAACATGTCTGTAGTCATCACTGTATAAAAAGCTACTAAGACAGACACATAATGAGCATCACAGCGTAGGAGGTCAGTTCTAGTCCTGGTCCTGTGGTAGGAGGTCAGTTCTCAGCTCTGGTTCTGGTCCTGTGGTCAGGAGGTTAGTTCTAGTCCTGGTCCTGTGGTAGGAGGTCAGTTCTAGTCCTGGTCCTGTGGCAGGAGGTCAGTTCTAGTCCTAGTCCTGTGGTAGGAGGTCAGTTCTAGTCCTGGTCCTGTGGTAGGAGGTTAGTTCTAGTCCTGGTCCTGTGGTAGGAAGTCAGTTCTAGACCCAGACCTCTGGTAAGAAGTCAGTTCTAGTCCTGGTCCTGTGTCAGGAGGTCAGTCAGGAGGTCAGTTCTAGTCCCATTTCTGTGGTAGGAGGTCAGTTCTGATCCAGGTCCTGGTCTGTTGAGTCCCTTGCTGCTTTCAAAACATTACTCAAAACATTTCTATTTCACAAAACCTTTGGTACTTAGTTCCTAAATAGTCTTTTACTTTAATTTTATTTTCTTCAGTGTTTTTTTTATTGTTTTTAGATTTTTATTCTGTGTATTTTTGGTGCTTTTAAAAAAAAATGTTTTATTGTTGTAAAGCACCTTGATCTGTCTTTGTCAGTGTAAAAGTGCTTTAGAAATAAAGTGAACTTGAACTTGTAGGTGGTCAGTTCTAGGGGGGGGGTGGGGGGGGGGGGGGGGGGTGGGGGGTGGGGGGTAGGGGGGGGGGGGGGGGGGGGGGGGGGGGGGGGGGGGGGGGGGGGGGGGGGGGGGGGGGGGGGGGGGGGGTCCCGGTCCTGTGGTAGGAGGTCAGTTCTAGTCCTGGTGCGATAGGAGGTCAGGGAGCTGGTGGAGATTCGGTAGTTCATGTCCTGGTACGCTATATTTTTCCTGTTCGCCCTCATGAATGAAACCCCACTGATAAAATGGTTGTTGACAGTTATCTGAAGGGGCATTTATGGAAGGACAGAACTCAGAAGCCAAGAGCATCATTTGTGATGAGAAGCTAGCTAATGAAAGAATAAAACCAGGATTGGTTTCAGCACTGGGCGGGGGTCCACATCTTTTTGGTAGTTGCATGAAGGGAGTCTTCAAATACAACAGGTTGGGAACTACTGGTGAAATAATACCTCCAAACTGCTGCAGTGAACTTGAAAATCACTGTTCAGTTTTAGAAGTGGACAATGCAGGTGAAACTTAAATAAAATAATTAAAAAACAAACAAACAAACACGGGTCTAACCCTTGTTGGTAATCATGGACTTTTTTGTCCTTTCACACAATTTTTGGCTGTTTTCCCAAATGGGATAAAAATTTTAAATAGGAGTGTTTCCTTGAATGACTTTGAAATTCTAATTTAATTTTTTTCTTTATAAGGTCATCATAAAGTCCTCTACCCAAAACTGCAATAAAACATTAAAGTTTTTTCCCCCAGATTTTGGGGTCAAATACTTAAATCAACTTCAGTCCCAATAAAAAATTCAAATATATGAATATTTAAACTATTCAACACTCTAAATGCCAATTTGATGCCATCGTTTTTAACGGGAAAAACACATTTTCCCAGTGACAGATTTTAAGAGGCTGAGATCTTATTTAAAGATCAGTCTTAGGTTAGTCGACAAATAAAATCTTCAAGCTCCCAAAATCCATTATATGGAAATAACTATTTTTATGCGTTTTTCTTTCTATAAAAACAATTGAATTAAACTGCAATTGAACTGGCACTCAAAGGGTTAAAATAACTTGCCTAGTTACAGTTGTCTTCAAAATTATTAATACCCTCCCATTAAAGACAGGAAAAAAATTAGCTGTAAGTGAAATAAGTTTAAATTGACAAAAGTAATAATAGATACAAAAATTTTTTTGAAAATCATGACATTGATTGTGGTTCAACAGAAATGTTATAAACAAACACTGAAAAAATAAAACAAGCAAACAAACATGATGGGACACCACAGCTAAAAAAATTTTGAGCAACACTTTGAGGCAATCACTGCAATGACGAGTTTTCTGTTACGTCCAATCAGATTTCTGCACCTGTTGACAGGTCCACTGTTTATCTGGAAGGTGCTCTGCTATGTCTGGGACAGTTTTGTTTGTTTGTTTGTTTGTTTTTTTTAATTTTTCAACCAAAATTCAAAAACAATATTTATTTTCACTAAATTAATTTAGCAAATTTTTTATTTATTATTACTTATTTTAGGTTCTTGTCATTTCAATAACTATTGTGAATTAGACATTTCCTTTAATGAAAGGGAATAAATTTGAGGACAACTGTATATATTGAGTAGTTTTGTTTTGGGCTAAAGTCCACCGGAAGAAAAGAAAAAGAGAAAAAAAAAGGAAAAATACCAATCTGTAATTCTTTTTTTTAGCAGTTTTTGGGTGAGGATGTTTTTTGTTATCCTATGACCTAAAATGGCAGTAAACTATAAATCTGACAATGTAATTAAACAAACAATTTGTTTTTGTAATTAATTCTCATTATATTTAAATTGATTTTTATATAAACAGCATTCACACAAAATATATTGTATGGAAACTAAAGAATTTTTTGTTTTTCTGCTCATAAAAACGTGACATCATTGACTAAACAAGGATTTAAAAGGTTAAAGTTGATAGCTACAACTTTTTCATCAAAATTATTTTTACAAAAATAATACATCCATAGAAGGGGTTCAAACAGTATTAATCTTACAAATTTGTTTGATAGCATAAAAATAATTGTTTTCATCAATATTGATGGGTCCAAAATATATAAATATTAACATCTGATTACCATGCCAACGTCTTCACTAAAGGATTCAGTGCCATTAGCATTAGCGCAGGACTTGCTAGCTTGATCGTTGATGCTAATTAACAGTTAGCTGGTTCTGTAAAGTTGCTGATGCTGGAGTGTGAGTATGCCACCTACTGGCGGGAAGGAATTAAACTTGTAGCCATCACCTTTGAGATGATCTGAATGGTTACATATTTGGTATTTCTTAATAAGGACTGAAGTTGATTGAAAGATGGGAACAAAAAGAATGAAAATATTGCTCCATCATGTTTTTAAAGCAGTTTTTTTGGGAGTTACTTTTATCCACCAACTTGAAGGGGTAGTTAATTAAAGCCAGGAGTTATCTGATATCACATCACTTGTCCATCCCTGGTCTGGCCAGTATTTGGTCCCTTCTGGGTCGGGTGTCCCAGGCTCACGATGAAGTCCTGTTATATCCCGCCTGTACGTGTTTTTCCTGCCAAAGCTCTGCCAGCTGCATCCTGGATGCAAACGTACTTGCTTTGGAGCCAAGGCACATTTTGTGTTGCTTCTGGTCCAGATTTGGGTCACACTGAACAGGATGGTAAACATGGACGATGCCCGGCTCTTCGGTGCGGAGCACTTTCAGACCAGAGTTAATAACTTTGGTGAACAAGTCTACGTCCTCCAGACCCCAGCCTAAGATGGAGGTGTCGAAGCCTCCGGTCTGGAGCAAATCACTTTTGAAAACACACGTGATTCCAAAGCCGTAATCTCTCCAGAAGCCGCTTTTCTTAGTCAGCACGAACTTGTTTTCCTTTGGAGCCTTTTGTCCGTAGACGATCTTGGGGTTGTACTGACTGAAGACGATGGGGAAGTAGACCTGCTTCCCTTGGACGGCGTTCTCCCTGCAGCGCTGCAACGCCTCGCCGCTGAAGATGAGGTCAACGTCGCAGAAGAAGAGCAGGGTGTCGTTGTGGAGCTGAGAGGAGCCCAGCTCCAGAGCCAACCCCCGGGAGAAGTTGCCCGTCATGGGGATGACGGAGAGATCGGCTTTCGGGTGCTTCCTGGTGTAATCCTTGATCAAGCGGAGATGCTTGTGTCTGTCCTCGTTAGCCTCGTTGTCCACCAGGATGACGGAAAGCTTGACGTTCTGTTTGGGGATCAAACAGACTTTCTCGTAGTTCTCCATGAAGCTGGCGAAGGTGTCGTATCGCCCCGACAACGGGACCAGGATGTGCACCTTTCTCTGACTTTGCTCCCACATTTCCTGAGTTGATTCGTAGAACTGAAACGGCGACAGAAAGTTGAGAGAGTTGGAGAAGAAGGACAGAGACTTGGACTCGGAGTTGATAGCCGCTACGAGTTCTGCCACATCTAAAGGTTGGGCTTCGCTGAAGAAGGGCCGGCTGAAGGACTGCTGAAGGTACGCATGGCGCCGCACCGGCACCGTCACTTTGCGACCCTTGTGCTTCTTGTACAGAAGCAGTAAATCGAGGATGTACTCTGCTCCGTGCATGGGATCCACCCTGTAATACCCGTACTGGATCTCCTTGAAGTCAATGACACGGCCTCGAGTCTTTGAATTCTCATTGATCATCTCCATGACCTGCAGGATGACGTCCTCCAGAGCGGTCCGGAGCAAGTTTCCCAGGTTTTGCCGAGCCATCTTGTTTTCCAGAGGGGAATAAAGATGGCGGCCAGTCAGGAAGTCCCACTCGATGACATCACTTCTCTCCTTTGGCTGATAGCGCATGTAGGAGGGAGGAGACCCCAGCTGTTTGTCCTGCCACAGTACCTCCGAGTCGCTGAGGTAGCTCATGATCAGGGCTTCCCGGTGGAGCAGGACGGTGCGGTGCCGAAGCCTGGACACGTCCCGGCTCAGCATGAAGCTGTGCAGCCGGTACTGGTAGGCCGGGTTCTTGTTGGGGTGGAGCGTGATGGCGTTTTGGATTTTGCTGCTGTGGAGTTCCTCGATGAAACCTTTCTTGTTGTGTTCGTAGTTCTCATAAAAGAGTTGCTGCATCTGTGGAGAGACGCAAAAAGCACGAGATCAAACCACCTTCATCACACTCTTCACCAAAGATGTGGATGTAACCGTGCATTCAGACCACACTGGGGCTGCGATGATCAGTCGATTAATCGTTGATTAATCATCGACTAAATTAGTTGTCTACAGAATAGTAGACAACTAATTTCATAATTGACTAATTGTTGTCTTAAAGCTTTGTTTTTCCTCTCAAAATTGCCGCTGTACCTTCCACTGCCTTGTCTGTCTTTCTTTTCTTGAACTGCATATTGACATAAATGAACACACAGACTAGCAGTCAAAAGTTTGGACACGTTTCTCCATTAGATTCAATGAGAAATTGTCCAAACTTTTGACTGGTACTCTACATATGCTATCATTTCATATGATCTGATTAGTCGACTAATCTGCAAAATAATCGGTGACTAGTCGATTATCAAAATAATTGTTTGTGGCAACCCTAGACCACACGCAATTTCTGCGTCAAAAACGCGCTTAACGCCCAAAGTTGTATGCTGGTCCCAATGCCTGACATCCAGAGACAAAAACGCTCCAGACGCCCCAGACTGTGTCAGAGCAAAGTGGTGGACCCCAAAGTTTTCCTCGTCTGTTTGTTTGTACAATGGCGGATGAAACTGAGGAGCTGCTTTGCTTTATTTGCTTCACAAGTCCAGAGAACTGTCTTGTGGCATCTCTGAGACATGTCTGGATTCAGCAGCTTGTTCAGACGGATTCTGAGTTTCGCCATTTGCTCCAGGAGCTGCGTGCTGACGATTCAGCGCTACTTTCTTCTGATTCTGGTCCAGTTTGATGAACGGGACGGCAGTTCATCCATTGGGAAAGCCGGGACTGGACGCAGATCACAGTTTATCCTCCACTGTCATTGTAAAGTGAGGAGATTCTCCGAGTTCTTCTAAGTATTCCTTGTCCCATCAGAAAATGTGTCTCTGCGTCACAACATCAGGTTGCTCTGATTGGTTGACACCCACAGCTTGACGCTGGGTTCTGGGCCCGTATTTATCAAGCGTTTTAGAAAGCCATTTTAGTCATTAGTGCTGAGAATTTGTGGAATTTACTCCTACTCTCAAACTTACTAATTAAAGTTATTTATCAACTTTCTCCTGTCTAAGAATCAGTCCTACTCCTCCAGATATTCAAGACAACTCCAGAGGTGTCTTCAGTGGGTAGGATTTGCCACAAGATGATGTCATTGAGGCCAGAGAGACATGTGCGGACGTTCAGGGAGCTGTAGGGCATTTTGGCTTTGACGACACACAGTTGATCAAACGGTATCGTTGGACGGAGCAGCTATAACTTATGTTATGGATTTAATAAGGGACGAGTCTGGCCTCACGAGACCAGTCTCGAGACCTTTTTTTAGGTTCTTGGTCTCGTCTTGGTATCGACAGCATTTTGTCTCGGTCTTGTCTCGATCTCAGACAGGGCGGTCTCAGGATTTTTGAACGAGACCAGTCGAGACCATCGCTGATCAGCTTTTTGTCCATAACTTAGCTGCTGATAAGAGCGGAAAAGGAGCCTCTTAAAAACAGCTGATAACTTAAAAACATTGGTAGTGTTACGTCGCCTCCAGCTGCAGCTGCAGTGGGACTGTGACCGATGCACCTGCGCCCAGAGAGGCGCGAGCCGAAAGGAGAGCGGCTGTGTGAACTTGTTAGCATGGCTGTAGCTACCATTGAGGACACTGAGGTCTGGACCAGGATCTCTGTATTTATAATAAAATTAACCAAAAAACCATGAAGCTCACAAGCATTTACTTACCTGAGAAGACGATTTCTGTGGGGATTGATACTGAAACAGTGATTCTTCCCCGACCAGCCGCCTGTATTATAGAACTGATTCTCAAGCTAAATCTTATTTTCATATTTATTATTATCATTAACATGAACACAGTGAAAACTAACTGAATCGTACAAATAGGTTGGAGCTACTTCTTCCGCCTGCCAAGGCACAACAGTGCGCCGCAGCAGCTGGTCGCTCAGTCACTGATCAATCGTCCACACGAGCAAAAATAACGAGCAAATGCTCGTTATTTTTTCAGACTTCAAGTACACAGAGTAATTATTATTACACATCAGAGATCGTTAGGAACAACTTACCTGCAACATTGATGCTTTGCAGGGTCATTATTTTATCCAGGTTAGTGTAGAGTTCATATTTACTGAACTAACTCCCTGATTGCGCATTTCTGATTAAGTCTTTGTGTTTCTCACTTGCGTGTTTACTTCAGGTTTGTTGTAAATCTGACTTTTGTTTGATTATAAGCTTTTTAATTGTGATTGTATAATTTCATGTTTGTGCAAATTGTCTCATTACTAAACAATTTAGTTGTTCCATAAACTTTTCACCATTGTGAGTGTGATAGTGACTGCAGAAATTTCAGATGATATGCAGTACTTCTATATGTATAGTAGTACTTATACTCGTTATAGTTCTAAAACAGTCACTGAGATTAAAAAGAGAACAAATGACAGAACATAAGATAAACTACCATCCTGCTTGTTAGGAGAGATTTCTGCCAACTTGGCAATAATTAAATTTGATGTTTGCCAAAATTTGTTAGTATATAGTTTTAATTCATAGTGCTGTTTTCAAAACAACAGAGCAAAGATCAATTTTTGTTGTCATATTTGTTTCAAAGCAAACTTTAAAAACCCTCACATTTTTGATGTTCTATGATTTTTCTTTGATTTTTGTGGTGTTGGTCTCGACCTCTAAAAGTCTTGGTCTCCTCTCGTCTCGGCCTTGGTCTGTAAAAGTCTTGGTCTTGGTCTCCGTTGGTGCGGTCTTACACTAATTAGAACCTCTCTAATTAATCTTTTCGGGGTTCCAATGGAACCCTGAATAGACCCTGCCTGGGAGTAGGAGCTAAAAAGGTTCTAGGAACTGAGGTCCGAGGTCTCTAGTTCCTATATGTCCGAATGTGCCAAAAAATGGCCCGGTTCCCTAAAAGGTTCTAGGAACTCCAAAAGGTTCCTACAGTCTGAAACCTTATGACAGAAGATGGACGCAGTTCTCACCTCATACGACCACACGCACTGCGTTCCTCCGAAGCGGCGCACACACCGGCCCACCTCCACGTCCTCGTGGGTGGTGTACATCTCTGTGAGGCAGGTGCTGATGTGAGGGACCATCCTGCGCAGCACCTCCCTGCTGAAGATCATCCCCGGACCCCCCATGCAGAAGTTCTCTCCGGGCTCCAAGGCCAGCCTGCCCAGCTCCTCAGGCGTGCCCAGGCCCGTCTGACCCAGGTAGTACGGCTTACTGCTGTTCAGGGAGCGCAGGAACAGCTCCAGCTTTTCACCTGGCAGACGTGGGGAACAACGGTTACCAGCTGCAGGAGTTTTTATCAAACACATCACTGAATCATTAAAGACGGATGACTTTAACAGGCTGCACGGTTGTTAGTCACTTGATGAAAACTTTAGATTTTATATAAGAATTTCATGTCTTTGGCCTCTTCTGACTCCAACCTGCTCCAAGCCTGTCCTGGAGAGAAACTCTCAGTACAGCTTATTTATGTGGTTTTCATCATTTTCGTGTAGAAAAACAGTCTTATATTAAACCTAATCTCAATGTTAAGGGGAAGAAACACAAAGGAAAAAATACTTTTCGTAGTCTGGAAGAACCCTGTCACTTCAGATACTAGAACCCAGTAGTTTCAAACACTAGAACCTAGCAGTTTCAGACAGGAGAACCCACTGATTTTTCAAACAGTAAACACAGTAGTTTAATAGACTTGACCCCAGTAGATTCAGTCTCTAGAACATGGAAGTTTCAGACTCTAGAACCCAGTAGCTTCAAACTCTAGAACCCAGTAGTTTCAGACTCTAGAACCCAGTAGTTTCAGACTGTAGAACCCAATAGTTTCAGACTGTAGAACCCAATAGTTTCAGACTGTAGAACCCAGTAGTTTCAGACTCTAGAACCCAATAGTTTCAGACTGTAGAACCTAGTAGTTTCAGACTGTAGAACCCAGTAGTTTCAGACTGTAGAACCCAATAGTTTCAGACTGTAGAACCCAGTAGTTTCAGACTCTAGAACCCAGTAGCTTCAGACTCTAGAACCCAGTAGCTTCAGACTCTAGAACCCAGTAGCTTCAGACTCTAGAACCCAGTAGTTTCAGACTCTAGAACCCAGTAGTTTCAGACTCTAGAACCCAGTAGTTTCAGACTCTAGAACCCAGTAGCTTCAGACTCTAGAACCCAGTAGCTTCAGACTCTAGAACCCAGTAGCTTCAGACTCTAGAACCCAGTAGTTTCAGACTCTAGAACCCAATAGTTTCAGACTGTAGAACCCAGTAGTTTCAGACTCTAGAACCCAGTAGCTTCAGACTCTAGAACCCAGTAGTTTCAGACTCTAGAACCCAGTAGTTTCAGACTCTAGAACCCAGTATTTTCAGACTCTAGAACCCAGTAGTTTCAGACTCTAGAACCCAGTAGTTTCCAGACACCAGAACCCAATAGTTTCAGACTCTAGAACCCAGTAGCTTCAGACTCTAGAACCCAGTAGTTTCAGACTCTAGAACCCAGTAGTTTCAGACTCTAGAACCCAGTAGTTTCAGACTCTAGAACCCAGTAGTTTCAGACTGTAGAACCCCGTAGTTTCCGACAGCAGAACCCAATAGTTTCAGACAGTAGAACCCAGTATTTTCAGACTCTAGAACCCAGTAGTTTCAGACTCTAGAACCCAGTAGTTTCAGACTGTAGAACCCAGTAGTTTCCGACAGCAGAACCCAATAGTTTCAGACACTAGAACTTAGTAGTTTCAGACACTAGAACCCAGTAGTTTCAGACTCTAGAACCCAGTAGTTTCAGACTCTAGAACCCAGTAGTTTCAGACTCTAGAACCCAGTAGTTTCAGACAGCAGAACCCAGCTATGAGGACAGAACCGTTTACCTCTTATGTAAACATCATCGTCCGCCCTCATGAACCACTCGTACTTCTCCAGGTAGTGGTCGTGGATGTACTTGAGCATCATGAACGACTTCTTCTGTGGTGGGTAGGCGTCATCCACGGCTGGCAGGGAGACCACCGGCATGGGGATGGGCACGCGGACAGAACCAGAACCAGCGCTGGAGAAGAACTCCACCTTCCCCGGTATGGAAGCCGCCCAGGTTTTGTGCGCCGCCACGGCGCGAGTCGCCAGGTACTTTTTGGCTGTCATGACGCCGACGTAGAGGAACTGCTTGGGTCTGATCTTCATCCCGGCGTGTCCGCTGCTGTTGGCCGTGATGAAGAGCCGCTCCTCCTCTTCACTGACCGGCGGACCGTCCCGCTCCCTGGCCGCGGACTCTCCCCCGGACTCGCTGTGGGACAAACACGCCGCGGTCTTCCTCCTCTTGCTTTCTGTGATCCGGGGAACGACGAGCCAAGACGAGGCGATGAACCCGAGGAAGACTCCGAGGAGCAAGGCGGTCCACGGCCTCCGGCTCTTCATCTCTGGCTCTCCGGTGAAGTTTGGCTGCAGTTAGAAGGGAAGATGTGAATGCTGTCGTTGTCTGGGAGCTGCTGACGTGTACGTCCATCCAGCATCTCTGAGCCGCTCAAAGGCCGCAGAGTCCTGGCTGCATGCGGCGGAACAAAGTCCGGTCAGGAGACCCGGATCTGCGCTTACACCGCGGGGACTCATCTCTGATCGCACCCGGAGGCGGACGCATGTCCCGGTGGCTGTCCCAGCGGCGGACAGTCTCTCCTCGGAGGAAGGTTTCCGTCTTCATCAGCAGTCTGCCATCACTTGTAATGGGCCGTTCACGAACGAGCAGGTTTTATGAACCGACTCTAATGAACGAGTGGAGCCGAATCTTCAGAAGGGCCAGGATTTTATTTTGATGGGCACACGTGGAAGAAATTACTGAATCTAAAGTGTCACTACATTATTTTCTGATTTGTAAATTCTGTCTTTGGTTCATTTTGATGGCACATTGATATTTATTTCACATTCCTGGAGATGTTGCTGTCCCGAAGCATCCTAGGGCTTAAAAAACACACTTCATCACCTTTTTATTTGCAGCCCAGTCTATCATTTTACAGCACCATGTCACATGCTAGCAACCATAGATATCGGCCATCTTGCTTCAGACAGGTCGCCCCTTGAACAACATTAATGTCGGTGTGCATGTACTATTTAAATAACCACAACTGGCTCAATTTTCAAACGGTTTGATTTGTTATAAACGTAAACGTGTATAAAGCATATTATATGAGATGCCGCATCTAAGTATACAAAAAAACATAGCTACATCTCTGACGTCTAGAAGACAAACCACTTGAAAATCGGTTGAAAATTGAGCCAGATATGGTTATTCAAATACACATGCACCATTAATATCAATGTTGTTCAAGGGGCGACCTGTCTGAAGTAAGATGGCCGCCGTGTAGCTATGCTGAACAATCCCGCTTGCACAATTTAGTCCTTCATATGATATCTATGCTAGAAAGTGGGTGATTCTCTGTGGCAACATTTCATGTCTGCATGTTTCTTTTACCCTAAATTTTTCTAAAAAATGTTCCAAACATTTCCAAAAAAGTACTTTAATCACGCACTGAAGAGTTACCCATAACTTAAAAATAGATAAAATGCATTTCAGATAATAATTTGCATTTTACACATCTTTATGATAACACACATCATCAATTTCATCGTGCCCGTACATCAACACACTGGCCATTTTAAACTCGCACCTTGACTAATTCAGCAAAGAAACCCAGAAGGACATATTATCTGAGTAAGCGAGGTAAAAAAAGAAAGTGACAGAGTGAGAGATGAGACAAAAGCTAAAATCAGACTGACTTTTACTGGCTAGATAAACCCTCTAAACCCTCAAAATAACATGTTGATCTTTACGACCCCCCATCCCCCCACCCCACGCCTTGACAATGAGTTCAGTTTAGTTCAGTTAAATTTATTTATAAAGCCCTTTAAAACTAGCGGCAGCTGAACGAAGTGATGTACAACAGATCAAAAAAAAGCACAACACAAAAGTATGAAATCAGAGAACACAAGAGAAGAAGATGTAGTAAAACTAGTAAAATAAGACAAGAATGAAGAGAAAAAACCAAATAGGAACAAATAAGGTCAAGTCTCGGGACGGTTACAGGCCGATGAGTAAAGGTGAGTTTGAAGATGGGCTTTAAAAATGGAGGGGGAGAACTGTGTGATGGGTCATCCTGTGGCTGTCCTCTTATGTGAGACATGGAAACTGTCCAAACCTTCACACTGTAAATAAGGAAGACAAAGTGGATGTTGGTGGATTATGTTTATTTAGCAGCTGTGAAAAAGCTCCAAAATTAAGCTTTCCTCACCGAGATGGGGCAAAATTGGGATTTTTCATGTAGCAGCTGTAATAACTTGGTTATTGGGCATCCAATGATAAAATGATGATGTCCTCTAAACTTTGCCCAATACTATAGGTAGCTATATTAGCCTTTAGATCGTGCATTCAGATTAAGAGCTCAAGAGCGCAGTGAGCGTGAGCATGCATGTATGTGTGTGTGTATGTTTAGTCATTTTTTGCTTTTGTCATGTTTTTATCCTGTGTGTTAATATGTCCCCCTTTTTGTTATGCAAGAATTTTGAACATATGGGTTTTACAGTTTATTTATCTATTACCATTTATTAAATCTTCAACCATTTTTTTCTGTCTGTGTGTGTGGAATCTATCAGAATCTTAATCAATGAGGATCAGTGCTTTTTAGTGGATTTGGTTCACCACTGTGAGGCACCTACAGGCCCGAAATCACCTTCTCTCGCTATGATAATGCCAAATTTGGATTTTTGATATGGCATTTGTAATAATAGCTATCAATACAATAATTTAAAAGTCAATGACAGTTTCACAGATTAATCTCATTGTAATAATGCATTAATTTTCATAGCCCTAAACCCCCAAAATTAAATTGATACATGCTATGTTATAATTTTTACAGTGATCTGGTGACCCCCTGAAATTATCCTGCGACCCTCATAGCGGTACTGACCCCTAGTTTGAGAACACTGATCTAAAGGGTGGTAAATTAATGTTCAGACTTTTACCAATATCTTTTTGATTTATTTGTTGTGGCTCTATGTTCACATGTCCATTTTAATGGTTTGATGAAAATATTAATCAGTAACTGTTTTTTAATTCTTAAATACACATGAAAATTAGGCTTTTATGAAAACACTAAATAAAATTAAAATGCGCACCTACATACAAATGATTCCTAATTGCTAAATTTGACTAAAATGGACGCTCCGAGTGATTCAAAACAGATGGTATGCTATTCGAGAACCAAAAGACCCAACTCTGTCACTTTAGCCAAAAGAGTCGAATCGTTCAAAAGAGCCGGACTTCCCATCCTTCATAAACAACAAGACGTTTTCCGCTCAGATCCCATTCCTTCAGAATAAAAGCGGAACTTTCCGAACCTTGCAGTAATCTGGGTCTGTCCGAGCCGAACTTTAGTGAAACAGCACACATGTGTCACTAATCTGTCAGATTCAGTCAGTTAGAGTAATTCAGTAGAACAGTAAACATAGCAACACCACGTCACGACTGTTACTTTGAAGGCAGCACGGCTGTCAACAATGATTCCGATCATTTCAAATAAAGACAAAAGCCTCCAACCATCTTTCCTCTGACGGGTTTGTTCTCTGTGACTTGTTTACATGGTTTTTCATTTTCATTTTCATTTTTTATTTCTGGCCGAACAAACAATGAAAACTCATCTGAAACTCCCAAGAGTATCAGCTAAGACATCATGTAGGAGGTTAGCTGGAAACAGCAGGTGGCAGCAGAGTCCAGATTTCCCAACAGAACCGGGATGGACGATTATTGCGCCACCTGACAGAACAACAGCCAAATTATACTAAAAAAATCCTTCAAAAACGTTTTTTTATTTGGCAAATAACAAACTGAAACAACCAATAAACAACCTTTTCATTGCTCAGGCTCGTGACATCATGTCCAGAATCACAGGCTCATCCAGTTGATGCAGCCTCGTCTCCTGCACAGATTTTCCGAAGAAAGGCTGAATAATCCTGTAGTTTACTGCAGCATTTCAGAAATTTAATCATTATTTAGCCTAAAGAAAAAGTTGTTGAGATCACAGAAAGTCAAAGATCTTCAGTCTCCTCAGAGCTGGTAAATTAGTGAGACGCGTTTGTCTCGTTTTAAACTGATCAAAACATTAAAGAACAACTGTTACAGAGTAAAACTCCAGACTTGTGTGGTTAAACTTTTCTGAAAATGAATGCATTATTATGCAGTTTAAGAGTGGTCAGTTTTACTGCTGAGTACAGAAAAACCAAAAGATGATCATGACAGTTCTTTGTTATTTTAATGTTTTTGTTTAACAAATCAAAATTTTCCCAGAAACTGGTTCATCTCGGAACTTCTGAGGGGATTTTGATTTAATTCAGTTTATTTATGTGACTTCTAACCAGTGAAAGATCACAGGCTTATTATAGACTGATTATTTTGCAGAAACGTTTCATATTGGGTTGAAAAAGTCAGTCTTTACAAATGTGATCAGTTAGTTAGTAAAGATGATAAAAAATAAGTAAATTCTGCAATAAACACTGAGCGACTGTCTTTGATTATTTCAATCATTAAATACAAATAATGATCCTTCAGCAACCCAAATGACAGGATGAGATCCATCCTGTACGGTAGTTTAACTCCGTCTTCTCTGCTTATTTTGAGGAATCTTTCTGAAAATGTTATTGCTGGTTGCAGATCATGACTATGTCAATTAAATTTGGGGGGATTTTTAAAATTTTTTTTTTAACTCCACTTACATACTGTAACTGTTTTTACTATTTAAACACACTTTTTACTGGCTTGCCTTCAGCTCAGACTGAGGTAAATGTGGTTTTATTTGTTTTATGAATTTTATCTTATTTGTTTCCCGGACTACTTCATTGTGACTTTTATTGGTGTTTCATCATGTTTTTATAACATTTTAGCCGGGGCTTGTTATTTCATGTTTTATTTTACTGTACAGCACTTTAGTCAGCATTGCGGTTTTTAAAGTGTTTTATAAATAAAGTGATATGTGTGAATGGCATAATGTGGTATACTGTAGTACAATGTGGTATAAGATATGGTACTGTATGATATAGTATGATGTCATATAAAAGGGTATAATGTAGTAAGATATAATGTGGTATATGATATAATGCGGTATAATACTGTATAAAATGATAAAATGTGGAATAATGTAGTATAATGTGATATAATGTGGTATAATAGGCTATGGTATAATATGATATAATGTGTTATGATATAGTATAATATGATATAATGTGGTATAATACTGTATAAAATGATAAAATGTGGTATAATATAGTATAATATGGTAAAATGTGGTATAATATACCATAATGTGGTATAATATAGTATAATATAGTCTGTAGACGCACCGGGGTTGTCCAATGACACTCTTCCCACTCCATCTATTTTTTTTCTCTTAACTTTCTCCGCTGGGTGGTTTGTATTGAGTTCCAGTCCGTGATTGGTGGAGAGGAGCGTGACGTCACGGGCGCAGTAGTTTTGGTGTTTTGACTCTGAGGATCAGGAGCGTTGATGAGACTGTGAGCTCCGAGTGTCTCCGGGACTTTAACCGCAGCTTTTCTGGACTTTCTGGAGAATTTTGGACGCATCAGAGGCACCGACCCACGTATCCATGGTGACAGGGCGCGAGCGTTCTTCCCACATCGAGCAGGTAAATGATCCTGATGGACGTGAAGCTGTGATGTGAGCTCAGGTCTGGTTCTGTGTCCGGCGAGGGAAGACTTCTCCTACTTTTCTAGTTTATCTGAGCAGGTGAGGGAGGGGGCACGAGCAGCCGCAGTCTGCGGGTCTTTGTCCGGGTCAGTCCGAGGCTCCAACACCCGGACCAGACCGGACCGGACCGGGCCGGGCCGGACCGACCACCTCACCTGCATGTATAAGCGTGCAGAGATGTTCCAGAAACATCTGTAAGCGGCTGCTAACTGTCTGAGACGTGTTTTCTTTCCTTTCACTGCCTCTGTGCAGATATGATGATGATGATGATGATGATGATGATAAGCCTAAGCTGTCTGCAGACAGGAGAAAAGTCTTCATCTAAATCTAAGCTGCAGGCTTTTAACTGGCCCAGCTCTGTGAAGGAGCAGAGGACATGTTTATCATGACTTTTCTCTGCAGCGAGCTGAAGCTGCTGGTTATTTATTTATTTATTTATTCATTCATTTATTTATTCTCTTGTCCTGTCCTGCATTCTAGCAGCAGAATGATGATCTGGCTGCTTTATTGTGTTGAACAGATCTGCTAAAGTTGCCAATAGGAACGTTGTGAAAATAAGGCTCCTCTTGATATTCTGAATTTATTCATTTTATTCAGTTAAATGCTTGTTTATAACTGCATTTTACATCATATTGTTGGGCCTGACAAGAGAGAGAAGAGAAGGTTAAAAGAAACAATAAAGAGTGGAACAAAAAAAAAAACTGTGAGAAGAAGAGAGAAAAACATGATATACTAACACAGTCAACTATTTATCTGTTTATTAAGCTGCAACATTTGTCTGCACTTTCTGGAAATATGATGCAGTGAAAGACTGCATTCAAATCAGAGTGTGATCTGAAGGGTGTCACCAGACACTCTACATCTGTAAATAACACTGCAGTCTGTTGAAAAAAAAGAGAAGATAATCCATCATATATAGTTGCTATGGAAACACTGATACAATGTCCACTTTATAAGCTTCACCAAATATCTAACCTAGCATCTAGTCATGCAGACATGGTGAGGATGACTTGCTGAGGTTTAATCTGAGCATCAGATGAGGAAGAAAGGGGATTAAAGTGACTGAACGTGGTTGTCTCTGCTTTCTGGAACATGATGAGTTCACTGTACAACGGCCTCCACAGTCGGCAGATCTCAGTCCAGCAGAGCAGCTCTGGGATGAGGTGGAACGGGAGATTCTCATCATGGATGCAGCAACTGTGTGATGCTGTCATGTCAATGTGAAGCAAAACCTCCCAACACCTTGCTGGGTCGATGACACCAAACTCTCAAAAATAGAGGTACGAGACAGGAACGTTTCTGTACCTGTAGGTACATTTTTTACAAATGTTCTCTCAAAAGTACAATATTGGTCTTTATGAGGCCAGAAGTACCTATATACTATGAAAAAGGGTCCAAAGTAATATAAAGTACAAATTTGTACCATTTCAACTAGGGCTGAGAAAAAAATCGATACACTGAAATAAAGCGATATTTTCACATGCTGATAACATATCGATATGTAAAAATGCGGTATTGATCTATTTCACGAATAAAATCTCGCAAGATTTCATTGTTCAGTCAAGAAATCTTGCAGATTTTTGTGAAATCTCGCAAGATTTCACCGTAATCTTACCGTTGGTAAAATAGATCAATATTGCATTTTTGAATCTCTATATGAAATCTTCATATGAAAATATCGCGATATTTCAGTGTATCGATTTTTTTCCCAGCCTAATTTCAACCCTAAGGGTACCTGCAGCATTGAAAAATGTGTGTAGCTTGTACAATAACTATAAATAACAGTAGTATAATTATAGTTATTATATTATGATTTTCATAATAATCATAGTAATAATTACATGTATAATTATATATGTGTTTGGTCTAATATTTATATAATAATATTCATTTATTATTAGCATCTTTGATTGTTGTCATAATCTCTATTTTATTGACTTTTATTCATCATTTTTAATTGGTTTAATTGTACTTTATTAACTCATACAGCTTGATAAGGTACAAAAATGGACCAGGACCGAAGGTACAGAAATGTCTTTCAGAAAGGAACCCCCCCAGAGACAAGCTTTGGACCCTTTTAAGTACAAACTGGTACCTCTATTTTTGAGTGTGTATGAAGGCGGTTCTGGTCCTTGAAGGTGGACTTGGTGAAGTACATGAGTGTAATTTAGCCAGTGAGCTAATGGGGGACAAGTTGGGTCTGCACATGCAAAACTCGGGCTGGGAATCAATAGATACCTCGCAACACGATACCATCAAAATATTTTGCCTACGGTAACGATAATATCACAATACAGCGATTCTGCAATTATAGATATATTTCAATAAATTTAATCCAGGATACATTCTGAGTTTCTTGACCAAAGTGAATCCATTTGAAATGAATTACAAAATATTGTCAATCAATTGCACATAAATGGCAGTAATTGTGACATTGTAACATGTGACATTAGTAAAACTGTAAAATAAAGTGCACAAGAAGTATGAAAACACATATTAGTGCATATGAAAAATAAACATTTCAGTCAGTCATAAACTCCAACAACTGGGTTTTCTCTGAAAACCTGGACTCACATTTTAACTTGTACTTTCCACTGTGTGTAAAATTTAACCTGAACTTGCAGATGCACATAGATGTCAGTGGAAAGCAGAGACTTTTCTACATGCTAGAACGTTGCACATAGAAGAACAAAGTCTCATAACAGAATGATGAAATCTTGCGGTATTTTGTTCGTAAAAAATCTCAATATCTATTTAATATCGATATGCTATCGCAACATAAGATATCCCGATACCTCAGTGCATGGATGTATTGTCACACGCCTATGCAAAGCGTGGTTTCTTCAGGATAGATGGTTTACAGAGGAAACTTTCTGGCTGTAGTTAAAACTGTGGCTTTTCTCTGATATAAAGCTGCAACGTCTCTGTCACTCTGGGTCATAGTTCAGTTAGACGTCAAGCTTTCTTTACAACACCATCAGAAAGGAAACAATTCTGCTTTTGGTTTATTAAATGATAACTTTCTTTTTTTTTCAGCCTGGACCTTTTTTCTAGGAGTTTATACAGTTATCCTCAAAATGTTTCACACCCTCCAATTAAAGAAAAGGTTAAAACTACAATAATAATTCAAATAACAAGAAAATAAAGAAATTAATAAATAGAAATGAAAAAAATATTTTAGAGATACAAATTATTGCTTTTGAACTTTGGTAGAAAATAATAATAACAAAAGACAAATAAACAAAACTATGCAAGACACATTAGAGTACCTTTCCCTTGGACAGTGGACCAACATACCTGTCAGCAGGTGCAGACGTCTTTCTGAACATTAGAGAAAACACCTGATTGGAGTAATTGCCTCAAACTGTTGTTTTATTTTTTGTGTGTTTGTTTTTAATATTTCTTTCAAACCATAATTGCAGATCAATGTCATGATTTTTATAGAATTTTTATTTATTATTGCTTTTGTCAATTGCAACTTATTTAGCTCACAGATAATTTTTTTCTTCTTTAATTGAAGGGTATTAATAATTTTGAGTACGACTGTACATGCATTTAATCACTGGTAAAATTTCTGTATCACTTTGAGCCCTTCGGAAGATATTACGTTGAGTCGCCCTTCGGCATACATATATATAACGGGAGAGACGAAGCAGCGCCTCTATCAGACATTATCTGCAGCAAAACGCCTTTATTTCATCAATACTTTAAGTAGAATGAATGAATAAATGAGTGCTATTGTCCTGTGAGTTCAGAGTTTTCGTGGATTGCAGTTTGTTGGTGTCTGGGATGCTGTTTTTCTCAGCTGTACTGCAGTGGTGCACATCGGGAGCGCACGTGGGCTGTAGAGTGCAGAGAAACCCCCCCCCCCAATAACTAACGGAGAGCTAATCCTTCCACTTGCTTTTTCAGTAAAGATGGAGACATGATTGATATATGATCAGATCTATTAAAAACAGATCAGGTTTCAAAGCTTATCTGGGTGTTTTACTTTGAAAATGGTTTTATTTTGATAGATTTGTCTCGTGTTCCTGCTTAACTTCCTGCCCGGCTTGACAAATTTGGCCGCAGCTCGCCTCTCGCAGAAAACAGAACAGAAGCCGTAACGATTGCTGCTTGGCACGCACCAATCTTGGCGCTGGGCGCGCCTCGACATTCCTGATGTGGTCGATACCGTCTGTTACCATGGGCACCGAAATGAAACTGCTGCGCTACGGCGCGCTTCCGCATCCAGTGTGTCCCTGAGGTTATATGGATGTATGCAGGGTTATATGGATGTACGCCGAAGGGCGACTCAACGTAATATCCTCCGAAGGAGTCAAAGTTTACCAGTGAGTAAATGCACATATGGACTCCTAGAAATAAGGTCCAGGTTGAAAAAAAAGAAAGTTATCCTTTAAGTTAAGCTGGTAGAGGGTCCACCCTGGAGTACAAACCCACTTAAAGGAGCCCTATCATGAAAAATGGACTTTTAAGAGCTTTTCAGCATGTCAGTATGTTGTTTCCTCATCAAGAAATGATTTAAATCGTTATTTTTCTTCATTCATGCATATTTGAGTAATCTACATGAATATTTAAACCAAGCGCTACCTCCCTGCAAACGGCTGACTAACCACCCCGTTACGTATGAACGTGGCACCAATCACGAAAGTCCAAATGCGCGCGCTCAGTATCGTAGCGAGACGCCCTCTGTTGAACAGAAACTCAGAGAATCCTATACACACTCTCTGAGGAAGAAACTAACACCTGCAGGAAGATTTCCTCAGAGACAAGCAGCCATCAGCTAACAGACGTTTGCTCCAGAGTTCAGGAGAATTTTCTTCCTTTTTTTTTCTTCTTTTTTTTAAGCTCTAGAGGACAGCAAGTTGGGAAAATGCAGTTACATTAAGCGTGGTTATGTTCAGCGTGGGAGTTTATTTGTTGTACTGGATGAATCGACTCGCCAGAAGTAGTTGGATTATAACTTCAGGAGCAGGAGAAAAAACCTCAACTTTGTGTGTGAACTTCACTCCTGACAACTTCATGAATCTCGGGCAGTAAAGTGTTTTTTTCTCTGGGATTACTTCTGAAACCTGACGCAGTTCCTACTATAAAAACGCGCATGGACAGACAACAACACTGGTGAGTCAACACATCTCTCAGCTCAGCGCTAACTGTTAGGCTATGATTTGTTCGCTAATTTACTTACTTGTCAGGGGTCTCTGTGGTACTTCTGTGGTACTGCGTGTACTTCAAACTCCATATCAGACTCTGGGTCGAGCGCATACAGCTCCATAACAGGCTGCTCCGTTTGATCCCGTCGATTGGAGTCCGATTATCCATCAATGTTTACAAGATCCATGTGAGTGCTGCTTAGCTCAGCGCTAACTGTTAGCCTATGATTTGTTCGCTAAATTACTTGCTTGTCAGGGGTCTCTGTGGTACTTATGTGGTACTGCATGTACTTCAAACTCCATATCAGACTCTGGGTCGAGCGCATACAGCTCCATAACAGGCTGGTCTGTTTTATTCCGTCGATCGGAGTAATTATCCACCAATGTTTACTACTAACATCCACATGAGAGCTGCCGGTGCCGGTGCTACAGACAATTCTGTGACCCTTCAGAATAAGTGTCTCTTCCGGGGCGACGTCATGAAATGGGCGTAAAACATGCTGCAATTGGTCGAGAGCTCCGCGGTTCAGTACAGTCAGCCATCTTACTTCCGTGTTGGAAATTAGATGCATCGAAAAACTAATATTTAACACCAAATTAGCTTCTATAGTAACGGTGGGAACATATCTAGCTTATAAATGCCTATATTTGACTTTTGGAACATTTGAAAAGCATGATACAGCTCCTTTAAGGCTACAGTATACTTCTCCGACTGTGTAATGCGTTATCCAGCTGCATAGCAACGGAGACCCCTCCAGCCTTCACAGTTCTCCGTCATGGTGCCGGATACACAGTGCAATTTCCCGCCCGATCAGTCGGGGTCGCCACGCAAGGCTGGCCTACTCATACGATGCCGATGGTCGGAAACCTCGGTGGTTATTCTGCTTCCGGTTACAGTGACCAACGGCGTCCATGAGAGAAAGACCATTGTTGTTGCAGCTGGATAACATGAAACAGATACTTTTGATACAACAATGGAGACGATGGGGAGATTTTGGTATTTCCTCACTTCTTTGGCCAAACTTTCTTCGATTGGACTCATATCTGCGTCTTCGTTGACTAGCCAGTTTAAAAATGGCAATGCTAGTGTTTACGTTGTGATAGACCAATCACAGCCAGGCATGTGCCGGTATGAAATTCTGACGGTATGATAACCTTGAGCTTAAAAACCCTATTAGGGTTTCATGATATACCATGGTATCATGACTACGCTCTTAAATATTGTTTTTAAGTGTCTTTTAAGTGTTTATAAAAACACCTTATTTTGGTTGAACAACGCCCTTTATTGGAACATCTGTACGTCTTCCTTTGAAGTTTAATGTTGTTGGCAAGCGACGTGAATTTACTGCCACCAACTGGGAGTGTGCATCAGGACAGGCGACATACACCTGACTCGCACTAAATTCCTGTTTTTGTAAGACAGATTGAAGTTCAAGGTATGAAGGTATGATGGAAAATTATTACATTTTCCGTCATACCTTCATACCGCTACGTTTTTATACCGTGGTATAGCTTGAAGCCTAATCGCAGCCCTTGGCGTCTCCGTCGTCCGTTGATGGAGTGACGGACAATTAAAAATATTTTGTGTAGCTGGAGACGACGGAGAGGGTCTCCGTAACCTACGTAGAGCACTTTAAGGATGACTATAAATTTGGCTTTACACCTCTCACTCATGGACTTATATTGGAAATGCAGCAAGTTCACTCCCAGCGCTTAAACGTGAGGAAGGTGGATGTGGCTCCAACTTTCCAGTCAGCATCTCAGAGTTTCTTGTGTTTCCTGCAAACACCTCCTCAAACTGTTGCTGGTGACAGACTGCTGCCATGTGTAGGTGGAGGTGCAGACTCGTGGAGGATTTTGCCAGTGCAGGACGGTGGTATGCCTCTTCAACCGTAGAATAAATCCATTGTTTTTGTTTGTTTCAGTGTATTTGTTGCGGTGAAAGGTTAAACTGTTGGAAAGCTGCAGTGTCGCAGAGAGGGAGACATTGTTGAAATCTCACATCACCATGAATGCTTCGGGGTATTTGGGCTGCAACCTGGCAACAACTGAGATGACGTCAGGGGCAGCGTTGCCAGCAGGGTTAGATATACAGCCCACGACCACAATAACACCGGACCAGTCAGAGGTTCAGATCCTCTCCTCCGCTGGAAGTGATGGAGCCGTCACGGCAGAAATACAGCGGGGGGGTCGGTTTTAGACGCACTCTCCCGGTCAGGCAGGTTGCCGTCACCTTCACTGTGATATTCAGTCTTACATCTGTAACTTCCCGCTGTAATTTGGTCAGTGAACTCAGCGTCAGAGTCAACACCGTTCTGTAATCAGGCGAAGCTGGACCACGTCAGGCTTCTCGACATCATCAGTCAGCTGCAGATCCTCTTCATCACCTTCAGCTGTTGTTTTGTCAGGCGCAGAGAATGAGCCTGATGGGAAAGTGCTGCCTGTGCCCATTTCCCTCCTCCAAATACCAGACCAGAGCAAAACATCAGCCAGAAGCTGGATGCGTTTGGGCTTTTCTTTGTTGATGATCATGTTCATTAGTTCAAACTAGATTTAGATTTTAACCCTTAAATCTCCCCCGGACCTCTGGCCCCCGTCTATCACTCCATCATCAGTGTATCAGGAACAGTAGTGTGGAACTCTGTGGGGTAAATAGTGATGGATAGTTTCCCCTTTTGCTCTATAAAGCCGTGTGTATCAGATTTAATACGTGCAGTTTCTGAAAACTTTTGCATCTGAGACATTTTGCATCACTTTATGGTAAAAACTTTGCTCAAACTCTGTTGTACCCAGTCTGATAGCAGGAGACAGAAGACTACACGACATAATTTTGACATATTGCACAGCAACAAATGTTTTATATACAAAAATATATTTAAAGCTTTAAATGGTTAAGTAATCAACAGAGATCTCCCAGTATTTGTATCCCGTCCAGCAGGTTTACAATCCAGCCACTAAATGCCGTGTTTGTTCAGAGACTCTTATGATAAATCCACAATGATCCATGAGAACATTACTTATCCCATCTTCATCATAAAAACATCACCATCACTACTATGCTGCTAAGAGACCTCTATTCAGACCTGGACATGATGATGAAGACACTTCCTGTCCAACTTTCCACCAATCAGAGAGCTTAAATTGATGGTAACGTCCAATCAGGAGCAGCCAAATATCAACAAGTGAGCAGAAAGTTCAATGTGTGTCTGAAAAAAAGAAAATAATGATCCTCTATGTGTGGAATAAAGAAAGAAGCTTTGTGCTGCAGCTGAGGTGGAGCTGGTTTGTGAGGATAGAAGGTAGATAGTAGTAGAAATAACTGGAGATGAGGAAACATGGAAACATGGAAATAGTTTCTGTGTGTTTGTTTCAAAGCCAGTATTTTTCTTTTGGGAAGAAGAAGAAGGGGAGGAGGAGAAAAAAAACGGGCTTCTGATCGGTGTGCTGTTTCTACAAAGTTCTGACAGTAATAAGTCCTGGTTCTGGTTCTGGTTGGTCTTTATGCTGCTATACCTATTGATACATTCATTTGAAATAATTTTAGACTCACAATCTGACAACTGAGGCTGAACTGGAACATGGGGAGGGACTCGATGAAAGATTACTCGAATTAATTTGAGGCTTTGTAATTAATTACCATTTTTTCTGGACTATAAGTCGCACCAGTCAAATAATACGTCATGAAGAGGAAAAAAAACACATATAAGTCGCACTGGACTATAAGTCATTTTCTGTAAATAACGGCAAATGACAGCAAAGTAGGGCAATTTTCGGATTTTTCATATCCTATTTGTTACTGCTAAAACTTCCCAAGCACTCTGATTCCATAGTTAATGCCTGTAAAGGATCATAAATGTCGTAATTAAGAAGGATAATCATGGTTTTTTAGGATTTGTTCAGGCAGTACAGCCACATGTTCAAAATGAACTCCTTTCACTGAGATAAGGCTGTTTTGGGATCTTTACCTTTGGAGCAGAATATAGTTGTCACAACACAAGCCTACAATGCCATCATGTGACATTAGACAGTAATGTTAACTCCTTGGCTCAGGTCAGTCAGGATGAATTAGGGCTGTCAACGAATATTCTAAATTCCAATATATGTTCGAATATTGATAAAAACCCAAGATTTGAACGTGAAATATTTTAACTTTAAATACACAGTGGGACAGTGGGAAAAATAGCCTATTTTAGGCCTATTATTATTATTAGGCCTACATTTGCTACACTGGTTTGATTACAGGCCAAATGTTTCAAGTTGTTCCATGTTTATTACAGCTTGCTTGAGCATTCATTGTTCGGTAATTTCATTTCAATTTGTTGGGATCTTTAATTACTCGCACAAGTTAGGGATATGCAGGGGGGGGGGGGGGGGGCACCACGTCAACGACTGCAGGGAGTTCATTTTCTTATTTCCTGGGCATTGTTAAAGATGTTAATATTGAAGTAAACATAAAAAAAACCTATAGACAAATCCAGCCAAACGCCACAACTAGATCGTCCACCATTGCCTGGGGAGCGTTTCTGTACATGTGTAATTAGAACAGATGAGAATCTGACTTTTTTCTTAACAACATGGAGGAAATCTGGAAGGACGTCACATTCCTGGTTGTTGGAACATTGGAGGAAAACTTTAATTGTGGTAATAAGTGAAGAAGAAGATCACGGACATTTATTTCATGAAGATTTCTGCTGTCTGTGATAAAAGTAGACATTTCTGCTGCTACGTGGTCTGTACAGTCCTTAAACAATACCAAAAGCCAAATTTATGACAAAATAGAAAAGTAACGAGCTCTGAAAGGGTTGGTTTTTTCAACTTTGATAAGTGGTCACGAGATTTCCGTGTTATTCCAGTGTGGCTTGTCATTAACGCCAGTTTCCGGAGATGAATAATAGTTTAAATTAATGTTCCGACGTAAATAAATAAATAAAACGTCAGAATACTTTAGAGATCTGTGGATAACATACCTATAGGTTATCATGACCTTAGACGACTGTCCAACATTGTAAATCCAGATATTCACGCTGCTTTCCATGTTGGCAGATAGGAGGTTTGGGACTGGTTCCCAGGGCAACGGCGGCGGCGCAAGATGACGACACACAAAACGCTTGTCAGTAGTCTGTACAAGTACTTATGTCATGTATTAGTTTGTTCTCCTGTTGGCACATTGCTCAAATGGATATTCGAATTTATTCGAATTATGTGTAAATTTTAGAGCAAATATTCGAACGTCATTTTGGAGCAATTTTGACAGTCCTAGTATGAATTAACACTTAGAAATATGTTAAATTATTTTGATTAATTGCATTACAAAAATTGCCCAAAAACTAACATTCTCTTTATATGTAAATAGATTTTTTGAGGACAGCTGTATCAAATAATAGCTCAATCAGCTCAATTTTTGCCTAAACAAATGTATTTAAATTTTTTAAAAAGCGTAGAAAGAGAAATAAAAATGATCCCTGGCAAAAACTGAACGGACCTAAAGTTAAAGTATACTATTTAAAATACTTTAACTATTAAATTGTCTGTTTTCTAATTTAGATTCTACAACATGCTACAGTACTTTCTGTCTACACTTTGCATTAAGAAGCATTAACTGATGATAAATGGCAGCTTTGAGTTTTATTTTCTGGTTCATGGAGCAAAGGTATTCACTTTTGTCTGCAGCTGAAGCTTCCTGCAGCCTCTAGCTTATGTTTAGAGATGGGGGGAGGGGCAAAGGGAAGGGGAGGGGCCTGTGGTAGTGCGTGCAGCTAACAGAAGCAAGTATACATTGCATTTTTTTTATGCCAGTCTTTAAAAGTCTCCAATAACACCAGAAAATCTTGCTAGACTTTTTGCTAGCTGCTTTATACCAAAAAAGTTATTAGAGGGGTCTGAAAACTCTCTAAACAGCCAGAAAGTTGCAGAGTTTTGAGGTATACTATACGTTAGCGTAATCAGGTGTACCAGAAAATCAGCCGTAACAAACGTTCCACTTTGCTTCTAATGCAAACTGTGAGCCTCGCCTCCATCCTGCAGGAACGAGCACCCGATGGCTCACGAGAAGGTTGCCGAACACAACCGAAAACAGCAGCGTGACAAGCTTGTTAGCTAGCTAGTAAACAGCTGATTTACTGTGTTTCTTAAAGGGATAATTCGCTCACCTCCAACTTCTTCTACGGTGTGAAACATCCACACTACAAACAGCAACACTTCTACGACTCGATCCACATCCGTTTTTTCTTTTCGGTGGATTTTAAAAGCAAACAGCTGCGCAGATAAAAGCAGCAGCATAGGCTGAGTAGCGTAAGCGAAGCAGAAGTGGAAGGATAGAAGGAATGAGAAAGACAGATGTTTCTGTCAGTGTTGTTTTTGTTGTTTCATAGAAGTAAACAGCTGTTCAGATGTTGGAGGTGTCACTAAAGTAAAAAATATTGACATCAAAGTCACTTTTCCACCTGATTAAAGCTTGTTTTCTCAGCTTTTTGGTGAAAAGCAGACATTTTTGCTGCAACCACTCCATGTTCTACTGCAGATTACTGAAGAACGGTAAAAGCTGGAAACAAATGTTTTTTTCTGGTGAAAGAACAGAGTCTAAGCTTTCCTTTGGTAGATCTGGTGTTTGCATAGGCATAGCACACAATATTCTGTGGCTCTCCAAACATCAGTGAAAATGCTTAAAAGCCTTGGGAATATGGAATGCTCTGCTCTAAAAACATCTGGCAGTCAATGAGTTAAGAACGAGCCGTTCAAGACGTACAGTATGGATGGTTTTTTTCAGTCCTGTCTGTTCCACAGGGGGCTAAACTTTTTATTTTTGTGTCAGAGCATTTAATTAATTGGCTGCAATCGGTATGAAGAAGATTTTAAGCAATACAGTAAAACACGCTCCCAGAAAACATCATCCACCCTTCTTTTAATTATCCGGTGTTTAATTAATCATGATTAAAGTCCCACCCCTAACTTTTACATAAGAAATGGATAAAAAATTTGGCCGTGAGTGTGAACTGTCTGCACCGTTCATACATGCACATTTGTGCCTGCTGCTGTGGGGTCTCCAGGTCTCTGTGGGATCTGGACTTCAGCTTCAGCATTTCATGTTGTTTTTGGGTCTGTTTCTGGAAGCCTACAGATTATAAACGCTCCTTCTATAAATAAATTCATTTTATTATGCATCTTTTATTCAATTATGCATTTTATTTATTTTTATTTGGCGTGTCCGGTATTATCGGCCGATATTGGCATTGAAATGTGATACTGGAAAATAACGTTTTTTTGGGCTGATATTTTGAAAAATGAAATCTCACGAAATTTAATCACGAAGCAATGAAATCTTGCATGATCTTGTTCCATCAGCATTGGCCAAGCACGTAGAAAAGTCTCTGTTATCCTGGAAGAACTTCATTTCCCAGCATTCCTTTCAGAGTCATGTGACTACAGTGCAGCTGCTGCTGCTACAGACTGATTTGCTTTGAAGCTGCTGATAATATGTCTGGTTTTAAGTTGTTGGTTAAGTTACCAAGTTGTCAGAAATATTAGAATTAGACACATGTTGGCTAATACCTGCTAGTATCTGATATATGGTAGTATCTAATACCTGCTAGTATCTGATATATGGTAGTATCTCATACCTGCTAGTATCTGATATATGGTAGTATCTAATACCTGCTAGTATCTGATATATGGTAGTATCTAATACCTGCTAGTATCTGATATATGGTAGTATCTAATACCTGCTAGTATCTGATATCTGGTAGTATCTAATACCTGCTAGTATCTGATATATGCTAGTATCTAGTACCTGCTAGTATCTGATATATGCTAGTATCTAGTACCTGCTAGTATCTGATATATGCTAGTATCTAGTACCTGCTAGTATCTAATATATGCTAGTATCTAGTACCTGCTAGTATCTGATATCTGGTAGTATCTAATACCTGCTAGTATCTGATATATGCTAGTATCTAGTACCTGCTAGTATCTGATATATGCTAGTATCTAATACCTGCTAGTATCTGATATCTGGTAGTATCTAATACCTGCTAGTATCTGATATATGGTAGTATCTAATACCTGCTAGTATCTGATATATGCTAGTATCTAGTACCTGCTAGTATCTGATATATGCTAGTATCTAGTACCTGCTAGTATCTGATATCTGGTAGTATCTAATACCTGCTAGTATCTGATATATGCTAGTATCTAGTACCTGCTAGTATCTGATATATGCTAGTATCAAATAACCTGCTAGTATCTGATATCTGGTAGTATCTAATACCTGCTAGTATCTGATATATGGTAGTATCTAATACCTGCTAGTATCTGATATATGGTAGTATCTAATACCTGCTAGTATCTGATATATACTAGTATCTAATACCTGCTAGTATCTGATTTGTTCTAATACCTGCTAGTATCTGATATCTGGTAGTATCTAGTACCTGCTAGTATCTGATATATGCTAGTATCTAGTACCTGCTAGTATCTGATATATGCTAGTATCTAGTACCTGCTAGTATCTGATATATGCTAGTATCTAGTACCTGCTAGTATCTGATATATGCTAGTATCTAGTACCTGCTAGTATCTGATATATGCTAGTATCTAGTACCTGCTAGTATCTGATATATGCTAGTATCTAATACCTGCTAGTATCTGATATATGCTAGTATCTAGTACCTGCTAGTATCTGATATCTGGTAGTATCTAATACCTGCTAGTATCTGATATATGCTAGTATCTAGTACCTGCTAGTATCTGATATATGCTAGTATCTAATACCTGCTAGTATCTGATATCTGGTAGTATCTAATACCTGCTAGTATCTGATATATGTAGTATCTAATACCTGCTAGTATCTGATATATGCTAGTATCTAGTACCTGCTAGTATCTGATATATGCTAGTATCTAGTACCTGCTAGTATCTGATATCTGGTAGTATCTAATACCTGCTAGTATCTGATATATGCTAGTATCTAGTACCTGCTAGTATCTGATATCTGCTAGTATCAAATACCTGCTAGTATCTGATATCTGGTAGTATCTAATACCTGCTAGTATCTGATATCTGGTAGTATCTAATACCTGCTAATATCTGTTTGCTAGTTCTAATACCTGCTAGTTCTGATATATGCGACCGCGGGGCTGATATATGGCGCCAGTATGTATCTAATATATGTGTATCTGGTACTGCTAGTATTTGATATTTGTAGTATCTAATACCTGCTAGTATCTGATATTGTAGTATCTAGTACCTGCTAGTATCTGATATGCTAGTATCTAATCTGTAGTATCTGATATATGTAGTATCTAATACCTGCTAGTATTGATATATGGTAGTATCTAATACCTGTTAGTATCTGATATATGTAGTATCTAGTACCTGCTAATATCTGATATATGCTAGTATCTAGTACCTGCTAGTATTTGATATTGGTAGTATCTAATACCTGCTAGTATCTGATATCTGGTAGTATCTAAGTACCTGCTAGTATTTGATATATGCTAGTATCTAATAACCTGCTAGTATCTGATATCTGGTCGTATCTAATACCTGCTAGTATCTGATATATGGTAGTATCTTATACCTGCTAGTATCTGATATATGGTAGTATCTAATACCTGCTAGTATCTGATATCTGGCAGCCAGATGTCCAAAATGAACTCCTCTGGCTGAGTGAAGGATATTTAGAGATCTAAGATCTCAGAACAGAGTATAGTTGTTTTTTCAAAATATGAGAGATACAACCTCGCCGTTCTCTGCATATATTGGTAGATATCAGATATCGGAATTTCAGAGGTGGACAGTATCGGTAAAAAATGCTTTATTTCTATAAATGCTTGTGTGAACATGAAATCCCTGCCTGACGCTGGCGTCCGCTGCTACCGCGGCCTCAGGACCTGCAGGAATGTGTCCACTCTGAACTTTTCCTCTTGTCTGATGTCGAGCGAACTTCCCCCGGTGGTTTGGGCCCGGCCTCTTCCCGGTCCTGGCACCTCCTCAGACAGCCGGGCCGGAACGTGGTCTGGTCCAGCTCCCGGTTCCCCGGCACAGCGCCGGCCTTGTTTGTGCAGCAGTTGTCATCGGCGCTGGTGGCTGCAGCAGCTGTGCCCTCTCTTAACGCTGTGAAACCAGAGAGGACGGGCCTTACTGGCCTTACTGGCCTTACTGGCCCATAAAGTCCCGGCACAGACAGACTGTCAGCAGCCACCCAGCCACTGGAGACATCTCTGTATTCATCCTCCATCACGCTGCGTGTTTGAAAAGAGGCTCGCCACAAGATGCGGGGGAAACTTTCTGGCCGGGTGAGGTTTAGCTATCTCATTATCACCAAAGGATTTATGGAACAGCTGGAGTGGTGAAGCTGCTGGGAGCAGCTGTTTCTGCTGCAGACCTGCCAGCCCTGGACGAATCCTAAACGCTCCTCTGGAGACTTCACTTCCAGTTTCCTACTTGACAGCTTGGATTATATCTTAGCACCTTTTTAGTTACAAGTCCGTCTCACACGAGTCGCCCAGCGCGCATCTGCTCCTGATTAAACTATCATTTCTGAGATGTCTCCTTTACTTTGAACGCAAACCGGTGCTGGTTCAGATGAGATGCTGAGGTTCTGCTGCGACCTGACGGAGCCGGAGCGGACCCACGCAGATAAATCATTTCAGCCGCAGCTTTCTACTGCAGGAACGTCTCGTTTTATGAGGAGGAATAATGACGAGGGGTGTAAATCACAGTTTTCATCACAATACGATTATATCGATACTGAGTTTGCCAATCAAATTTAGTCATGATACCATTTCTGTTTGGTTTGGTTTGAATGGATCCGCTGATCAATATGAAACAATATCACAAGTGATTGAAGTTATTACCATTTAAATCAAAATGACAAAAAGAAACTAGATCATCATTAATATTTTATTTATTTATTTATTAAACCATTATCTAACCATTTTAATTCCTGAGCTCTGGCTTTTAGAGAGCTTTTAGCTCTGTTCTAAGACAAAGACAGACTAGTAATTAACTGTATCGTTTAACTGTAATCTCCTACTTACTTAAAGGAACAGTTCACCCACAGAATGATGTAACTTTATTTTCCACTTCCCCTCATGGTGAGAAAGACTCTGCAGCACTTTTAATATCTCAAATGCAGCCAGAGATCAGGAAGGCTTCTCTTTTCCCCCCCAACTTTCATATAATGGAGTTCACCGGGGTCCGAGCCAAAAAGGTCCATAAAAGTCCACAAAAACTTGTCAGTATTCCTCCATACTGCTCGTCCAATGTAATCCAAGTGTCCTGAGTGGGTAGCGTCCAGAATTTACTGGAAACCATCATTTAGTAGATTTTTAGAGCCTGAACAGTCGTACATCTTACTTCTGAGCACGCATGTGTGCGTTCATGAAACTACGGAAGCCTCGGCGTTCAGAGCCTACTCTGCCGATAATGCAAGCGTAGAAGAAGAAATTTGCTGTTTACATTGTGCTAAGAGCGACAGAGCTGCAGACAAACCGGGAAAACACAAGAGGGTCCAAGAGGGGATGGATATTGATTTAAAACAAAGAAAGAAAGAAAAAAAGAACGCACGATCTCGTCTGCCGCGGCTTCCATAGTTTCATTAACGCACATCGGCGTGCTTGCAGGAGATGCGATGTACTTCTATTTAGGCTCTAAAAATATATTAAATGACGTCGATGGGAGTGATTACTGATTAATGGAAAAACACTTTTGAACGAAATGATAAATTTTTGTGAATAGATGACAGGAGAACTAACACAATATCCCTTTAACAGGGAGATTAAGCTTCATTTACCTCTAGAATAATTTGTGATCACTGACTTGTAAACTAAAGCAGCAGGGCTGTCCAAGTCCAGTCCTCCAGAGCCACGATCCTGCACAGTTTGGTTGCGTCTCTTCTCCAACACACCTGAACCAAATGGACGTCTGGTTACCTCTGCAAGAGCTGGATGACATGTTCATGAGGGACTCAGACATTTGATTAAAGTGTGTCGGAGACGGTATGTTCTAAAAATTGCTGGATCGTAGCTCCTGAGGACCGGACTTGGGCGCCGTTGGCATACAGCATTTATATTTGAGTCAAACTGAAGCACTTCGTAACATTGTTTAGAAAAGTACAATATCTGAATGAAGTTGTAAAAAAAGTTTATAAATGTATTTGTGGGGCCAGACTGTACTTGATGAATATATTATTATTATTATGTTTCAGAACACTGTGTTAAATGCGTAAAGGCCTTTCATTTTTAAAGTATATTGTAGCACAGGGGTGCCCAAGTCCAGTCCTCCACAGAGACTATCCTGAACTAGCTCATGCCGTCTCCCGCACACCTGAATCAAATGGCCGATTCCCTCGTGTGCATGTCATCCAGCTCTGCAGACGCTGATAACGAGCCATTCATATGATTCAGGGGTGAAGAGACGCAACCAAACTGTGCAGGATCGTAGCTCTGGAGGACCGGACTTGACACCCCTGTTTAGCGGTTCTGAGGTTGATTCCTGGTAGATGAGGTTATTTACATATTTCCCATCATGCTTTGTGGCACCTCTGTTCTGTTCTGCACCATGAGTTAAATGTCCATGTAACTCCATGACTTCCTCTCAGACTGCAGTTCCCAGAGAAGGTGATGCTAAGAGGTCAGTACAGCGTGGTCGGACCTGCACAGCAGCTCTGGGTGGTTTCTTAGCTTTGCATCATGGGCTCACTGTCACTAATATGTGTTTAGCGGATGTTTAGCGGCCAAATGCTGAGGGCTGGTGGGCCACTTTGGCCCCTGGCCCCACTGTGGGCACCCCTGCAGTGGAGGCAGCAGGTAGCATCAGGTACCAGCTGCCGTCAGAGCAGGAGATGTTCACTCTCCTCCCTGATCCAGACTGAAAATGAAACTCAAAGCTGCTGCTGATCATCCAACAGTAATGTCTCAATTAATATAAACAATTTCAAAGTAGTTAATTAGAGAACAGCCGAAGCTGTTAAAGTACTTTATTACAACTTTTTCTAGTTGAAATATAATTGAGTTTACAGTATTAATGTCTGTCTATCATTGATTCAGTCATCCACTAAAATCCCATTTTAAAAAAGTTACTTTTTGGGGCAATTATTGTTATAAGATTAATCAGGATTAATTAATTACAAAGTCTTTAAGTAATTAGATGCATTTTTAATTGAATCCCAGCCCTAAAAATCATACATATTTCTTATTATTTTGCATTATTTCTGCGTTTTCTGTTTATTTATTGACAGCTTTTGTACATCTTTCACCATTACAGCTTCTTTAATGTCGTATTTTCTGTCCGGCCAGTTTTAAGGGATCTTTCAGTCTTTTGTGCGGATTTTACTCCGTATGGAAACGTGAAATTATCAAACCGCCTCAGCGTTTGGACAGGGATGTAGATCTGCTTTGAAAGCAGCATCTGTTTTCTTTCTGCAGCTCTGTGATAAACATGAAGCCACAGAGAGAAAGCCCGGTTTCTCCATCATGAGTATACAACTCATCCAAACGCCTCTCATTATGTGGATCAGACCGTTTCTGCCGTGGATTAAAGGCACCACGCTGGACGTGGATCGGGCATTTAGTGGTGAAAGAATCACTGGTTCCTGTCCTCACTGGGCCGGAGCAGGAACAGAAACAGGAGAGATAAAACTCTCAGTCTGCTGAGTTTAAGCTGAGCTGAAGTTCATCCGGAGTCTGCAGAGGACCAAAGCTGGACTGAGTTCACTTAAAACCGGATCTGAGACCAGAACATGAAGCGTCCCAGTCTGAAACTGGTCCTCCATCAGAGAGGAAGAACACGGAGGTGTCAGGTCCTGAGTCTGTGGTTGCTATGGGATGGTAGACCTGGACCTGGAGGGAACTGCAGACTTCAGACTCGTTAGTGTCTGAAAAACTGATTGTTGTTTTCTTCATCTCTGTTTACACCTGCTCTGTTTTCCTCTCTGCTTGTTTTTCTGGATGTTTAACATCTCGGGGGGGTGTGTGTGTGTGTGTGTGAAGGTGCAGCTCTGACTGACATGGCCGCCATGCTTTGCTGCCTCAGGACCGTCCTTGTGGCCCTGGTCTTCTGTTACCTGCCCTGGAACATCTCCTGCCTCAACCTGGAGGATCCCAACGTCTGCAGCCACTGGGAGAGGTCAGACAGACATCTGTTCTGAAATATTTAATTTAATTTTACTTAATTTAATTTGATTTAATTTAATTTAACACCTCGATTTAATTCAACATTTTTATTTAATTTAAATAAATTCTCTCATTTAATTGATTTAAATCTATCTTGAAATTGTCTATTTTGTTTTTAAATTTAATTTAATTTAAGTTAATTTGGTTTAATTTAGATGTTTAATTAAATTTTGTTTAACAGATTCAATTAAATCAAATTAGATTTGATTTTTAATTTAATTAAAATAAATTCTTTTATTTGAATTTGATTACATTTATTTATTTTCTATTATATTAAATTCAATTTTTTCATTTTATTAAATTTTGAATCTAATTTGATCTTTTAGTGAAACTTATTTTTATATTTAATTGTATTTAGGTTTTTTTTAAACTTAATTTTATGCTCACATTTAATTTAATTTAGTTTGTTTGAAATGAATTATACTTTATTTAATTTAATTTGATTTGGCATCCTAATTTAATTTGATATTTTAATTTAATTTGACACTTTTATTTAATTTAAGTAATTTCTCTCATTTAATTGATTTGAATCTATTTTGAAAATGAATTCAATTTATTAGACTTTTTCTATTTTATTTATTTTCTATCTGATTTATTTTTACTTTAATTTAAATAACTAATTTAACTTAATCTTTGAATTAAACTGTATTTTTAATTGATCAAAGTCTATTTTGTTTTTTAATTTAAACTTATTTAAGTTAATTTAGTTTAATTTAGATATTTAGCCGAATTTTGTTTAACAAATTAAATTTAATCAAATTAAATTTGATTTTTAATTTGATTCAAATAAATTCTTTTATTTGAATTTGATAACATTTATTTATTTTCTATTAGATTGAACTGAATATTTTCATTGTTATAAAATTTTGAATCTAATTTGATCTTTTAGTGAAACTTAATTTTTATATTTAATTGTATTTACATATTTTTTTTAACTCAATCTTATTTTCAAATTTAATTTAATTTAATTTCATTTAATTTCATTTCATTAGGAGTATGTGTGTGTGGAAACCAGATAAATAAGTGCTCAATGTGCAGCTCGGTCTGCTCACTGTGTTGTTGGTGTTGTGAGAAATGCTTGCAGAGGAAGTTTGAACCTCTCTGCTCTCCGTACATCATCAGACAGCAGTGCTGTTTTCCTGGAGATATTTGAAGGGATTAGATCAGATGTCTGGCCTGTAATTTGTTCATCTGCTGCTCTTTTCTCCAAACTCCTGCAGAAAAGATGAAGCTTTTAAACAAAGACAAAATTCCAGAGGGCAAGCTAATGGAAGCAGGAGTTTGCACAGGAATATTCCAGATATTCCAGATTCCTGCATCATTTCACTGCTTCATCATGAAGCTGGATCATGAATGAACCTTTAATGCCCTTGATATTGGATGGACAATGTTTTCAGAAGTATCTGGAGACTATTTTCCAGCCAAAAACCCTCCACACGAGAGGAAGGGGGCAGATTTCCCAGCAATGACCCTTTCACTGAGTAATGATCTGGAACAGCTGCAAACGCTTCCCGTTATCAGCCTGAACACACAACAGACATCAGAGGAACCACACGTCTGAGCGATGATCTTCATCCTCCGTAAATCCTGATGGAGCGGGAACGCAAACATCATTTTCAGTCTCACCTCCTCTGATTCTGGTTCTGATTCTGATTCTGATTCTGATTCTTGTTCTGGTTCTGGTTCTGGTTCTGGTTCCTCAGCAGGAACGTGGCGGCGGCATCCCGGTACGTGGTCCTACGTTCCCTAAAACCCGGCATACACTGCCCGATTCTTGGCCGAATCATTGGTCCTGCAGTATACTAGGGGGTCCCGAGAGGTGATTGGCTCCTCACGACGAGCTCTTGATCAGAAATCGTGTGTCAGAAGAAAATCAAACCTGTTCGATATTCTGGTCGGGGCTCGTTAGTGAATCGTATGTTGAAGCGGAGCCACGACCGGACTGAGAACTCTTTCCTCTGAGATTTTCACATCTCACATGCGTGAAACAAAAATGGAAGTAAACCAGAGGCAGCATGGCGACCCGGCGAGTCATTTGGACGGAGTTCTCGTAGAACCGACAGACTGTACAGCCCACAGGCGGCTGTAGCTCAGGTTGGAAGAGCAGTCGTCTTTCAACCGGAGGGTTGTTGGATCAGTGTCAAAGTGTCCTTGGGCAAGAACTGAACCCCACGCTGCCTCCCGATGTGCCTATCGGGGTATGAATGTGTGTGACTGGGTGAATGTGACCTGCAGTGTAAAGCGCTTTGAGTGGTCAGTATGACTAGAGAAGCGCTGCAGCATATATGTACAGACCATTTACGTCTGCTCAGACAATTCCTCGTCCATACGCGACGTCGTCACCTTTTATTTTTGGTGAATTCTTCATAAAGAAAAGCGCAAATCGCCAAGGCTTCTTCTTCTTCTACTCCTAGCCTACCTCTATTGCGTTGCATGTCCAGATTGTTCCAGACCCCGACCTGTCTTTGAGGACGTACAGTGTGAGAAGTCAGATCGCATCGGAGCGTCGGTTCGTGCAGTGTGAGGACAAACTTTGCAGCTGTGAACTTTTGATCTCTGTGACTGATCCACACAATTTGATTTGGAACTGCGAGCAACGATTGGAAATATTGCGCAGTGTGTCCCAGGCTTAAAGGAATAGTACATCCAGAGAATAATGTGCGTTCATTTTCTACTCACCCTCATGCTGAGCAAGACTCTGGAGCACTTTTTTAATATCTCAAATGCATCTTGAGATCGGACAGGTTTTCATTTTCCCCCAACTTTCATATAATGAAGTTCACCAGCGACCAAAAAGATCCATAAAAGTCCACAAAATATTCCTCCATACTGCTCGTCTGATGTAATCCAAGTGTCCTGAGTGGGTAGCATCCAGAATTTACTGGAAACTACATCATTTAGTAGATTTTTAGAGCCTAAAAATGACTACCTTGCAGTTTCTATTTGCGCGTTTGTGCGGGTTCACGACATTACGGGGCTGTGGTATTCAGCGCCTACTGTGCCGATAAGGCAAATGTAGAAGAAGAAATTCACTGTTTATGTTGTGCTAAGAGTGAATGAGCTGCAAACAAACACAAGAGGAGTTGGCTATTGATTTAAAAGAAAGAAAGAAAGAAAGAAAGAAAGAAAGAAAGAAAGAAAGAAAGAAAGAAAGAAAGAAAGAAAGAAAGAAAGAAAGAAAGAAAGAAAGAGAGTGCACAATCTTGTCTGCCGCGGCTTCTCACGTATCGCGAACTTGCATGAGCGTGCATCGTGGAAGTAAGATGTACTACTTTTTAGGCTATAAAAATATGCTAAATTATGTCGTTTCCAGTAAATTCTGGACGCTACCCACTCAGGACACTTGGATTACATTGGACGAGCAGTATGGAGGAATACTGACAAGTTTTTGTGGACTTTTATGGACCTTTTTGGTTCAGTTGCCAGTGAACTCCATTATATGAAAGTTGGGGGAAAATGAAAACCTGTCCGATCTCCGGCTGCATTTGAGATATTAAAAAGTGCCCCAGAGTCTTGCTCAGCATGAGGGTGAGTAGAAAATGAACACACATCATTCTGTGGGTGTACTGTTCCTTTAAGTAAGAACTGAGTCCTGACCTGAGGTAAATGCTCCAGCTGATGGAGGCTGGAGCAGGACTTCAGCTCCAGCATCAGTCCGAGGTTCCGGCCTGCTGAGTGGTTAGAAGTCAGACATGTCCTCCGCTCTGATTGGATGATAGATGAGGAGATTAAAAACACAAACATCAGGAAATCTACGAATAAACTGCATTTTGTGTCTACATCCACGAGCTGAGAGACTGAGCTGGAATATCTTTATGTCGTCTCATGATGTGCTGTCTGGAAGTCTGCTCTGATTGGCTGGTTTAAGGATGGCGGCGCTCCACGTCTGAGCTCTGATGAGGCAGATCGCTTCGACTGATCCGTGCATTTCCACATCTGCACACTGACTAACATCTCAGACAGAGTGCAGATACTCACAGCACCCAGGAAAGGTTTATCTAGGACAGAGAGGTTCTAGGATCAGTCCGCTCCCCGTCTGGAGTTTAGTTATCAGAACTACCTTCCCCATCAGTTTGCGTTCGCACATGAGGGAGGACCTTGACAGGAACCATGTCTGACGCAATTGTGTGCGACGGAGACAAATTTATGTCCCAGATGATCTGATACAAAACTAAGATTTCTCATCTCTTTTATTCAAAGCTGTTATAAAAGCTAGCTTACCAGCTTTCCCTCATCACGGTCATTTGTGTCACGTAACGTCTGTTTACCTTTTGTTGAAGTGCGGCCGGACACTTTAGTGGGCGGTCCGTCCACTAAAGTGTCCGTGAGGCAGCCGCAGATTCTACTGCCACACACTGCAGCGGTATTTGGTCATTAATTTAGTATGAATAATTGCTTTTGGACATTTCAGAATAGTTCTGGATTCGGGACGTGCACCATTGTGATGGATTTAATAATGAACTGGTACACTCCTGTTGGAATAGTTCTTGTTGTTATTGCGATCTCGGTAAACAGTGTAAACAGCTGTGAGACTTTTTAAATATGGCGGGGGTGGAAGAAGCGGAGATCACGCAAGGGGCGGGGCTTACCAGTTCTACCAATCACCAAACATCTACGTATTTTAGTTCCTTTGGAACCCTGAAAAGACCCTGCCTCCGAGTAGGAGCTAAAAAGGTTCTAGGAACTGAGGTCCGAGGTCTCTAGTTCTATGTGCACAACAAAAAACGGCCTGATTCCCAAAAAGGTTATAGGAACTCCAAAAGGTTCCTACAGTCCGAAAACACCTTATGAAGCTACTCATGGCGTTCCTCTTTGGTCTCGTGTCTTTCTCCGTCTGTAGACGAGAACCTCTGACAGAAACATGACTGACTGCCGGGAATGAAACTGTCGCAGCACTTCCACCAGCGATGAGAAACACATTATTAGAGATACAGTAAATCAGAGACCACAGAGAGTGTGTTCAAGTTCACGAGGCAGTCATGAGGTGGTGTTACCCCCCCTCCCATGCCTTAAGTCCTCCTGACACACTCATTCAAGCACAGGACCACACACAGTACAGCTGCCGGGGGGTGGGGGTGGGGGGGCAAATCCCCACCCACAGTTTCCCCAGCTCATACTCTAACCTTAACCATCACAACTAGAGATCGACCAATGCGTGCAGTATCGGTAACCTGCCCATACTGCATTTGACCCCAAAACAAATATAATAAAGGACACAATGAAAACTAATTTTGAAAACTCTTTTAAGATAAAAACAAAAACAAAACAAAGTATTTCAAATAAATATATAAAAGAGAAACAGTACACTTGTGATAATATAAAAAAGAAACATTAAACATGAAATATACAGTCCTCAAGATTATTCATACCCTCCAATTAAAGAAAAGGTTAAATTAACACTAATAATTTAAATAACAAGAAACTAAAGAAACTAAAAATAAATAAAAATGTTAAAAAAGATAATTAAGTGAAAAAAATATTGCTTTTGAATTGTGTTTGGAAATAAATATTTTAAAAAAGACAAACAAAACTGTTCCAAACACATGAGAGCACCTTTCCCAAACCAAAATACCTGTCAACAGGTGTATAAGTCTGATTGGACGTTACAGAAAACACCTGATGGCAGTGATTGTCTCACAGTGTTGTTTTATTACAGAGTCCCATCATGCTTGTTTACTTGTTTAATTTATTTATTTATTTTCTAATATTTCTTTCATGATTTTCATGGAATATTTATTTATCATTTCTTTTGCCAATTTAATCTTATTTCACTGACAGCTGATTTTTTTCCCTTATTCAGTTTGAGGGTATGAATAATTTTGAGGATGACTGTTTATATAAAAAAAACTCTGCTGCCTGTCTGTTATTTATGCCAAGTGGGAGTATCGGCCCACACACCCGACATATCGGCCAATGCCGATACCAGCAAAAAATGCAAATGTCAGCCAAAAATATCGGCCGTATCGGTCTATCCTTATCACAACCAAACATGTAGGCATGAATTCTGATCGCAACCTGGTTCTAAACCCGACTCTAAAACCAGCACTTCTTTTTCTTCAAACTGTCGAACTTTGTTTAAATTTCTCTCCTCATTCAGCTGCACATTGTTCAGGCAGGAACTCCTCAACAACACCGCGCACGCTAAAGAAAACACACAGCCAGGATCTATGATACGTGATGGAAGAGCGTTCATGGGAAACGTAGAGATAGTACCGCCAGCACAATAACTGTCAGGGTTTGTTTCATTCATAACCCGCTGATATAAACAGTAAATTTTCATTTATACCTGCCCAGATAAATTTTAACCTGCATTTGGTAGAATGCAGATAGTTTACAATGCACATCAAGTGGATGTTGCAATACTTCACATACTGCGTACTATAATTGATCAAAATCTGTAAATACTAATATTATGGTTGGATGTTTGGAAAACAACAAAGTCTTTACCCTGAAAAGCAATTTTAACCTGTGGGAACTAAATTACTTTTGCTGTGTTTTTGTCCCCACCAAGTGAAAAAACATGTGTGTACAGATGTATACTAACATACCCACATGTTCATACTAACATACCTACATGTTCATGCATGGACTCAAACATACAACCTGTGATTGTGTCTTCCTGTGGTTCCAGGTACTCGGTGACTGTGCAGGAGTCCTACGCCCATCCCTTTGATCAGGTTTACTACACCAGCTGCAGCGACATCCTCAAATGGTTCAAGTGCACCAGACACAGGTGAGGATGGCACCCCGAGCCCTACAACACATGACAGTGTCTACGGAGAGTGCTTGTACATCAAAGGACAATAACTGATAATTGGGCTGTATTTACAGTATATAACATTTTCTTGCCCAGTTGACCTTTGATTGGCTTCCTGAATTACAGACACACAGTGTGGTTTGTTTTCCATCCCAGTTTACCAGCAGATGCTTTCACTTAGTATTTATTGGTTCAAACGATGTCAAAATGTCACCATCAGCGGACCACTGATGGTGAAATTTGGCCTAAATGTGGTTTAAAGCAGGTGATCCAGGTGGCGACTTTTTTTTTTGGCCAGGCAGTGTATATACATACTGTACATATACAGTACATACACACACCGGCCACTTTATTAGGTTCTCCTGTCCAACTGCTCGTTAACTCAAATTTCTAATCAGCCAATCAGCTGGCAGCAACTCAATGCATTTAGGCATGTAGACGATCTGCTGCAGTTCAAACCAGCATCAGAATGGGGAAGAAAAGTGACTTTGAACGTGGCATGGTTGTTGGTCTGAGTATTTCAGAAACTGCTGATCTACTGGGATTTTCCTGCACAACCATCTCTAGGGTTCACAGAGAATGGTCCCAGAAAGAGAAAATATCCAGTGAGCAGCAGTTCTGTGGGCACAAATGCCTTGTTGATGCCAGAGGTCAGAGGAGAATGGCCAGACTGGTTCCAGCTGATAGAAACGCAACAGTAACTCAAATAAGCACTTGTTCCAACCAAAGTCTGCAGAAGAGCGTCTCTGAATGCACAACACATCCAACCTGGAAGCAGATGGGCTACAGCAGCAGAAGACCACACCGGGTGCCGCTCCTGTCAGCTATGAGCAGGAAACTGAGGCTACAATTCACACAGTTTAACGGTATCACACATAAAAGGTCATCTTATGATGAGCACTTTGGTCAGAATTGACTATCCTTGAATGTCCGTACTTGTAAGATAACCAATAGTCTGTTGGCAAACTGAGCTTTACAAACAATGAAAAAACAAAAAACAACAACATAAAAAGAAACATTTAGCATTGAACCAGGGTGTATTGTACTTATTTTATGTAATTATCTTGCTTGTCCAAGCTTTCTCCATCAGGTCTGCATTATCTTATCTATTATAACCATCCATTCCATATATCATTGAATTTATCAATCTCCAATCCTATTGATGCTGTTATTTTTCCCATATTGTAAATGCTTAACATAACATCAATCCATTCTTCCACTTTAGGCACCAGATCACTTTGCCATCTTCTGGTATTTTTTTTTTTTTTTTTTTAACCAGCCAACATTATCCTCAGCATTTTGTAGTCCTCCCCATTTTTAATTTCAAAGTTTCCATATTCCCAAGGTACATAATTTCAAACTGAACTGGAATCTTAACTCTCATCACTTATTCAATTACTCTTTATTTCTGTCCAATATTGATTTATTAAGGGACAGCCCCAGAAGATATGGAAATGATCTGCTTTTATAGCACCACAGGAATGCCAACATTTTGTATCCCCATATTTTCTCTGTGTTGGAGTCACAAAGTACCTTATTGTATTCTTCCACCAATATTCTCTCCAATATGATGAATTTGTGGTTTTCCATTAATATTTATTGATCTCTTCCCAATCCTCCCCTGACACCTCAGCGTTTGCTTCCTTCTCCCATCTTGCTTTTACATATTCAGTGTTTCCTGCTTTCAAGTCCTCCAGAATGTTATACAATTTGGAAACCATTTTTCGTTCCAACACTGACTTATAGGCTTCAATTATAACCTTTATGATGCTTGGCCATGTTGATCCAAGATTCTCTTTTTTAATTTTTTGTCCTAGATAATGTTGTAGTTGCAGGTATCTATGAAGATCCTGATTCTGGAGGTTGTATGTCTCCTTCAAGTTTTGAAAACTCACCACTGCTTGTTTATTTATAACTTCCCAATGCATCTTGGGGCCATTTTCCCACAATTTAAACCTGTTATCCAATTTATTAAGTACAAAATCTGTATCATGAGTAATCCACCTCAGAAATTTACATTAACCTGATAATTTATATTTCTTCATTATTTTAGTCCAAATTTGAATAGATAACCTCAACCATGGATTTATGTTTAGTTTCAAATGAGCACTTTTTTTTCATCTCCTATAATAGCTTGTGTTTGGAGACCCCCTGTCAATCTGTCCTTAGTATCCTTCCATCTTGCTGAGATGTTTGGATCACATAAATTAACCAAAACCTTCAACTGTGCATCAGCTGCTTTTTAAAAGATTCCACGCAGTCAACCAGAGGGAGGGACAGGGGAAGGTCTTTCCATAGTCTAAGGGCTGTAGTCTTAAGGCAGGTACACACTACAGGAAAATCAGCCTGATTTATGTCCCGATCTTCCCCTTACGATCAAAACCAGCAAAGGTCCGATTGTCGGATGTTTGCAAAAAACATCGCATCTGATCTTCTCATGGTGTGATGTGAGTTACGAGTGATTTTGTTCGATCCGATCCGCTCTGAAGGCCTCATTAGGAGAGATTGTAGATAATGAACATGTTTAATATTTGCGACTAGAAATCCTGGTGTGTGTGGTGTTCTGGAGGACCCGAACACGCACAGTGTTCACAGCTGTGCAAAATCAAAAACGCTGCTCTCATTGGGAAATCACGTGAAGGCTCCCGGAACAACAGCCAATCAAAACGCAAGAGCTAACAGCTGACTGACGGAAAAGGAAGTAAACAAAAACAAAAAGCACATAGCCATTAGCTTACAGCCCTGCTCTCCAAGCTATCTAATGTTTGTGGCCATTTTTATTCACCTCCAACTTGCGGTCATACTGCCACATTCTTATTAGCCTACTCTATGACTTTTTCCACAACGTTATTTTCTATGTATGTGTTTTTTTCCCACAATGTAAGAGGCTGAAAAGTCCGCTACGTTTGTTTATGCTAAAGTCTCGTCACGAAGTCTCCTCACGAAGTCTCGCCGCGAAGTCTCGTCACGAAGTCTCGTTTGATATCGCGAGATTTGGGATGTTGACAGTGAAGGAGCCGATTCTCTGCTGATGAATCAGTTAGTGTGGGGTGTTCTCTGTCCTGTACACCCCACACTATATGATCAGAAGAGGCAAATCTTGTGTGATTTGTCTTTTGTAATCATCAAGTGTGTGGTCTCTACATCTATGAAGGTCTCAGGAATCCTGTAGTGTGTACCTAGCTTTACAGTAGTCTCAACGAGTTTTAAAACGGGTCTTTGGGACCTTTAAGAGACTTCACCCTGAAGAGCGAAGGATGCGCCCTGAGGTATAGGGACACGACAATACAACACAAGAGTATATCGGGGGACCTGGCAATGCATCGGCCAGAAGGTCAAAACTAAGATTTTAAAATGAATTTGAAGTAGGCTTAAATCAGCTGTGGCTGATTATTGCATGTGCAATCATGATAGCACCCACTTTGGTACACGCAAACCGTTCGTAAATCATGGCCCTACAGTAGGGGACAAAGAAAAGCCATCAGCAACTTGGCCTCAGGTACCACTGGCACAGTACTGTAGGCATCATTATCTTTATAGATCTTTGCAGCAGATGTTTTAAGCCTGATGGTTTTTATCACAGCTCGCATATCTGCACCTCCTAACATGGAGTTTGCAGGAAAATATGAGAAGCTGATAGACGACATCTGTAATGTTGTAGACCAACAAAGAGGTCCTGCTGTGATCTTTGCTGTGGTGGTTCACCACGTAGTCATTGTTGGATCCAACATATACGATCTGAGCTGATGTTGTGATGGGACATCTGGTATGTTTGTCAAAGCTTTTTCTGATTATACGAGCTGTGGAAGCTTCCTGACCGGCAGTGCCACTTTGGACTTATGCCCAAAAGTTATAATCAGTAATCCACTGTAGATCCATACCAGTGTGCTATATGCAGACCATGGAGGACATGCTGTCATCATCTCACTGGGCTATAACACAAGGAAACAGAAGGTTAATGGATCATACACTGTCTGGCCATAAATGGTCCCATACCAGGAGTTGGACCACCTTCAGCTGAGATTACGTCATACATTCACCGTGGCATTGCCTTGATACGCTCATGCAATCTCACAGCATTTATTTTATATCCTTTCATAGTTGCATGAACTTTATTCCAAAGTCTTGTATTGACGATGGGATCAGACCTTTCCAGCACATCCCAAAGGTTCTCAGTGGAGTTCAGGTCCAGACTGAAGGAGTTTCTGCTCCCTGAACCACATCTGCAGGATCTCAGCTGAAGTAATCTGGTGTGTTATCTTATGAGGTGAAAGGATGGAAAGAAACTTGTGATGAAAAAGACTTTAATAGGCTTTGAACAACCAAAGTTTCCTCAGACCATTTGTTGAGTAAAATCCAGGCGGAGAAGATCCCTCCGAAAAGATCCAGCAACTATCAGTGCAGTTATTCAGCTGCTGAGTCTAACTTTAGACCAACCAGTTAATGTCCAATATAAAAGATTTATTTTGTGATGATGTCAGCTGCATTTACGGGACCGAATTCTTGGAAATCAGCTGTAATGAACCTGAGGGGATAAAGTTTTATTGCTCTAGTTCAGTCCAGAATAAGTCCTATTGTTCAGTGAGACGTTGTCTTGAGTATTCCCACAGTTTAGATGTGAGTTCAGCTCAAGATACCTTAAAAAGTTGATTTTTATGATGACATAAATCCCTCTACATTATCCAAGAAAGATTTAATCTTTGAATCGAGATATAGCCATCAGTTCAGTTCCTGATATCTGGAACTGTCTGCTGCTTCAGACCAGCTTCCACACGGCCAAACAGATGGAAACATGGAAAATCCTGGAAGTTCTTGGTGTGTGGATGGTGGAAGCTGTTGGAATAAAGACTCTTCATGATAAATCCTGCAGTATTTCTGGTCCTATCCACCTTATTCCTAGCCCCCATGAGCCCCTGCATGAAATATGCAACTGACTTCTGGTTCGAACATAATCAGGGTTTATTTACATGCCATATGTTTGCACAGCATTTCCATGTGGGTCCATATTGGTTAGATTTTGGCTGCATATGAGGGACCCAAGTGGGTTTGTCCGCGGTTACCATGGTGGCCCAGCCTGTGTTTGCCCATATAACCTAAAGGCATGGGCTTGAACTGGGCAAATTTGCAGATTTTATAGTTTAAGTTACATGGGCCCCATTTATGGAAGCCCACATGGGAAAACACAGGTGGAGCCACCATTGAAACTGTGGACAAACCTCCTCGGGTCCCTCATATGGGGCCAAATTTAACCCATACTGGCCCCACATGGAAATGCTAGCTGAGTCCACTTTATATGAGCTTTTTAGGTTAACTATGAGGGAACATCAGCTGTGACAGCTCAGACAGAACAACGTTACAATCCCTCTGCCTTGTGCAACAGAGGTGAGAGAGGACGATATAAAGATCTAGCCAAAAATAACATACAAGTGCAGTAGCATTTTTAGCTACTTTCTTAGCTTAATATGTTCCAGGGCCCCCATACTTGAGGGCCAGCTATTTACTTCCTTTTGCTGCCAGTCCCTAGTGGATGAGGCAGGAACTGCGATTTTTCACTCTTCCATGTTGGCTTCACTTCTCTTTGCTGGAGTTTGCCACTTGTGATCAACATAGATGGTGTGTTTTTTATGCTATAGTAGGTGAAATTACACATCTAGTTCTTCACTTAGAGATTTTTTTAATGCCTTCAATGTTTAAATTTCGCTTTTTGGTCTGATATTGAAATATTTTTCTTATTTTGCAGCAATAAATATAATTATTTTATATGTCATACAGTGCAGTGAGCTGCAATATTTAAGGAGCTGTCTTTCTCAAGGGTGCATAGTGGTTTAACTTTAAGGGCACTCTGTTTTTATTTAAAATATTACATGTAAATATGAAATCATTCAACGAAATGCAGAATAAAATTGTATCTATTACAGGAGTGGGGGGAAATATTAGTATCAGCATCCGTTACTGGCAAAATGAGTTATAAAATATCGTCATATAGACCAAAAATCCAATGTCGAGCATTCCATATGTGTTTTTTTTCTAACAAAGCATTTAGGAAAACATTCAAATTGGATTATTTTTATCAGTATTTTTGTTTTTAATAAGTAATGTGTTGTTTATGACAGCCTACTGAAACCTTACACAGTAACATCAGTGATAAGGACCATGATCACAATAATTGTCATGTAAACTGATTTGGAATAGGAAATATCGGCGTCGGTCGATATCTGATTTCAGATATTGGAATCGGGTCAGAAGTCCAAAAAACTGAACCCAACCTCAGGACGCTCCAGGGATGTCATCAAACTAGGGCTGGGTATTAATTCAAGAATGGATTCAATTCTGATTCACATGGTTTAGAATTGACTCTATTCAATCTGATCCAATCTTGATTTGGTTTGCTGGTATTTTTTTTTTTTGCCGTTATCCAAATTACATGACTCTGTATATGCGACATACTGATGCTAGTATTATATCGACATTCAAAAACAAATGAATGAAGTAATGGTAGTTAATGTTGCCTGTAAGGACCAAACCCTGTCCCTTAATGTTGACACAGTTGCTTTTACAGACATGTTGTGGGACTTAATACCCTAACAGATCCAGGGCAGAAAACAGAGGACGATGTCTACAGATGGACACTAACCTGCTACATTATTTATTTATTTACTTATTTGTTTCTTTCATGAAAGTGGACAACGTCATTTGTACTTAAATGCACTCTACATTTTCAAATCAACACCTCCATGATTGGAAAGGAGCAGCAAGAAAAAAAATATTCTTGTATTTGCCTGCCCCCTATTTGAACAAATAACATATGAAAATAAAAATGAATAAATACATTTCTAAATGAATAAATTATCAAAATATGATCTTGAAAATTGACCCAATTACAATTAAATGGTCATTTTTTTCAAAAAGAGAAATTTTTTCTATATTTTGACATATGAATTGATCTTAAGAAATGAATATGAAAATCAATTCAGAATTGAAAAAAAATACAGCCCTACATCAAATGAGCCATAAACCAGAGGTTAAAGGTTGGAAAGTTATCTAGTATTGCTTTAAATCCAAAGATTCACATACTTTTCCCCGACCCCACTGTGAATTTGGGTTCATTGAAAATGTAAAAACATAATTGTTTGTGTGTTTAAGAAATCTGTGAATTTTCTTTTTTGTGACTTAGATCAGATCACATTTTATGACCAATTTATGAAGAAACCCAGAGAAATCCAGAGGGTTCACATACTTTTTTTCTTCCACCCGCATCTAGCGACCCTGGTGTGAGCCTGTCATCTCCTGCTGTGTGTTTGCAGGGTCAGTTATCGGATCGCTTACCGGCGAGGAGAGAAAACCATGTACCGGAGGAAGTCCCAGTGCTGCCCGGGTTTCTACGAGAACGGAGACACGTGCGCTCGTGAGTATCTGCCACTGTGATTGATTGCGTGATGAAGCGGGAGAACCTGGTTTCTCTGAGCGACTGTCGTTACGGTGACCTCCACCTCCTCCGTGTCAGCAGGCAGCGACAGGTGTGAGGTGGTTAAAACGACAACTGCTGGTCAGCAGCCGCAGTAAAAGCAGCTTTATGTGAGCACAGCCGGACCTGATCATGGTGGAAGCTGCTGATAAAAAAGACAAACTCTTAATGTCCTTGTGCTTTGGTGGAGATGGAGACCACAGCTAATGTGCCCCGGGAGCTACAGAGGGGATTTTACTGTGGTGTGAAAAGGCTCCGTTGTATCAGTATCACATGCTGCTCTGAAACTCTCTGAGATCCTCCACACAGCTCTGCAGGAAGCATGATTTACCAGACACTCCGGGCAGTATGTTTTTTCCAGATGGGATTCAGACTGGAGGGAAGTCTAGTTGCATCATGGTCAGATTTAGAAGTTTAGTGCCTGGCTCATTAAACTGGTTTATTTCCAGCTTTGTTTTCAGTTTTTTTTTCTTCACCTTTACTCAGAAAAAGCTACTGGTAGTAAGAAGGGGAACAGTGGGACCGGGCCGATGAAAAAATGGTGACTTTAAGTCCGGATAATACGGTGCTGTGATGTAACAGGAAAAAAACAAATCCTAAACAGTCTAAGGCCCAATTCCCATTCCTATTTTCATCCCTACCCCTAGCCCTAGTACTTGAAACTTGAATTATTCCCCTAAGAAATTGGACAACCCTCCAAATCCTCATACACCAATGTGTCACCAATACACACTAAAAACTCACTAAAAACGGACCAACCTAGAAAATCTAGTTATTTTTTTGACCCAACCTTTGGGTTGAATATTTGAACCAGAAGTTGGGTTATTTTGATGACAATGTTGGGTTATTGTAATCCAGAAGTTGGGTTATATTGACTACAGTATTGGGTTATTTTAAAGGCCGGGCTTTGCCCATTTTAGTATTTTCCGGGAGTGACGACACATGCCACGCAGCAAGATGGCGACGGCGGGAAACGCCCAACTGGCTTCACTTTCTCTATTCAGACGAGAACGGATACTACATCCATATTATGTACAGTGTTTGGCTAGGACCAAAGGCTAGGGCTAAAGTCCCATTTATGCTCCCTTACGTATGTAAATGGTGATGTCCGTTTCATGCGTCGCCCTGTGTGGCTGCCTTCATACTTCCATGTGTCGTCTGCGTTCCCATGATTCCTAAATCAGTTTGTCCACTTGGTGGGGGAGCTGTCTGTCTCTGTGCCCAGGCGATGTGATGTCGTAGATATGAGTGTATTTTCGGCCCCTCCTCAAAACCTCCATCCATGTCTACAAATGCTCTCCTTTGTTTGGTGTCTTCTTTCTCAGGTGCTTTCATTGGGTTGTTTGGACTCAGCGGTTTTGTGTTGTTTTCGTTCCGGTTCCTGTTCTTCTTCTCTGGTTTGTTCCTTTCGCTAGCTGCTTACAGCTCAACACTGTCCTTGCGGTTTCTGGTAGTATTTCCCCATCTTTTGCATTGAGTGACGGACCAACAAGTTCTTCAAACGCACCAAATTACATGCGTAACCGACGCAAACGGCGCTCGAAACTGTCCGTTCATCTGTATATCTTTTGTGTCGAGCATAAATGGGCCTTTACAGTCCTCCTCATCCATCCATCCATCCATCCATCTGTCCATTTCTATACCGCTTATCCTCATGCCATCTGGTACACCTGGACAGGTCATCAGCCTCCTCATCATGCCTCCACAATAAAGATCAAGTGAGAAAGCTGGAACCATGAAAATATTTCATTCTTTAGTTGCATTTGCTCAGAAATGATGAAACTTTCTCTTATGTATTTATTTTTAGATGAAAGGTTTTATTGTTATTTTTCCTTTAATTTCTTATACTTGAAAACCTACGCTGTAACTGAGTTGCAAGCTAGAAAGGTGTTTTATGTAAGAAAGGTTGATGTAATAAGCACTTTTAGATGAGCTATATCTTATGTTTTTTCTGCTCTTGTGTATTTATTGATAGCTTGAATGTGAATCAAACAAACAAACAAGTTGGCATAATCAGACCAAGAGGAAACCTAGTTAATGTTTTACATTCATGGTGTAATATCTGTGTAGCCTTATGGGAGACAGAATGCAACATATACAACCATTCTTTATTTATTTATCTTATATTTTTAAGTGTTTCAGATGCCTTTTTCATGATCATTTTTTGTGTTTTTGAACATACCATGTACAAAACAAAAACAGCAAACAGATTACTCAGCTAGTGCACGTGCAGTGCATGTCAGTTAGGACACTGTAAGAAAAAAAAAGGTTTAGTCATTTCCTAGTATGCTCTCAGTCTTGAAATAACAGCTTTAGACAGAAATGTTCCCAACGTTTCCACATTTTATAGAAACTGTTTTGGGTGAGCCATGTGAGGAGGTCCAGAGGGACACGGTCCATTAAAAACCTGTCCGAACCGGAAAGTGGGGGCCTTTTTTCTGGGAGGTCTGCTGAGTCATAGTATTTTTCCTTGCACGGGTCAAACATAAAACAACGATTTGTGGTGCGTGCTGCTGATGAGCAAACTTTGTAGACCACGGAGAAGCGACACTGGTTCAAACTCCAACTCTGTTCTTATATTAATCTAATTTCAATCTGCCGTTATGATAGGGCTGCTCAATTATGGAAAAAGTCATTATCACGATTATTTTGGTCAATATTGAATTCACAATTATTCAAACAATTATTTTTTTTTTGTCACAATGCATTCATTTAGCATTTGTCTGTCAAAATCTGAAATTGGGGGGGGGGGGGGGGGGGCTACAAATATGTACCTTACAGCTGTTTTCCAATGTATAAAACATTAAATGAATAAAATGAATATTCTTTAAACATTAAATAATGCATAAAAAACATAAATATATCCAAAATAAACAATATATCCAACTGTTCTGCAATTTCTCTATATTTTAAGAATGAAATAAATATACTTATTTATACAGAAATAGCCCATAATAAACTTTTAAATGAACTTTAACTTCAGAATAACTTTCAGAAATTGTGTAAAGAAAAATGGCAAATAAATTGTTTCAGCTCAATTAAATGAGTTTGGAGATCAATAAAAATTGAAATCACGATCAGATTTCAGTTAATTGCACAGCCCAACATTCTGACCATAAGCAGAGTGTAAGATGTCAGAGGTTTACCTGACATTTATTACATCATTCAGAGACATCAGGTTTACTTTCAGAAAGACTGTGAGGTGATAAATATGCTGAAATGCAAGATTTTCAGCTGTAATGATCTCAATCAGCTCTTGGAGTTTTCCCACATGTCCTGTTTCTTTTGAGATTTTTAGGGGTGCAACAATACGTGTATTCGTATCGAACCGTTCAATGCAGGTGTGTACCGAACGGTGAGAACTGCGTATCAAATATCCAACAATGCAGAATTTTAAAGTTATTTTATCAACTTGTCTTCTGAAGATGATTGAAAATCTGCATTTAGAGCTGCGTTTAATTACTCATTTGACTACATTCAGGTCTGATTTTTGGTTTTCATTTTAAGTATGACCCCAATAGAAAGCCGTTGTGGACAAAAGCCCAACAGCTAAAAAAAAAATGTCAATTTTTTTTTTTTGTATCAAAGAAATATCGAACCGTGACACTTAAGTATCGAACTGAACCGAACCGTGATCCCGTTCAAGTACCATAAAGGTTACTAACAGTGACTTTACACAACCGAAGAGAGGCTTTTCATTTAAACAAGGTCTGGAAACATGGATGTGTTGGCCCTGTTTTACCATGATGGCTTCTTTGATTATTTCTTATTTAGAGTTTTATAACAGGAAACTAAGAAACTAATGATAAATAAAAATTCACAAAAATATAATTTAGTGAAATAATACATTGCTTTTGAATTGTGGTTGAAAATAATAATGAAAAAATAACAAACAAAACAGTCCCAGACCAATCAGAGCACTTTGTTCATGAACAGTGGCCCAAAATGTTTGTTTTGTCAAAATTTGGTCAGGGGAGTGGGTAGCCTAGTGGTAGCGTCGTGGGCCTTGGCGCGGAGGACCCGGGTTCAACCCCTGAGCAAGGTCCTAAACCCCCCAAATGCTCCCCGGGCGCTTTAAGTAGCAGCCCACTGCTCTCTGATACTCACAGTACAGAGATGGTGAAATGCAGAGCCCTAATTTCCCCTCGGGGTTCTCAATAGTATAACGAAAAAAAAAATGCCTGTCAACAGGCGCAGATGTCTGATTGGACGTTTAAAAAAAAATTGATTGCAGTGATTGGCTCAAAGTGATACTCAACAAAATTTTAGCTTAGGAGCTCCATCATGCTTGTTTACTTGTTTTATCTTTTATTTGTTTTTATAATTTCTGTTCAAAATCAATGTCACGATTTTCAAAGAATTTTTCATTTGTTATTACTATTGTCAATTTCAACTTATTTCACTGGCAGCTGAATTTTTTTGTCTTTAATGGGTGGGTGTGCATAATTTTGAGGACTATATATGTATATATATGTATATATATCTATATCTATATATCTATATCTTATATATATATATATATATATATATATATATATATATATATATATATATATATATATATATATATTTATAAAGTGTATATTATAAAAAATATATGTATATATATATATATATATATATATATATATATATATATATATATATATACATAACAAGTCCACTGTTTCTTTTTTATATATTTATTTGAATTGCTTTGTTTATTTTTATATTAAGAGAAATGTAAAATTACTTTTCATTGTTCAGTATCCTTCATTATATCAATTTGAGTCAAATGTACAGTAGTGTCAGCCCCAAATATTGTCTCCAAATATCGTCAGGTTGTGTCGGCCATAGGTTGAGGCTGGTGGAAAAATATTGGTATCGTTATCGGCCCTAAAAAATATCTGTATCAGTTGATCCCTAGTTTCAACACACACACATTCAGCTGAGACTCTGGATAAAGAACTGATTTTAGTGAACTGAATGATTTTGTATTATAGCTCATCCTGTCATAGAGGTTTAAATGACATGAAAAATGAGGCCAGATCCTGGTTAATATGTTACCATGGTTACTAACTAACAATAACCCAAGATGACCCAGAATATTTAGTATATTTAGTTTAGTAAACTAAAATCTGTCTCACTAAATCAAAGCTTTTTGATTTTGCTGCGTTAACAAGTTTTTGTTTTAATGGTTCCTCTTCTTCCTCAAACGACCTCATGGACCTCCACTCAGTGGTTCCAGTGGTTCCAGTGGTTTTAGTGGTTTCAGTGGTCTCAGTGGGTTTTAACATCCATTATAGAGAAATCATGTGTTGAGTAGAACTTCATGTTCCCAGAGCTTCCAGTGGAAACCATCACCTGACCATTGTGTGTTTGTGGTTTTAGCTTGTCAGATAGAGCTGCAGTGAAAACCAGTTTTTCTGAGCCTCTGATCTGAGTTCCGGGTTTGGACCGGTGACGGCTCACTGGAGATTCTGCTGTTTCAGGACGCAGTCGTTTACTATAGGCAGGATTGTTTGGTTCTGTTGGTTCTGACACTCCATCAGGTCCAGGCAGATGGCCATTCGTCCTGGTTCTGATGGAGGTTTTCTTACCTGGTTCTGGTTCTAATGGAGGTTTTCCTCCATGGTTCTGGTTCCAATGGGGTTTTGGATTCCTGACTCTGATGGAGGTTTTTCTCCCTAGTTCTGGTTCTGATGGAGTTTTTTATTTATTTGTTTTTATTTAACCTTTATTTTTGCTTCCTGGTTCTAGTTCTGATGCATTTTTTTCCTTCCTGGTTTTGGTTCTGGTGGAGCTTTTGCTTCCTAGTTCTGATTCTGATGGTGTTTTTGCTTCCTGGTTCTGGTTCTGATGAAGTTTTTCCTCCTAGTTCTCGTTCTGATGGTGTTTTTGCTTCCTGGTTCTGGTTCTTGTGGAGGTTTCCTCCCTAGTTCTGGTTCTGATGGAGGTTTTGTTTCCTGTTTCTGGTTCTGGTGGAGGTTTCTTTCCTGGTTCTGGTTCTTGTGGAGGTTTTGTTTCCTGTTTCTGGCTCTGATGGAGGTTTTGTTTCCTGGTTCTGGTTCTTGTGGAGGTTTTGTTTCCTGTTTCTGGCTCTGATGGAGGTTTTGTTTCCTGGTTCTGGTTCTGGTGGAGGTTTCTTTCCTGGTTCTGGTTCTGGTGGAGGTTTCTTTCCTGGTTCTGGTTCTGGTGGAGGTTTTGTTTCCTGGTTCTGGTTCTGATGGAGGTTTTCCTCCCTAGTTCTGGTTCTGATGGAGGTTTTCTTTCCTGTTTCTGGCTCTGATGGAGGTTTTGTTTCCTGTTTCTGGCTCTGATGGAGGTTTTGTTTCCTGGTTCGGGTTCTAGTGGAGGTTTCTTTCCTGGTTTTGGCTCTGATGGAGGTTTTCTTTCCTGGTTCTGGTTCTGGTGGAGGTTTTGTTTCCTGGTTCTGGTTCTGATGGAGGTTTTCCTCCTAGTTCTGGTTCTGATGGAGGTTTTCTTTCCTGGTTCTGGTGGAGGTTTTGTTTCCTGTTTCTGGCTCTGATGGAGGTTTTGTTTCCTGTTTCTGGCTCTGATGGAGGTTTTGTTTCCTGGTTCGGGTTCTAGTGGAGGTTTCTTTCCTGGTTTTGGCTCTGATGGAGGTTTTCTTTCCTGGTTCTGGTTCTGGTTCTGGTGGAGGTTTCTTTCCTGGTTCTGGCTCTGATGGAGGTTTTCTTTCCTGGTTCTGGTTCTGATGGAGGTTTTCCTCCCTAGTTCTGGTTCTTGTGGAGGTTTTCTTTCCTGGATCTGGTTCTGATGGAGGTATTCCTCCCTAGTTCTGGTTCTGATGGAGGTTTTGTTTCCTGTTTCTGGTTCTGGTGGAGGTTTCTTTCCTGGTTCTGGTTCTTGTGGAGGTTTTCTTTCCTGGTTCTGGTTCTTGTGGAGGTTTTGTTTCCTGGTTCTGGTTCTGATGGAGGTTTTCCTCCCTAGTTCTGGTTCTTGTGGAGGTTTTCTTTCCTGGATCTGGTTCTGATGGAGGTTTTCCTCCTAGTTCTGGTTCTGGTGGAGGTTTTGTTTCCTGTTTCTGGCTCTGATGGAGGTTTTCCTCCCTAGTTCTGGTTCTGATGGAAGTTTTCTTTCCTGGTTCTGGTTCTGGTGGAGGTTTTGTTTCCTGGTTCGGGTTCTGGTGGAGGTTTCTTTCCTGGTTCTGGCTCTGATGGAGGTTTTGTTTCCTGGTTCTGGTTCTGATGGAGGTTTTGTTTCCTGGTTCTGGTTCTGATGGAGGTTTTCCTCCCTAGTTCTGGTTCTTGTGGAGGTTTTCTTTCCTGGATCTGGTTCTGATGGAGGTTTTCCTCCCTAGTTCTGGTTCTGATGGAGGTTTTGTTTCCTGGTTCTGGTTCTGGTGGAGGTTTCTTTCCTGGTTCTGGTTCTGGTGGAGGTTTCTTTTCTGGTTCTGGTTCTGGTGGAGGTTTTCCTCTCCGTGGTCTGCAGGTGAAGACGAGAGGATTTTCTAGAATCTTTCGGTTTTCTTACCTCCGTGTTTTCTATGAACTGAACTGATGTGGATCACGTGATCATTTTAACTGGATCATAAATGGACTACAGCAGTGGTTCTTTCCATTTGCAATCATAATGCACCCTATCATTTACCAGGAGATGCATGAAAAAATGCACTGCATTCGGGGGGGCAATGCTTTTTGTTGAGTCATCATCATTTGTTCATTAATATGCCCATTATTTGTTAAGTGCAAAAACTATACTTTTTACCCAGGCTGGCCCCCCCTGACAGAGCCCTGGTTTGGGAACCTCTGGTCTACAGTGATCTGGACTGAACTGGACTTTAACCTGAATAATGCTCTAATTTAACTTTGTTGTAAATTGATGCAGCACAAATAAAGTTGAACTGAAGTGAATCCAGCGAGAATGAAAAGATCAGATCACCGTTCTGATCAAACTCAGCTCTGACGGTCAAATCTGAGAGTGTAAATGAACACCCACCATCATCATCATCAGATTCTCCTTCTGTGTTTGTTTGCAGCCCAGTGTGAGGAGAGCTGTGTTCACGGCCGCTGCATGGCCCCCAACACCTGTCAGTGCGAGCCGGGATGGGGGGGCTCCAACTGCTCCAGCGGTAAGTCGTCCAGCTGCTGCTGTCCGTGAGCCGTCACGTCTTTATGTGTGACCAGTCCTCAGAACTCACAGGAGGGAAAACCAGGCTGGTGTCATGTTTCTGACTGTTACAGTCACACACACACCAATAAAACACACTGTAGTCACACACACACCAATAAAACACACTCCAGTTAAACACACACCAGTCAAACACACACCAGTCACACACACACCAATAAAACACACTGTAGTCACACACACACCAATAAAACACACTCCAGTTAAACACACTCCAGTCACACACACAGTAAAAGCCACTGCTTCTGTGGCAGTGATGGCTTCCAGACTCCGTGTTTCTGGTGTAGACCTCGGCTTCGTCTGCTCTCGCTGACTGTCCTGCTGCAGCTTCAGATGTTCTGGTTTCTCTTCCATCAGACTGAAGAATAGAAAAAAGAATACTGATATAAAAAATAATAACAAAAGAAAGAAATAAAGAATAAAATAAATATACATAAATATGGATGAACAGAGGCACGGTTACGTGATGTGATGTGTGGTGATGCGGCGGGACGAATGTGGCAGGTTTGACCTGGAGCTCGTTGCTGGTTGTTCCTGATGTTTCTGGGGACACGGAGAGTGTATGTCGGTGTGGTTCAGAGGAAGAGGATGTGTGTGAGTCTGCATGCGTGGGATCTGATTGGTCCGCAGCTTCATCTGGAGGACAACAGAGGAACAGGTGATGGTCTGGATAGAGGGATCAGAGGGATCAGAGGGGTGGAGGTGGTCCCGCTCACACAGCATGATGCTGATAGGATGTCCAGAGAGGACAGGCTGTGATGTCATGATGATGTCACTCTGTAGAAGACAGGGAGACAGAAAAACAGCTTCTTTCCTAATTCTTCCTTCTTCCCCAGACATATTGGTCTGTTCTAGTCTGGTCTGATCTGGTGTGGTCTGGTCTAGTTTGGTTTGGTTCGGTCTGATCTGGTCTAGTCTAGTTTGCTCTTGCCTAGTTTGCTTTGGTCTAATCTGGCCTGGTCTGGTCTGATTTGGTGTAGTCTAGTCTGGTCTGATCTGGTCTGGTCAGGTCTAGTTTAGTTTGGCTTAGTTTAATCCAATCTAGTCTAGTTTAGTCTGGTTTGGTTTGGTCTGGTCTGGTCTACAGTAGTTTGGTTTGGTATGATCTGGTCTAGTTTAGTTTGGATTAGTTTGATCTGGTGTAGTCTAGTAGTATAGATATATATACATTTATATTATATATAATATTTTATATATATATATATATATATATATATATATAATATAATATAATAATAATAATATAAAAATATATATATATTTAGTATATATATATATATATATATATATATATATATATATATATATATATATAATAATAATATAAAAATATTAAAAAGGTAATAGTATAAAAGGTTGTGTGTCTGAGATGGTGGTCAGCAGCACTGGAGCACCACAAGGGACTGTACTCTCACCATTCCTCTTTACACTGTACACCTCAGACTTCCAGTATAACTCTGAGTCCTGTCATCTGCAGAAATATTCTGATGACTCTGCTGTTGTGGGGTGTATTAGTGATGGACAAGAAGCCGAATACAGGGAACTTGTCAATCAGTTTGTGAAATGGTGCAGTAACAATCAGCTCATCTTAAATACCAGCAAGACTAAAGAGATGATTGTTGACTTCAGGAGGAACAAGAATAAGCAGCATAGTCCTGTCTACATCCTGGAAGAGGAGGTGGAGGTGGTAGAGAACTACAATACCTTGGAGTTCAGCTGGACAACAGACTCGATTGGAAATGCAACTGTGACTACATCTACAAGAAAGGTCTGAGCAGACTACTTCTTAAGGAAGCTAAAATCATTTAATGTCTGCAAAAAGATGTTGCATATCTTCTATATGTCTGTGGTAGAAAGTGCAATTAGCTTTGCAGCCATCTGCTGGGGCAGCAGCATCAGAATCAGAGACTTGAAGAAACTAAACAAGCTGATCAAGAAAGCTGGTTCTGTGCTGGGGATAACTCTGGAGCCGCTGGAGCTGATCGTTCAAAAAAGAATGCTTCACAAGCTGATGAAGATGATGGAGGACACTTCCCATCCTCTCCACAACACGGTGAAGAATCAACAGAGTGTGTTCAGTGGGAGGCTGCGTCAAGTTCGCTGTAGGACGGAGAGATACAGGAATTCATTCCTGCCAGCAACCATCACCCTAAAGAACAAGACTAACTGACTTTTTGTTTATTTATAAAATAAATAAATAAATAAATAAATAAATAAATAAATAAATAAATAAAAAAAAGTGAGCTTTTACAATACTGAATTTCCCTTCGGGGATGAATAAAGTATTTTTCATTCATTTTCATTCATTTCATTTCATATATATATATTTAGTATATGTATATATATATATATATATATATATATATATATTTAGTCTGGTTTTGTTTGGTCTGATCTGATCTGGTCTGGTCTTGTTTGATCTGATCTGGTCTGCTGTGATCTGGTTTGGTCTGATCTGGTCTGCTGTGATCTGGTTTGGTCTGATCTGGTCTGCTGTGATCTGGTTTGGTCTGATCTGGTCTGCTGTGATCTGGTTTGGTCTGATCTGCTGTGATCTGGTTTGGTCTGATCTGGTCTGCTGTGATCTGGTCTGGTCTGATGTGGCCTGCTGTGATCTGGTTTGGTCTGGTCTGGTCTGCTGTGATCTGGTTTGGTCTGATGTGGCCTGCTGTGATCTGGTTTGGTCTGATCTGGTCTGCTGTGATCTGGTTTGGTCTGATGTGGCCTGCTGTGATCTGATTTGGTCTGATCTGGTCTGCTGTGATCTGGTTTGGTCTGATCTGGCCTGCTGTGATCTGGTTTGGTCTGGTCTGGTCTGCTGTGATCTGGTTTGGTCTGGTCTGGTCTGCTGTGATCTGGTTTGATCTGATCTGGTCTGCTGTGATCTGGTTTTGTCTGGTCTGGTCTGCTGTGATCTGGTTTGGTCTGACCTGGCCTGCTGTGATCAGGTTTGGTCTGGTCTGATCTGGTTTTATCTGGTCTGCTGTGATCAGGTTTGGTCTGATCTGGTTTGCATGCTACCCTCTTACATCAGATTTAATGAGTAACCAAATCCCAGATCTGATCCAGGTCCAGACCTTGCATCTGACCCCGATTCAGGTCTAGGTACAAGTTTATCGAAGTACACCTACTGGTCCAGATCCAGATGCAGATTCAGATTCCAGATCCCAAAACCAAGATTCCAGTGCTAGAATCAGACCCAGATCTCAGATCCAGATCAGAGATCGCAGATCTAAAATATCAAATCCAGGATTTCCACCTCCACCCCTCTGTGTCTCAGACCCAGATTCAGATTTTGCTCTGAGTACAAACCCAGGCCCTGACTCAGATTCAGAATGAGATCCAGATCCAGAAACAGAATCTTTCCTGTTGTTGTGAAAACAACACAAAGCTGGTGGGCACGTGAAGTCAGACAGTAGCAGATGAAGTATGAACACTTTATAGACGAACGATCCGCGCTGGTTTCAGCTTCATGCAGAGTCACAAACCTCATTCAGCTGTCAGTATTTCCAGATTTAGACCTCTTTAAGTCTCTTTGGTCATGAAGAAAACCCCAGACCAGAATCACTCAATAACACAGGTGTCAAAAGTAGAAGTAAAAGTAGTTTTCCAGTAGAAATCCTGCCGTGTTTTCTGGTCCTTACAGGTGTTTTACTAGGAAAATGGGAGGAAGAGAATAAAGAAAGGAAAAAAAGAGGGGGGGGAAGGAAGAGAAAGGAGGGGGGAAAAAGAGAAAGGAGGGGGAAAGGATGGGGATGGGAAAGGAAGAAGACAAGGAGGGGTTAAAAGAAAGAAAAAAAAGAAAGATGGCGTCGGTAAGGGGAGAGCAAGAAAAATGAAAGCAAGGAACAAAAAAAAAAAAAAAAAAGGAGGGACCAAAGAGAAGAAAAAAAAAAGGGGGGATAGGTAAGTATAAGGAGGGAGATTAAGAGTATAATTTTTGGTAAAAAAAAATAGAAGTAGGACCCGCCCCGCGGGAGGAAGGGGGAGAGGACAGACTCATCTACCTGCAGAGGAGCTAATTAAACCCAGCTGGTTCAGTGTTGGTTTAAAACTGCTGGACTGGATTTCTACTTTCTGCTTTGAGCCTATTTTTTATTCCTGACCATTGTTGGTATATCGTCCATTACCTCTGTTGAAGAGTTGTATGTCTTCTTCAATCATTGTTAAGATGCGGTAATAATTACCATTGTTGGCATGGAATTGTTTCTGCAAAGTAAAGCTTATTTGTTGCCTATGGCAACGCCATTATGATCCATTATTGAGTCATTCAGTGTATATTCCTGTTCTTTTATGGTTTATTTGCTCTAATTGTGGTTAATAATTCTTATTTTCCTTTTAATTATAAAGAAGCATGAATTTTGTGATTCGTATGGATAAATGGGGGTGGGATTTGATCAATTCTCCTCTTCCCACTCTCTTTCAGGGACTCAATTAAAAAAAAAATCAAATTTATTAAAGGCTTTGTATATAATCTCGATAAATCACAATATTTTCTTTATTAAATTTTTTGGGGGACGACTAAATCAAATAACGGACACAGACATTAAAATTGTAAACTCCAGCTTTATTATTGTCTGATCAAATCCATTTAATTGCATTTGAACTTTGAGAAAAAAGTAGAAAAAGAAAGAAAATTATCCCGAGCCAAAACTGAACAGATCTAAAGTTAAAGTATATAATTTTGAATACATAACTATTAAACTGTCTGTTTTCTATTTAAGAGAAAACAGCCACGTTACAGTACTTTTTAAAATGTTTACGTCCACATTTTAAGAAGCATTAATATCTGATGATCAGTGGCAGCTTTGAGTTTTATTCTCTGGTTCATGGAGCAGAGGTGAATATCTATGTTGTCTGCAGCTGATGCTTCCTGCAGCCTCTAATGCGTGTTTGAGATGGGGGAGGGGCTCGCAGCAGCGTGCGAAGTTCGTAGAAGGAAGTGAACAATACGGTCTGTCTCTAAAAGTCACCAATAACACCAGAAAATCTCACTAGACACCTTTCTAGCTGCTTTATGAAAATAAAGGTATCAGAACGGTCTGAAAAATAGCTTAATATGGCAACAAAGTTGTGGAGCTTTGCTGTGTCGGTTAGCGTAATCGAATTTACCAGAAAATCGGCCCTGACAAAGGTTTCGCTTTGCTGCTACTCCACACTGTGATTCACCAAGTTTTAAAAGATTTAAGGTGTTAATTTTCTTGTAATTGATTAATCATAATTAACGCTTAAAGCAACCTTTACCGATCTTGCATTTCAGAAAGCACAGCAAGATTATTTGAATATAAACAGTCCTGCCTCACTCCTAAGACACACCCCTTTCTTCCCTCCACCTCCCAATGCAGAATCAAAGGTCTGACAGGCAGGTCCGTTGGACAATCCTAGAGGTGCACCCCACTTCAAGGATTGGTTGGAGATTTCATTGAATATTTAGAGATTGGAATAATATTTTATTTTGATTAATGGTGGGTCTGTCTTGTATTTCAGAGTTCCATTACCTCATTCACAGCATTTTACCCTGTTAGAAAAATAGTGTAAGAATGCAACATCGGTAAGGGTTGCTTTAAAGTCCCACCCCTATATATATATATATATATATATATATATATATATATATATATATATATATATATATATATATATATATATATATATATATATATATATATATATATGTATATATTCATATTTATATATATAGATATATAGATCTTTTTTTTTACACCTAAGATAAATATATATTATTATAATATTATGATTATTTAAATGTCACAGAGAGATAAAACTACAGCGATCTCTGTTAATCAGAATAAAATCTCTTTATTTGCTTGTTTTTAATCAGAACCACCAAGTGTGAGACGGTAAATGTAAACTGTTGGAATGACTTAATGATGTTGGAATCAGTGGGGGTGGATACGGACGGTCGTTTCAGTGGAAAATGACCTTTGTCCCATATAAATCTTCCATATTTACAACTATTTGATCCATCCTGGTTAAATCTGCGAAATGGGAATACTGACTCACTTTCCCTTTTAAACCTACGTAAAGTCAGTTTTAACTCAGATTTTCTGAAATCTGGAATCACTTCTTTGTTTTTTTAATGACATTATGGTCTTTATTAGTTTTACTTTTTCTGTGAATCTCTTTGTGACATTAGTCTGTGAAAGGTGCTGTAGAAATAAACTAACATCATGTTAATGCAGGCTGTGAGAGGAGCTGAACCTCCTCCCTGGAGGCTCATTACTACCAAGCAAACAAGTAAAACAAATAATCACACCATCCCACACACTTGTGCTAGTTTGAAGTCTTAAATACATTTCGTTTGTCCTTTTCTTGGGTAATCTGTAAACAGCTTCATCACCTTCACAAGCTCGTGTGGTTATGGCTGATGGGAGACAGAGCTGCTTTTTGTCTGCAGAGATGTGACTGAGGCACAAAGGTCAGGACGAGATCCCGATTCTCCGGAGACTGATAAAACTGGGATTGTTGAAGTGCTTGGAGTTTGGTGGAGGTGTTTTTCCACCAGGAGAGCATGTGATGATCAGTCACTACTCTGAGCTGGATTTCATCAGCAGTTTTCTGCATCACTGCTGGACTCTGATTCAGACTGTTTACATATAAAACCGCCACAGAGACGGTCCCACGTGGGGTCTCTGCTGGTCTCAGTCCATTCAGACTCAGCTGAAGCTCAGAATAACTTATCAGAGTAAGTTGCAGACGCTGTCATCTCCGAGTCTGTGGGAGGTTATATTTGCTTCTGTGTCGTCACGCAGGCTTTCATGTTGATGCGTGAGGAGCCCACAGGGCGTGCCCCTCTGTCTTCAGCTGCAGCTTGTAATAAAGGAGCTTATTGTTGTGTCTGGGCCCCCCGGCTCTGCTGGGCCCAGCCTGTCTGTGGAGAAGAATAGAAGCAGGGACGTAATGAAAGTATAAATGTGTTTACTGGATGCAGAATGCATACTGTGCAGAGATAAAACTGAAGTTTGTTTAACCCTTAAAGGCATATGCCACCTCTGGGTGAAATTTAGCCTCCCCCGCAGTCCCCTGAGTTGAACAAGTGGGCTGAAGTGTTTTCTAGCCGATACAGTCATTCTCTGAATCTGGCAGCACTGACTTTAGCTTACCCCTGTTGAATACCGTCTAGTCAGTCCTTTGATGTGAAATCGGCTTCTCGTTTGGACTCGATTAGAATGTGCGGGTCATGAAACGTAATTGGAAAAAATCTTGAATTAATTAGTTCACTTTCACCAAGTGGTGCTAGTTGGATCTGCCAGATTACAGCAACTACACTAAGCTAAGCTAAAGTCCGTGCTGCCAGATTCAGAGAATGACTGGGTCGGCAAGAAAATGCTTCTGCCCACTTGTTCAACTCAGGGGACTGCGGGGGGAGGCCAAATTTCACCCAGGGGTGGCATATGCCTTTAAAACTCCATTTATTTGTTTATTTTTGCAATTTTTATTCACCTTTTTTCTTTTAATATAAACCTGCTTGTAGAAACTGAACCTTTACTCCCAGTCAGCATCCAGACATCATGCTCCAGTTCAGTCTCAGTGTTCAGATTGTGAGGGTCACATGATGTAAAATGAATGTATCAATAGATATAGCACCATAAAGACCAACCAGAATTGTACCGTACCGTCTTCTTCTGCTCATCCAGGGTCGGGTCGTAGGGGCAGCTGCCTAAAGCCAGGATCAAACTACACGACTTTTTCCGTCGTTCACGATGGTCATATGTCACATTAACAGAAATTGTGTCATAAAATCGTACGGTGTCGTGTTACTCGCGAGTGGTCACACTACAAGGATTGCACCAGACAGACAACCGTCTGATCGTCGCGGGGTGTCGCAAAAGACAACACGAAACGGGAGGCGGGACAAGCAGCTGTCAATCAGTCACTTGGTTTGGAGTCTCTGAATTGACTGTTTGGATCACTCATGAAGTGGAAAGTGGACGGAGACATCAGTCCCCTCCATTATTGTGACCAACATGAACTATTTGTGTGTATTCTGCCTGTTCCAGTTGTTCTGTCGAGCGGGTTTCCATTTGTAACTAAACAGGATTAAATCCACGATGCGCACAGAAAGACTCGCTGCTCATCTTTGAAAAAGAGCTTTGAAAGAGAGAAACTGGGCTCTGATCAGCGCCGTTACTTCCACCAGGTGCATCACGCACCGCGCGCACGACGCCCGGTGCCAAGCGAAGCCAAAACCATCAGGCTGACCACAGTCTGCTGCCACGAGAGCAAAGTCCAGCAGACCCAGTGACGCTACTTTTAAAAAACTGCCGTAAAGTGAAATAAAGTGTGTTGTTCTATACGAAATGCATACGGGTGCGTCCTCACGTCATTCACTGAACTCCATCAGTTCAGAGCGCATGCTGGAAACCATGGCAACCACATGAAACCACACACGCATGATAAACTGAGAGCTGCGCAGCAGCAGCATCGCTGTGTCGATATTCTGCACCCAGTAGGTGTTCAGACGGTTAATTAGCTTTGATGATCACGCGTAATGTGGATGGTTACGGCTGAGCGCATGGGTGTCATATTTGCTCATCTCATTGAGCGCGATGTCTGTTATGTTGCGGTGTTTTTATTTAAACAAAGTGATTTTTCTGTGACTTTGTCACTGATTTATCAGAGAGCATCACATTCGTGCACGTTTGGACCTGCTGTAAACTCCTGTTGACTTTAACTATTACTGATAGAACACACACACATTGTGTGGTTATGTTTCGAGTTAATAAAGTAATGTTTTATTCAAGAGAGATACACCCTTTTGAATGTTCGTGGAGGTTTAACACTGTTGAAAATAACTTTGGCACACTCAGTCTTGCTTTTTCTTTTCTTTTTTTTCTGGAGTAAACTGATGCCACAGCTCCATAAATCGCTCCACCGGAGCGGGACTGCGTCTCTCCTCCTTTCCTCCACTGTTATTTGTGTACCTGAGCGTCTCTCTGGTAGAGGCGAGAGGCGAAAGGCGCACTGTCCTCCTATTGGTCAATATGAAGGGACATGTCGTGGGACGTGTCACACTACACGGACAAAACCAAAAAATTCTGACACGCCAGTCTTTCTGCGTCGTGGTCGTGGAGCGTCGCAGACGCCAAATCCCCAATCGCTGATTGTGTCACATTACACGGAGCGAAGACACGACGTCCTGCGACCCGACGACGCAGAATCGTGCACGACAGTGAGCGACTGTCTGCGACGCCTCCGTCGGGCCAAAATCGGGCTAAATTCGTGTAGTTTAGACCAGGCTTAAGCAGGGAAGCCCAGACTTCCCTCTCCCCGGCCACATCCGCCAGCTCATCTGGGGGATCCCAGACCAGCCGGGAGACGTAGTCCATCCAGCGTGTCCTGGGTCTCCCCCGGGGTCTCGTCCCGGTGGGACGTGCCTGGAACACCTCACCAGGGAGGCGTCCAGGAGGCACCCTGACCAGATGCCCGAGCCTCCTCATCTGGCTCCTCTCTATACGGAGGAGCAGCGGCTCTACTTTGAGCCCCTCCCAGATGACCGAGCTCTTCACCCTATCTCTAAGGGAGAGCCCGGCCACCCTGCGGAGGAAACTCATTTCGGCTGCTTGTACCCCAGATTTCGTTCTTTCGGTCATGACCAACAGCTCATGGCCGTAGGTGAGGGTAGGAACGTAGATGGACCGGTAAATCGAGAGCTTCGCCTTCTGGCTCAGCTCCTTTTTCACCACGACGGACCGATGCAGAGTCCGCATCACTGCGGTTGATCTCCTGCTCCATTTTTCCCTCACGCATGAACACAGAGAACCCCGAGATACTTGAGCTCCTCCACCTGGGACAGGACTTCACTCCTGATCCGGAGAGGAGGACCATGGTCTCGGATTCTCATCCCAGCCGCTTCACACTCGACTGCAAATCACTCCAGCGAGAGTTGGAGATCACAGCCCGACGAAGCCAACAGAACCACATCTGCAAAAGCAGAGACCCGATCCTGAGGCCACCAAACCGGATCCCCTCAACACCTCGGCTGCACCTACAAATCCTGTCCATAAAGGTTATGAACAGGATCAGTGACAAAGGGCAGCCTTGGCAGAGTCCAACCCTCACCAGAAATGGATTCGACCTACAACCGGAAATGCGGACCAAGCTCTGGCACCGGTCGTACAGGGACCGGACAGCTCAAACAAGGGGGTCCAGCACTCCGTACTCCCAGAGCACCCCCCACAGGAATCCCCAGGGGACACAATTGAACACCTTCTCTAAGTCCACAAAGCACATGTGGACTTTGTAAACCTCGTGGATGGGACATAAATGCTGGAAAACCTCTGTAGATCACCTAAAGGGTAAACTATCCACCAGTATTTATCCCACAGAGTTACACACTACCATTCCTGAGTACCTGATGATGACAGAAGAGAGAGCCGTCGGGGTGCCAGATATCTGACAGAGTTTTAAGGGTTAAACTAGAAAAAATAGAAATAAATGAGGAGAAATGAAGTACTGATCTGAATAATCTTTTAAGGACAAACTGTTTTCTCTGTGTGGTTTCTATCTGGCTGATCAGCCTGGTGTGACAGTGTGGGGTCCTGTCACCATGCCTGTGATTGATCATGCACCCTGGCTACTTTGCCACAGGGACGTCCCTTTGGCTGATAGGTGCATGTAACTCTCACCTGGGAGTCTGTGGGACTGAATCCCGCTTGGGCATACCTTGCCACACTGGCAGTAAACCTGATTTTTCATATTCTCTTTCTCTAAAATCTATCAAACATCCTTAGAATTAGAAGTTTATGAACATTTGAACCCATTAAAATGAACTCACAGGGTTATAATATAACTCATTCTAACTAATTTTCACTTTTACAGTTGAAGACAGACTGCAGCTGTCTCACTGTGTCTTCATGAAGAGCTGATGAAGAAATTAATGCTCTCACCATAAATGTCTCAAACTTTTGTTTGTCATCATTTGGTCATAGTTATGCTTGTTCGACTGCGTGGAGAACGGATTTGAGTTTTCTTCCCCAGAAACAATCCAAACAGTAGCAAGTCCTCAGAGAACTGAAGGAACATCCCTGAGGGTTATTTACGAGCATCATAGATAAATCTGTCTTCCTCTGAACTGGGACAGAAAGATACATGGAAACGTTGAGCAAACCTTCCCTGATGCAAAACCGCAACTCTGACAATACAGAACACAAAAACTCTGTAGATGCGTGTTTGAGGGATTATTGATGTTTCTCTGCAGTACATCTGATACCGCTGGAAAGTCCGGTCATTCCTTTTTAAAGGTTTGTTTCAGACGTGCACGTGTGGGATGAGCTGCAGAGTCCAGCATGTACCAGTATTAGGAAGAGGTACCAGGCTGGAGACCAGTATAAGGAGGAGGAACCAGGCTGGAGACCAGTATGAGGAGGAGTAACCACGCTGGAGACCAGTATGAGGAGGAAGTACCAGCCTGGAGACCAGTATGAGGAGGAGGAACCACGCTGGAGACCAGTATGAGGAGGAGGAACCAGGCTGGAGACCAGTATTAGGAGGAGGAACCAGGCTGGAGACCAGTATGAGGAGGAGGAACCAGGCTGGAGACCAGTATGTGGAGGAGTAACCAGCCTGGAGACCAGTATGAGGAGGAGGAACCACGCTGGAGACCAATATGAGGAGGAGAAACCAGGCTGGAGACCAGTATGAAGATGAAGAACCAGGGTGGAGACCAGTATGAGGAGAAAGTACCAGCCTGAAGACCAGTATGAGGAGGAGGAACCAGGGTGGAGACCAGTATGAGGAGGAGAAACCAGGCTGGAGACCAGTATGAAGATGAAGAACCAGGGTGGAGAGCAGTATGAGGAGGAAGTACCAGCCTGAAGACCAGTATGAGGAGGAGGAACCAGGGTGGAGACCAGTATGAGGAGGAGGAACCAGGGTGGAGACCAGTATGAGGAGGAGAAACCAGGCTGGAGACCAGTATGAAGATGAAGAACCAGGGTGGAGAGCAGTATGAGGAGGAGGAACCAGGCTGGAGACCAGTATGAGGAGGAGGAACCAGGGTGGAGACCAGTATGAGGAGGAGGAACCAGGCTGGAGACCAGTATTAGGGGGAGGAACCACACTGGAGACCAGTATGAGGAGGAGGAACCAGGGTGGAGACCAGTATTAGGGGGAGGAACCACACTGGAGACCAGTATGAGGAGGAGGAACCAGGGTGGAGACCAGTATGAGGAGGAGGAACCACACTGGAGACCAGTATGAGGAGGGGGAACCAGGCTGGAGACCAGTATGAGGAGGAGGAACCAGGCTGGAGACCAGTATGAGGAGGAGGAACCAGGCTTGAGACCAGTATGAGGAGGAGTAACCAGACTGGTGACCATTGCTGGATCTTCTACATGAAAGTGGGGCTCATGTTTGTTAACTAAATAAACTGTGACATCACCAGCTGGTAGAACGTGATCCAGAACTACTGTGGAACCTTCATCTAGAGTCACATTCAGTTTTTACTGAGCAGGAAAAGGACACATGTGAACCTGGACCAGAGTCCACCTTACTGGACTTAGTGGTATCTTAGTGGTGACGGACCATCTCACCGTGGAAGTCTATGGTCAGACCAGTCACATCTTTGTTGGAGGAAACGGAGCAAAGCTGCCTGGAAGACCAGGTCTTTGCCCAGAACCTCCATCCAGTCTCCAACAAGACGATGAAGAACCGCATTCTGCTTCATTACTGTAGCGTGAATGACGAAGAGGAGGGTACAGACTGGACCGGCCTGCCTGCAGTCCTGATCTGAAACAGCAACCCTGGACTGGTGACACCTGCAGACATGTTTGAAGTATTGGGAGGAGGAATGTGTGCCACCCAGCTCCTCCCAGTTAACCCAGTAGATCTGTGTGTGGAGAGTCAGTGCAGCTTTCTTTCTCATTCCCTCCAGAAGCTTGTCTTTAATTTCCTCAAGCATCATTGAAAACTAATGAATCGACCGTGATACAGGTCACCGGGCCCCAACAATACGTCTGAGGATCAATCTGGGGAACGAGAACAGGAAATGGAGGGAGGTTATGTTCACAGGGAAGCGGAAATAATAGGAGATGAAAATGAGGATGACCCGAGGCACCAAGGCTTGTGATTCAGTCCTCATAAAAACAACACAAGATGCTCAGGAGGACGGAGAATCAGCCGGGAACACACCAACAACAGCATCATACACTACATGTCACATACTGTCTGTGTGTGTGGCCGTTTCTCACACACTTCCATGTAATTACCTCCAACTTTGGCAACTCACGATGGTCTGATGCTGAAACCTAAAAACATATCACACTTATCGTCATTAATCAATAATTATTTCAAGGGATTCTTAATAATACAATAAAAAAGACAGCAATTAATTTTCCCGTACACACTCAAAAATAGAGGTACCAGTTTGTACTTAAAAGAGTACAAAGCTTGTCGCTGGGGGTGTTCCTTTCTGAAAGACATTTCTGTACCCTGCAGTCCTGGTTCATTTTTGTACATTATCAAGCTGTATGAGTTAATAAAGTACAATTAAACCAATTAAAAATGATGAATAAAAGTCAATAAAATAGAGATTATGACAACAATCAAAGATGCTAATAATAAATGAATAATTATTATATAAATATTAGGCCAAACACATATATAATTATACATATAATTATTACTATGATTATTATGAAAATCATAATATAATAACTATGATTTTACTACTGTTTAGAAGTACAGTTATTTATAGTTATTTTACAAGCTACACACATTTTTCAATGCTGCAGGTACCCTTAGGGTTGAAATGGTACAAATTTGTACTTTATATTACTTTGGATCCTTTTTCATAGTATATAGGTACTTCCGGCCTCATAAAGACCAAAATTGTACTTTTGAGAGAACATTTGTAAAAAATGTACCTTAAGGGACAGAAATGTCCCTGTCTTGTACCTCTATTTTTGAGTGTGTAAATCTATATCCATTGTTAAAAATATGGGAAGTTAATTTCCTGTTTTGAGCTTCTGGAAGCACTAAATACTACATGGTATCAGAGAGAGGAAAGATGCCAGGTATGAAGGGGTTAAACTACCAGAATATAACATAGTAGATGTTCAGAACAGCTACAAGTACCACAGACTGATCACAACCATGAAGAGGCTGCAAGGAAGTGACACTTCAAAAACTCAAATCTTATAGAGTATATTTTTCTAATTTCTAGTCAAAATATCACATTTAAAATAAGACAAAATGACCCAAAGAGAACCTGAGAACTAGTTTTAAGACAAATGCATTTTTTTTCAAGAAATCTTATCAAGAAAATTTCCCTTGTTCTATTGACAGAATTTTTTTGTTTATTACGAGAAAAAGAATTTTGGCCATTTTTTAAAATAAGTAAAAGAGAAAAGGAAGGAAAACCTCCATCTGAACCAGAACCAGGAAGGGAAACCTCCATCAGAACCAGAACCAGGAAGGAAAACCTCCATCTGAACCAGAACCAGGACGGAAAACCTCCATCTGAACCAGAACCAGGAAGGGAAACCTCCATCTGAACCAGAACCAGGACGGAAAACCTCCATCTGAACCAGAACCAGGAAGGGAAACCTCCATCTGAACCAGAACCAGGAAGGGAAACCTCCATCTGAACCAGAACCAGGACGGAAAACCTCCATCTGAACCAGAACCAGGAAGGGGAAACCTCCATCTGAACCAGAACCAGGAAGGAAAACCTCCATCTGAACCAGAACCAGGAAGGGGAAACCTCCATCAGAACCAGAACCAGGAAGGAAACCCTCCATCTGAACCAGAACCAGGAAGGAAAACCTCCATCTGAACCAGAACCAGGAAGGGAAACCTCCATCAGAACCAGAACCAGGAAGGAAACCCTCCATCTGAACCAGAACCAGGAAGGAAAACCTCCATCTGAACCAGAACCAGGAAGGAAAACCTCCATCAGAACCAGAACCAGGAAGGAAAACTTCCATCAGAACCAGATCCAGGAAGGAAAACTTCCATCAGAACCAGAACCAGGAAGGAAAACCTCCATCAGAACCAGAACCAGGAAGGAAAACTTCCATCAGAACCAGAACCGGGAAGGAAAACCTCCATCAGAACCAGAACCGGGAAGGAAAACCTCCATCAGAACCAGAACCAGGAAGGAAAACTTCCATCAGAACCAGAACCGGGAAGGAAAACCTCCACCAGCATGAGCTATGGTTCTGTGGGGCTTCCATCTCCAGTCTGATTAACTGGTGATGTCTATGTAACTGGACTCTGTGATGGTTTACAAACAAAAAGTATTGTGAGCTGGAAGTTCTCCAGGAACTGAAGACGTGGAGAATGAGGGCAACAATGGTGCCAAAGGTCATCGGTGCACCTGGGACCGTGACCCCTGAACTAGAAGATCTTCAACAGATCACGGGACCACCATCAGAGATTACCATGACGATAACCAACCAGAGGATGTTGGTTATCGTGCGTTCCAGCTGTCTCGGGACTCATTTTTTCCGAGGTACTGTAAGTTTGGGCGGATGTGGTGTCATGAACTCGTTTTTCTGAGCTGTGAAGTCGTAATTTACAGGAGACCCCAAGATTGTAGATTTAAAGATGGCTGCATCAGCACCATTGTTGTGTTTATTAAACTTCTATAAAAGATATTTCCTGTTCATAAGTTTCAAGTGTAAACCGAGTTGTTGTTAGTGAATTTTGCATTCTCACAGCAGCCTTTTTTTTTTCTTTAAAACACTAAAACTGGCTGCTGTCGTCATGGTGATGTTGTTATAACGTCTGGTTATTTTCTAGCTTGTACTGTATTGGTAAATGCTCACAAATAGGCTGTTTTGGAGATGTCTATTTTTCCCCGAGTTGGTGCAACTGAAACGAAAAATACCTGATGATGACATCACCATCTCTGAGACAACTGGAACACACCATCAGAACAGTGCTTTCTGCTTCCTGTTGCCTTTCCATCATCTGCACCAGTCTGACCATTCTGACGTCAACCAGACATTCTGGTTCGTCGTTCATTCGTTCGATTGATCAATCAATCAATCAATCAATCAATCAATCAATCAATCAATCAATCAATAATCATATATATGAAGCGCTTTTCCAGCAGGTTACGCGGCTGCTCACTGGATAGTTTCTCTTCTTCACACTATTCTCTGAGAATCCCAGTGAACACTCAGACCAACAACCATGCCACGTTCAACGTTTGAACTTCAGCTAGTGCAGGGTTTTCCAGGACTTTTCTAGGACATTTTCAGGACTTTTCCAGCTGCTACAGTACAAGTCAAGTTATCACAACATTGATTAATAACTTCCACCACAAGCTTTTGGAGAAGTGTTCTACAATTGTATTTTATATTTTCTATAGCGATGAAGTCAAGATGAAGACAAGACAAAGCGGTGACGAAGCAGAGATAAAGCTGCAACGAAGCGTCAAAGAAACGGCAACGAAATGAGGACGTAGCGGCACCGAAAACAGCTATGAAGCAGCGACAACACGGCAGTGAAGCTGCGATGAAAAGGCGAAGTTGTGGCGACAAAACTGCGCTGAAGCTGCAGTGAAGCGGCGACGAAGTGGCGTTGAAGCGGCAATGTAGCAGCAACATAGCAGCGGTGAAGCGGCATCAAAGTGGTGGCGTAGCGGTGGTGGCGGTGAGGCGACGTAGCAGCGGAGAAGCGACGTTGAAGCGGCGACATAGAGAAGGCGACGTTAGGGGCGGTAGCGGCGACGTTGAGCGGCGATGTTGAAGCGGGACGGCGGCGACGAGGGCGGAGAGCGGTGAAGCGACGTCGAAGCGGCGACGAAGTGGCATTGAAGCGGCAATGAGGGAGGAGAAATAGAGGGTGAGGGAAAAGGGTGGCGTAGCGGTGGTGGCGGTGGGGGAGAGCGGAGAAGCGCGTGGGGGTTGAAGCGGCGACAAGAGAAGTGAAACGCGTTAAGCGGCGCGGCGGGACGTTGAAGCGGGATGTTGAGCGGCGGCGAGCGGCGACGTAGCAGCGGTGAAGCGACGTCGAAGCGGCGACGAAGTGGCGTTGAAGCGGCAATGTAGCGGCAATGTAGCAGCAACATAGCAGCGGTGAAGCGGCATCAAAGTGGTGGCGTAGCGGTGGTGGCGGTGAGGCGACGTAGCAGCGGAGAAGCGACCTTGAAGCGGCGTTGAAGTGGCGACATAGCAGAAGTGAAACGACGTTAAAGCGGCGACGTTGAAGCGGCGACATTGAAGCGTTGACGTTAAAGCGGCAATGTTAAAGCAGCGACGTTAAAGCGGCGACGTTAAAGCGGCGACGTTGAAGCGGCGATGTTGAAGCGGCGACGTAGCGGCGACGTAGCGGCGGTGAAGCGACGGTAAAGCGACGTTAAAGCGGCGACGTAGCGGCAGTGAAGCGACGTTGAAGCGGGGGTGTAGCGGTGTCAAAGTAGCGTCAAAGCGGCAACGTAGCAGCGACCCAGCAGTGCTGAAGCGGCAGTGAAGCGGCGTTGAAGTAGTGTCAAAGTGATGACTTAGCAGCGGTGAAGCGACGTTGAAGCGGCGACGTAGCAGCAGTGAAGCGGCAGTGAAGCGATGTTGAAGAGGCGGCGTTGAAGCAGCAACATAGCAGCAGTGAAGCGACGGTGAAGCAGCGTTGAAGCGACGACGTAGCAACAGTGAAGCGGCGTCAAAGTGGCGTCAAAGCGGCGTCAAAGCGGCGACCTAGCAGAGATGAAGTGGCATTGAAGTGGCGTCAAAGAGGCGACTTAGCAGCGGCAAAGTGGCGGTGAAGCGTGAAGCGGTGAAGCGGTGGCGAGGTGGCGTCGAAGTAGCGACATAGCTGTGGTGAAGCAGATGTGTTGAGCTGCTGCCCTGTGATTGGCTGATTAATACTTGGATCTCAGGTTTTACTGCAGACTGGACCTCCTCTCTGAACCTTTTCACCTGCTTCCTGTAACTACATCAGGATTTTTCCAGACCACTCGCTGGTTCAGACCAGAAACAGTATGTCAAACTCAATCTGGGCTTTTGTAAAGTCTGCGAGCTTCGTGTCTCCTCAGGGAAAGCCAGCGGAGCATTCATGTTGCCTTCTTTGTTTTAAAGGAGCATCCTTGTGAGCAGGCAGTGCTGAATATAAACTCTGGGGGAGGACACACTTCTTTACTCAGCATGGAAAACCGGAGGAATGCTACAGATGTTTTTTCTCACTGGGAATCTTCTGTATTCGTGTGAATGGTGCTTTCTGTTCCCATAAGTGCACCATTCCTGGTAGACTGGGTAATCACTAAATGGACAGAAAAACATCCCAGTCCCAATCCCTCTGGAACGAGGAAAGTCCGATCTGTGCCAACTCTGAACAACTGGCAGCTCAAGTTACTGTTCACAGCTTTTTCTCTCCGTCTCTTCCTCCTGAAGTCTCGCTGGTAGATGTGAGGAAGCTTGTTTTTTTTTGTGAGGATTCAGATGAAGACGTCTCGTTTTCGTCATCTCAGCATCTTGTACTGATGATCTGTCCATGATGAGCATATAGTAGAACAACAAACATGAGATCTTTCATGGGACCGTGATGCATCCAGCCTTGTGACTGAACCCTGGCACAGTGCGGCCCTTTTTGTTCCCTGAATGAAAGAGAACAATCTGTTCTTCAGGAAGTGGACCAGGAGCCCCAAGCTCCTCCAGTTTAGGCTTTCTTAAATCTAGGTCAGGTTTCACAAAGGTACCAGGATGGCAGACTTTGAATGCATGTGCATCTCTAATCTCCTCCTCGTCTTTGTCCTCGATGTCGCCCCCTCGGCCCCCACCGCTGTTTGTTCCACAGAGCCAGACTGCCTGAGGACAGGGAAGTATGCACTTTTTATCTGCTCAGAGTGAAGCACACTAATGTAAGAGGAAGAAAAGGAGCCTGTTAATCACTGCAGCAGCCTCCCACTGGAGGACTGGCCGGACCCGAGTCTGCCGGGCTGAACGCTGAGCATGTCAACACCAGGATGTTTCTGTGGGCGACAAACGGATCAATAAAGTTTTAATTCACACTTTTCATATGCATTACTGTTCATGAAAGGAAAAAAGTACACTGAATAAAATGAAAAAAATGACTAACACTATGAAGAACATATTTGTCAGAAACACTGCTGTATAAAAACACTATTAACATATAAAATAAACTAGTTTTATGTGTATATATATATATATATATATATATATATATATATATATATATATATATATATATATATATATATATATATATATATATATATATATATATATATATATATATATATATATATATATATATATGTATATACTGTATTAGGGATGTAACGATTACCAGTAAAATGGTTAACCGTAATAAAATTCCCAACAATTACTAATACCGTTTCAAATTTTAATTATCGTTAAAACCGTGACTGATTACTGCACTTTGAAAAACTCACAGTGATGCTGCTCATTGGCTGGAAAAGCAGCAGCAGTCGCAGTTTGCAATGCTTAATTTATGAAAACATGGCGGAAGGAAACAAAGGCGCCCACATGGACAGTTTTCTTGAGATTTTTCCCCCTTTAAAAAGACAAAAAAAAAAAAAAAAAAGGACAAAGTAGAAATTTAGACCCATGTTTGGATATTTTTAAATATACTGGGTGGTATTTCTATAATACCGCGATAACAATGATCACCATGATCATTTTGGTCACAATAATCATGATATGAAATTTTCATATTATATATATGTGTATATATATATATATATATATATATATATATATATATATACACAACAGTGACATGCCTGTCAAAAGGTGCAGAAGTCCGATTGGACGTTACAGAAAACACCTGATTGAAATTAAATGAAAAATACTTTATTCATCCTAGAAGGGAAATTCAGTATTGTAAAAGCTCACTCTTTTTTTTTTTCAAATAAACAAAAAAGTCAGTCAGTCTTGTTCTTCAGGGTGATGGTTGCTGGCAGGAATGAATTCCTGTATCTCTCCGTCCTAAAGCGAACTTGACGCAGCCTCCCACTGAACACACTGTTGATTCTTCACCGTGTTGTGGAGAGGATGGGAAGAATTCTCCATCATCTTCATCAGCTTGTGCAGCATTCTTTTTTGAACGATCAGCTCCAGCGGCTCCAGAGTTATCCCCAGCACAGAACCAGCTTTCTTGATCAGCTTGTTTAGTTTCCTCAAGTCTCTGATTCTGATGCTGCTTCCCCAGCAGATGCTGCAAAGCTAATGGCACTTTCCACAACAGACTTGTAGAAGATCTGCAACATCTTGGTGCAGACGTTGAATGATCTCAGCATTGCCTCAAAGTGTTGCTCAACAACATTTTGGCTTTAGAGCCCCATCATGTTTGTTCACATTTTATTTTTTGTGTGTTTTTTTTTTTAATATTTCTGTTGGACCACATTTCAAAATCAACATGATTATCATAAAATTTTTATTCACTATTACTTTTGTCAATTTCAACTGATTTCACTGAAAGCTGATTTTTTCCTCCTTTAATTTGACAGTATGAATAATTTTGAGGACGACAGCATATAGTTGTTTTTCAGATAGTACATGTGACTGAACCCTGACACAGTGCAAATAATACACCGTCAGCCTCCAAGCATGATTGCTACCACATGTTTAGGGTAAATTGTGATATCTGTCTGACTTTACTTTCCTTTCACTGCACATTATTCCCTAATTAGCCTTAAAATATGACTTGGGCAATCAAATTATTTGACTAACGACATGTTGGGATTTATTTTTTAAGGATTGTTTTTTCAATATACCAAAAACTTGCTAACGGCATTGACTTTGTTTCTTTGGTAGTTTTCTTTGAAATTGGATTTAAATTTATTATCCTTTCAGGTTCTTAGAGAACAAAAAAAAAACCCAGTCTTCTCCTAAAACAACTAAAATATATTACAGATTAATTCTTTTCTTTGTTTAGGACTGATCTTCAAAGATAAATAAATAAATATTGAATTTAATTAAACTGAATTTAATTTAATTCAGTTAATCCCCTGTTCCCAAATATCAGTTATGTGGAACATACCTCACTTAATGTGTGTGTGTGTTTTTAGATAATACCAGTGATATCATACAATTGAACAAAAAACAAAAAATATCCTTACTGCAATTTTGGATTTCCCTTTTGGGATGAATAAAGTATTTTTATTTTCATTTCATTTCATTTCATTGAACTGGGAATTGAAGGGTTTAAATAGTTTCAGTAATTACATATTTGATCATTTTGATGAGGACTGAAGTTAAAGGAACAGTATGTAAGAATTACTGACATCTAGTGGTGAAGGTGGGTATTGCAAGAAAAGATGTTTTCTTTCAAATTACTTCATATTCTAAGCACTGTCGTGAAAGTATGGTGGCTGTGAGTGGCCACAATTCTCCCAGACATAAAGATGTTTTTATCTGTGAGTGGACCCAGTGGTGTTGCAATCAAACTGGTGGTCAGAGTTTGAGAGAAAAATGGCCTGAAAGAAGAAAAGTTGTCCATAATGAGGGTTAAAACCAGTGATCCAGCAGCGGCATTGACTTCAGTTTAGCTAAAACTACCTCTACACCAACTTCCTGCTGCATTTAAGTTCATCGGTTAATCTCAAGCTGCTTTCCCACTGAAATTAGCGTGTTCACGCAGGTCGACCCGCTCATAATCGGCATTTAGCTTCTTTCCCATTGACAAAAAAAGCCGGGTCTGATCACCTGCTGGTAAGCTTCTGTCCCCACCGCTGCATGATGCACGTTGATGTCAGCTGTGCAATGTCACGATGTGGCCACACACAGCCCAACGTCATCACGTAAATTTGCGGGTCAGCCGGGGTCTGGTGTTCCCACTGCATGCTGATCGGGGCCGAGCCGCTTTAACCCGCGTTGTTTGCTGAGTCGTTTGCCGCGGGTCGATGAGCCTTTCCCACTGCCACTAAAGGCAATTGTTCATGGGTTTAAACTGGTTTTTTGGCCAGTGGGAAAGTGGTACCATTGAGATGAGCTTGAACTCATCATGTGAAGCATCTAATTTACACAGAACTGGTTCCATCAATTTTCTTTTACAACCTCATTTTCTAACAACAAACTCAGTTCCAGTTGACTTAAGCTTCTCAAGCTTTTCTAGGAAATGAGTTGACTTATCTTTTTTCAGTTAAGCCAACTTGTCAGATTTTGCAGCATAATGGTCAACCCTGTAAAAAAAAAAACCCCTGCAAAATAATTGTTTTTCTGTATTGTTGTTTACAGTTTTGTTCTATTTTCAGTACCAGAAAGATTACAGAAAAACTGTAAATCTACATGTCCAGTGTAAAACAAGAACATGAAAATCATGGATCAGAATGTCACTAAAATATCATTTTAGGTAGGAAAAAAAAGTTAAACTTCTTGTAGGTTCTCTATTAACCCGAGAGGGACCTTATAAGGTCCCTCGTGATTGTTACTCAATAATAACGATGATAAATGATGCATTAATGATGGAGATTATTGCAATGTGGCACATCAAATTAAACTGCAGAAGCTACGCCACAAGCCAGCACAAACCTTTTTTAATTGTGCAAAACACAACTAAAGTTATATCCAAATAAAATAAAAAATGTAAAACGTGAATATATGGCATAATAGCAACCTATGTACAACATTTCTGTCTCCACAGCCACAACCTGCATCAGACCAGCACAAATTATACACCAAATTAACGCTGAGACTCTGCATGAAAGCATCACAGAGATAGAAGCCGATAAGCAGCAACAGCAGAAACCGCTCAGACACAAACTAGTTTTAAACATTTCTCTTACCTTTGCTGTTTCTCTGTGAAAACTATTTTTTACCGGTAAATCAACGCTTGGTTGTTTGAAAATAATCTCTGGAGCGAAACACTTTCAGTTTAGCCACAGGTCTTTAGGACCCAGCAGACAGCTTCACAATCTACCAATGCAGGTACCAGCCAATACTGAAGTACCGCCTTCTGCTGGCTCTGATTGGCTGAAAGTCCTGTCAATCTTTCCCACGGGGGTCTAGATACGTTCATACTGGCTTGAGACAATTGATTGATGTCTCATTTACCAAAATCAACCAATCCGTTGTGGAGTTATGGGTCTGCATAACCACACACAGCCAGGTAAGGACGCTGTGAGGACGTGTGCAGAAACAGAAGTCATAAAAGCTGCAGTTTGAGGATGTTTTTGTTGTTTTTTAAAAAAGATATTTATTATGGGAGAATAATGATATTGTGGCATGTTGGAAAATAACGTTGCCAACTGTGCCAAAGTGGCCATTTTGGAAACCTCGCCTGAACTTTTTGTAAAAAATAAACTCTGTAATTCTGTTGTGCTTTACTTTAGAAGGGGGGGTCTGTGCAGAAACAATGTCAGCACATTGTACGTTGGATTAAAAGAGATTAATAGCTTCTAAAGCATCATTTCATAGAGTTACTGATGCTGAAAAGTGTTTTTTTTAAGGCGAGATTTGAAATTTTGCTGTGCCATCTTTATTTACTCTTCATCAGTAACAAATATACTTATAGTTACACATCTCCATAAATCTCACAAGTGTTTTCTTTAATTTGACACCAAATTTATTCAAATAGACCTTGTGGTTGCAGAGATACACTCATTTTAATTGGAGTATGCAATTTCGAGAGAAATGGGCTTAGGGGTAAAAAAAAAAAAAAAACGTTGAAATCTGGTGCTTGAGGCTGGTGTGCTCTTAGAAAATGTGTAACGTGTACAGGAAAGCGTGGCGGATGAAAACATGAACACAAAGCTGTCGCTGTAAGGAAGAGCCAGCAAGTGGTTTCACACATTTAGGAAGAAAATATATGTTTCTCTGGTCCAGTTCAGGGTTGCAAGGAAGATGAAGGCTATTCCACCAGTTAGCAGGCAAGAGACAGGTAGACCTGGACAGGTCGCCAGTCCATGGCAGAAAACATGGGGTTTACTGTAAACAATAGCATGGACAGAGTTTGATGACAGGAAAGTGTCTTTTCTGGCCTGAGCACCAGAATTAGAAATGACCAGAGGTGAGAGAGGAGGTGGACTAGAGAAGCCAGATCTGAATCCCTGGACTGGTAATGAAGGTGAGGCCCCTTGAGCAATAACTTTATCCTCCGCCCACTTCCCCAGTACTGGGATAGGCAGCCCACTGCTCCTGCTGATCACTAGAGATGGGTTTAAATCTTTTGTAGGGCTGTGCAAGTAATCAAAATTTAATTGTGATTTCAATTTTTGTGTCAAACAATCTCCAAACTCATAATCGAGTTGAAACTATTATTTTATCTTTTTTTAATTTTTTTTGCCATTTTTCTTGGTACAATTTCTAAAAGTTATTCTGAGGTTATCCCAGAAAGTTTGTTGGGTGTCATGAACAAAAGTGTTAGATTTGGCAACCTCATCTCACAAAAATAGGTGCAATGAGCACGAACAGTTCTGCTCATTTACTGCTTCAAATTATGTGCTGCTGACATATAAAGTTGCGCAATGTGAAGTCAATGGTGAAGCTTTTTGTGTCCCCAGACACGAACTTTTCTGCTTCAGATTACGTGCTGCTGACATGTAAAACTGTGCAGTGTAAAATCAACAAGTCCTTTAAAAAATCACACCAATATTAGGTTGTTAGTGTACAAAAATATATATTAGACTATATTATGTTTTTAATGTCCACTCGATTCACAGTTCTTCTCATTTTGACGTGACCTAAATCCTTTTGGGTTTTTTGGCTGCATGTTGCCTGGAGAAACCTGGAATCTACCCAACTTCTAGACCAGGGGTCTGCAACCTGTGGCTCCAGGCCACAAGTGGCTCTCTGGACCTTCCACAATGGCTCTCAATAACGTTGGCTACACTGTGAAAAAAAAAAAAAAAAAATCTGAATAATTTACGGTGAAAAACTGGCAGTTGTGGTTGCCATTTTTTGAGAGTAATGTAGAGGATATAACGGTATGCTATTTTTGCAACTGTAAATTTAGCAGTACACAACTGTCATTTATATACGGTATTTTCTTGTTATGATAACAGTTAAAACAACAAAAAATATTGTTTTACCAAAAAATATTTATAAATTCACAGTGGAAAAACTGACCGCTTCTCATACTATAAATTACAGTGGCAATGTATAAATTATTATGGTATGCCGTTTGATAACTGTAACTTTAGCAGTAAACAACTGTTATTTATTCATGGTAGTTTACTGCAAAAAGAACAGTTAAATACCAAAAACTTGCAGCTGTAGTTGACACCTTTTTTACTGTAATTTTTACAGTTTTTCACCATAAAAATTACAGTGTAGAAATGATAAAGAAGCGAGTAATATTTAAAGAAATATACATGATAACAAATGTAGGTTTTAGCTGTTTTTCATTGGAAAAATTACACTAAATTTTTACAAGTAAAAGTACCAGTAATTTTTTTTTTTTTTACATCTGTTTCTTGTCTCATTAGCTTGGAAAGTATTGGCTTCTTCTGCAACTCAGTCTCAAAAGAGCAATATCCCATAAAGGAAAATGGAACTATCCTTTTTTTTGCAAAAGTTTTATGTTTTTGTTTTGTTTTACAAAACCCAAAAGTCAAAATAAAACTGTGGTTCTTTAAAACAAATTTCATAAAAGTATTTATCAAAAATTCTAAGTTGTCTTTTTAAGGAAGGCCATGAAATATTTGCGGCTCTGGAAGACTTTTATTTAGCTTGGTTTAGGCAAAAACGGTAAAGGTTGCAGACCCCTGTTCTAGACGATGGACAACTGCTCTGTGTCCAAGTCTACAAGTACATAGCCTATTTTGGATATATTTAGATACAGCTGTAAGGTACATATTTGTAGCCTATATTTGTTTTCAATGCTAGAAATCTTAGAAAAGATGCTAAATTAAAGGGACTTGAGGCAAGATAACGAAACTCGCAACTGCCACGACTGGCGCTTCAGGTAACTGCAGCCACGAGCCAAGCCGTCACGGGAGCGTGCACAAACTGAAGCTATAATGTTGTTTACTCACCTTTTTCTTCGTAGTTCCACTTTTTAGTGTCTTTCAGTTGATCTGGATCGTTTGCTGACGGCAGAAGAATCCATAACTATCGCTTACAGTGTTTGAATTTACCGCGACCGTCTTCTTCCTGTATCAAAACTGCGGATGTAGGTCATTTGACGTCACGTCCGCAGGGCAGCGCGGGAAATTCAGACACTGAATTGCAGCCTGTTCAAGGCAACGGAGAGAAACGTGGGTGGAAACGTTATTTTTGGCATTTAGCGCTTCATCACCCATTAGTATTAAAAAAATGGACATTCATGTTTGTTTTTTATTTAATTCCTGCCTCAAGTCCCTTTAATGCATCGTGTAACTGGAAAATAATGGTTTGAATAATCATGATTTCAATATTGGCCAAAATAATCATGATAATGATTTTTTTCCATCATCAGGCAGCCCTAATCTTTCGTTAGATTTTCAGTATTTTTGCTGTTTTTCCCATATTAAGAGGTAATTTAAGTAGTTTTAATACAAACTAACAAAATCAAAATAATAGAAAAGATCCCATGTTAAAGTAGAGGTATATCTACTTTATAATCTACTTTAAAGTGTCAAGGTATATCCTGTATTTTTATTATGTAAATTTACAGTAGTTTTATGAGTTTTTGTTTTTATTTAATAGTATTTTTCTGCAGCTGGAATTGTTTTTACTTTGTATGTACAGAGTACGTTTCAGTTTCTGGAGCTTTCAGCTCCTTCAGGGCTGCCTTTGTTCTCTGACATAAGTTTGAACCCCGGTTATTGGACTATTGATTATTCCTTCAGATTCTGTTGTGGTTTATTAAACTTTGATGACAAATTAAACTTGTTGCAACAGATGCAACTTTTCCTGAAAATAACGCAGCACTTCTGTGTGGGGCTTCGGTGGCCTCAGTGCTCCCTCGTGAGGCTCAGATAAACTCACCAGTGTTGGATTTCCAGTCTCTTTTTGTTCTTTCTCCCCTGGGAGAGTGGGTTTTTTCCCCACGATACAACTAAATCAGAAGGTTTTACCTTTCAAATGCTTTTTATTCTCATTTTTTTGTGTTTTAAGAGATTAAACATGTTTTATTAGACAAGTTTTACAAGGAACCCCTGAGGTTTGAGCTTTTTTTTTAAATAAAGACTTTAGCTGAAATGGAATAATGTCCGCAGTCATGATCTTCATATCAAACACAAAGGCCTGTGTGAAGTTTGAGCATGAACCTGCTGCTCCCACTGAAACTGCTGCAGACAGCTGCAATCAGACCAGCTGCTCAACTCTGAGCAGCGTTTAGCAGATGTTTACAACAGAGTGTTTGATGACCAAACCAGAGCTAAAAGGAGATTAAATATCGGAAAACAGAGACTTTTTTTCTCTTTTTGATGATTCTGAATGACTGAAACCGCACGCACATCATCGCTGCAATCAGTCGCTGTACAGCAGAGGCCATGTGTGTATTCTAATCAGAGCAGTGAAACCACCATCAGCTGCAGAGCTGCACCCAGCCTGCAGGATCTCACCCAACACACGACCGTATGCAGCCCAGAGGACCTCTGAACCTGAACCTGAACCTGACCCATCAGCTGCAGAGCTGCACCCAGCCTGCAGGATCTCACCCAACACATGACCGTATGCAGCCCAGAGGACCTCTGAACCTGAACCTGACCCATCAGCTGCAGAGCTGCACCCCAGCCTGCAGGATCTCACCCAACACATGACCGTATGCAGCCCAGAGGACCTCTGAACCTGAACCTGAACCTGACCCATCAGCTGCAGAACTCCCTCCATCCCTCTGCTGGAAAACACCTCTGAACACGAACCTGACTCAGTACAGAAATGTGTTTCTGCAGGTGAAAACAACAGTTAATAAAACCCAAGCTCCACTTTCTGTGACCGAAACCTTCTCCCAGTTTTTACTGGTGCAGACGTTTGTTGTAAAATCTGTTCCAGTTCCTTCCAGCCTGGATCTGGAAGTCCATGTTAGAAAATAAAAGTTCCTGAAAACCGCAGCATCAGACAACCTGGACCTTACTTCTAGGAGTTTATAGATGCATTTAGGCCCAGTCCCAATGTTTCCCCTACCTACAACCACTAGCCCTCACCCACTACCACTACACCCCCGATTGAAGCCACAGGGGTAGGGCTTTGTAATCTTTCCCTGACCAGAAAGAAGTATTCCTTAAGTTCATGCCATTAAGTATACTCAAGTATACTAAAGTATATCCTCCAAGTGTACTTTTATTTACCAAGTACACTGCCATCAGTTTACTACCAGTATACTAACAAGTGTAGTTCTTGGGACAAAATTGGCCCAATTTAAGTATTTAAAAGTAATCTTCTCACCTGAGTGGCATGACAGGGACATGAACCCAGGTCCTCTGCACCAAAACCCACAACATGACCTCTAAGCTATCCACTCCACCAAAAGCAGTGTTCTAGGTATACTATTAGTGCACTTGTACTAAAACTTCAAGCTTACTTTTACTTTTAGAAAGTACACTTTAAAGTATACTGGTATACTGAAGGTATACTTCTAGGTATACTGTTAGTTTATTCGTCCAAACTTAAAGCTTACTTTTACTCTTACAAAGTACACTTTTAAGTATACTAAAAGTATTCTTAAAAGTATATATGAAAATCACCTTATTGAATGAATGAAATTTATTTATGCACTTTTTCATACAAATGTAGCACAAAGTGCTTTACATATTAAAAACAACATTTCAATAAAAAGACAAAATGACGACAATTACATAGGTCGTCGCCCCCCCCCCCCCCCCCCCCCTCCCACACACACACACACACACACACACACACACACACACACACACACACTCTGGCTTGGCACTGCTGTGAGGAAACGATATCTTGGGGTCCGTCCCACTGAGAGCCACCATGGTCCCTGAGGCCACTACCAGGGGGACCCTCCAGGTCCCGGCCACCAGGGGCCCCCACACCACAACCATACAATTGCAGAGCAGGACCCCTAGCCACCCCAACCAAGAGAGCCCCCACAATGGAGAAAACCCCACAGACCAAAAGCCGAGCTCTAGCGTGGAGGACCCCATGAGGATAACACTGGAGCTGATTTTAAGATACTAAACAAGTAAAAGTAATAAGAGAAATAAAAATAAAATATAAGATAGATAATAGATATTAATAAATAAATAAAAATAATTAATAAAAAGTAAAAATAAAATAAAAATGAATTAGCTAAGTTAAAAGGTAGGTTTGAGCCCCTTCTTAAAATTTAACAGTCTCGCAGCCCTGAGGTTCTCTGGAGGTTGTTCCAAGACGAGGCTATAATGGTTGAATGAGGCCCGCCGTGAGTTTTAGTTCTCATTTGGGAACAACTAAAAGGCCGGTGCCAGAGGACCTAGGGTCCGCGAGGGTTCATAATTTAAAAGCAGGTTGGATAAATAAGAAGGCCCAAGACCATTAAGACATTTATAAACTATTAAAAGAACCTTAAAATCAATCCTGAAATGCACGGGGGCCATGCAGCGATTTTAAAACTGGTGTAATGTGTTCCCGCCCTCTGGTCCTCGTCAGAACTCGTGCCGCTGAGTTCTGAAGAAGTTGCAAATTATTATTATTATTATTATACTTCTACTCCACCTTTAATGCTGAATAAAAAAATATCACAAAATTTATGTCAAAAATAGATTCAGGTGTTTTATTTGACTCCATCAAATGGTTCAGTAACATTTAAACTTTTAGTATCAAAGAAAACCAGTATGTTTGAAAATGTACTATGAATGTACTACTATTACAGTTATAGGCTAAATATGTTAAACTTCTAGTATATTTATAAGTAAATGCCAAGTAAACTTTAAGTATATTTCTGACAAGTACATAAATAGTAAACTGAAAGTATAATGTCTTATTTAAAGTTTAAAATTAGTATACTTAAGGCATATGCCACCTCTGGGTGAAATTGAGCCTCCCCCCGCAGTCCCCTGAGTTGGACAAGTATGTAGAAGCATTTTCTAACCAACTCAGTCATTCTCTGAATCTGGCAGGACTGACTTTAGCTTAGCTTAGCATAGTTGCTGTAATCTGATGGTTTCAAGTAGCGCCGCTTGGCGAAAGTGAACTATTTAACTCAAGATTTTTTCCAATTAAGTTTTGTGATCCGCGCATTCTAATTGAGTACACACAAGAAGCCAATTTCACATCAAAGGACCGACTAAGCGGCATTAAATTGGGGAACAATATGCCGTGGAAGTACAGAGGCAAAGCACTGCGGATAGTAGCAAAGGCAGCATGCACGTGCAGCATCCGGTGGGAACCCTGTTTACGGAAGTTGGGGATGCTGCACATTCGTGCTGCCTTTGCTACTATCCACGGCGCTTCACCTCTGTACTTCCGCGGCATATAGTTCCCTATTGAATGTCGTCTAGTCAGTCCGTTGACGTGAAAATGGCTTCTCAATCAGAATGTGCGGGTCACAAAACATAATTGGAAAAAAATTTGAGTTTATTCGTTCACTTTTCGCCAAGTGATGCTATTGGAAACGCCCGATTACAGCTACTATGCTAAGCTAAGCTAAAGTCAGTGCTGCCAGATTCAGAGAATGACCGGGTTGATTAGAAAACACTCCTGCCTCCTTGTCCAACTCAGGGACTGCGGGGGGAGGCACAGTTTCACCCAGAGGTGGTATAGGCCTTTAAAGCATACTTGTATATACTACTTTCTGGTAAAGGTTACGTTCAGGCACATAAGCGACTGCGTAGTGACGTTTGCACATACGTCTCACCATAACAACACACACAGCAGCACACACAGAGTTAACAGTTGCGATTGTTTATCTTTCTTTCTTGTTTTTTTCCATCACTCACCATGCTTCGGCTGATTAATAAACAAAACAACCATACAGAGAAGTCACCATTGACGACTGTTGTCTCTTTTAAACTGCTGAAAAGCTTTCGCAAGCTTTTCTTCAGTATTTCAGCCTAGCTAGTGTGGCTAGTCCGGCTAAGTTGCGAACAAATGTGTAATCTGTACATTCATGAGTTTTTTTTCTTGAGTTCTGTCCCCCTGGTTGCTGTTGTTCCCTCTGGCCCTTCCTGCAAGTCAGCATCTGACATCCCTCGCTCTGGAGGGCTAGATTCATACCCCCTACCCCTCGTTATGGCACTACCCTCACTGGAACGCGCAAACTTGAGAGATAGGGCTAAAAAGTAGAGCTAGTGGGTGTATTGGGACACACCCTTACTCTACAGTAACATTTCTGTGTCACTCTGACTCTTTCGGATGATATTTAGGGGCCGTCCAAACAGCGCTGAATTACAGCAAAGCCGTAAAAAACTTAAGAAATCTTCCCTATCATCCTCATGACACCAGGGATTAGCCTCCTAAAACCAGTCATCTCTGAAACTGGGTTCTGAGGTGGAAAGGTTTGAAATCTCGATCGGTTTGTTTCATGGGGAAGGCGTAACCGCGCAAGAAAGGGGGGTGGGGGGGCGGTTATGACGTCAGTGTGACAACGCGTGTTGGTCTCGTTCACAAAAACAATAAAGTTCATTGAAAAAAAATTCACAACAGCAATGGCGTCGGTGAGCGTCTGTTTTCAACTGTGTAGAAAACTTTAGCGTTTGCCTCGTAAATCCTCGGCCGTCTTTACCTTTCTGCTCTTCCTTTGTTGATTTCCAGCGACACGCGGTGAGTCTTTATTTGCGCATGCGCTGTGTCTTGTTCTAGGTTTGGAGTGTCACACTTTAATCATCATAGCGCCACCCACAGCCTTGTAGGATTTACTACAGCGGTTTCATGGGGATGTTGAAACCTTTCCCCGGATTTCTGCTATCGGTTTCACACCTGAACCGGCTTCAGCTCCGTTTGGACTAGGCCTTAGATTAAAGGCCCATTTATGCTCCCTTGCATACGTAAATGACAACGTCCGTTTCATGCGTCGCCCTGCGTAGCTGCCTTCATACTTCCATGTGTTTTCTGCATTCCCATGGTTCATAAATCAGTTTGTCCACTAGGAGACAGTGCTGAGTTCATAGTTAATTTGGTATAAAGCAACCTGGTAAAGTGAGGGAAATTTGGCTCAATCCGCACCTTTGGGCCTCAACTCTCGTGTGGCAGTGACGTTTGTTTGCAATTCCCTCTGACTGTATTCCGTTTTTTCCCTGTGTTTTGGTGTGTCTGGGGCGTTTCTGGGCGGAGATTTGCCTATTGTCTCCAGCCAATGGCAGTGCTAAGGGTGTAGCGCTCTGTGGAAATAAACTTGTTAATTGGAGCCAGAGGTTGCGCTAGACTTTTCCGTTGTCAGTATTTTGATTGAAGGGTCATAAAAATCCAGTCATATCTTTTCTTCCCGTCACTTTAATTAAAATATATACATTAATAATGAATATTCGGTCGCATTTTTCCATTAAATGCTTGGTTGCTCAGTTGGTGCCGAAGACTGATTACTTTTTTGTCCCTCATCTTCCACTGCATCAGTCTTCCTTTTTTCACCTTTTGTCAACACTGTCTTCATTATTGGCTTTTTGAAGAAGCTTCGGACACTCAGCTGCCATGACATTTTTCCGAGTGAACCCAACAGGCCATGCATCAAGAGAGACAATATGCTAACTCGCCATCTAGTGGTCAGAGTGTAAAATGCAATCTGTCAAAATGACTGACGGCCTTCAGATTTTTCTATCACCGTTTGAAAAAAACGGTCAATGACGGAAAATATTCGGTTAACGCGACCCCTGGTTGGAGCATACTTATTTTTTGTTCACTCGAATTCCTGACAAATATCGGGGAGAGGCCTTCTAGCCAATCAAAGGTGAAAAGGCGCTACCTTCCCCTACCATCCTACATTTTTCAAATTCACAGGTTTTGTCTTGTTTTGGTTCCAGTTCCGGTTCCTGTTCTTCTTCTCTGGTTTATTTCTTTTGCTGGCTGTATATCAGCTACACAGCTCAACACTGACCCCGCAGTTTCCGGTGGTATTGCTCCGTCTTCTGCCTCAAGAGATGGATCAACAAGCCCCTCGAAAACGCACCAAATTACGTGCGTAACCAACAATGACGATGGACGAAACTGTCCGTCCGTCTGTGTCTTCTGTGTCAAGCATGACTGGGCCTTAAGTCACCATCTGAATACATTCATAAAGTGGGAGAGACGGGGCGGCCTCTTTATAAGCAGAAAAACTCCTTCATTTCATCAGTACTTTAAGTAGAATGAATGAACGAGTAGTATTGTCCTGTGAGTTCAGAGTTTTGCTGATTACTGTTTATTGCTGTCTGGGTAGATTTTGCTCTTGCAGCAGCAGCGGCGGACGTTGAGTACTTTGGAGAACGCCCTCAATAACTACAGCAAGCTAAATCTGAACTCACGGGACAATAGTGCTCATTCGTTTGTTCATTCTACTTACAGCATTGATGAAATAAAGGAGTTTTGCTCCTACAGAGAGGCCCGTTCATCCTCCATTTCCATTAAATTGATAAACGCAGATCATGACTAACTAAATATGGAGCTAATAAAAAACCGTCCTTCTCATCATCATATGGAATGTAAAAAGAAACGGAGCATTAGGGTCCAACTGGAGTCTGACAGGAAGTTGTCTTTGGTTGAGGCCAGTGGGGGGGGGGGGGGGGCTCTCCCTGGTGCTGGTTCCTCACCTTGGTTTGAGGTAACGGCTCTAAGTGAACCAGGATAGACCTCCATGATGTGGAGAGCCATAATGAAAGGTTCAGGCAACCCTTATAAGCTGTCCCCACTTCTTCCAGTTTTCCCAGTCCCTGCCAGGCCCTGAGGGGCCCCCGGCGTCCTGACTCTGTGGGTGTGGTCTTCCTGAGGCTGATGAGGTCGGTGTGCTGGTGTTTACAGTTGGTTCAACACTGAACCACACAGACCAGTCCGATCCGTCCCAGCAGTTTCCGGTTCTGGTGTCAGAGCCGGGTCAGGGTCTGTGGTTCTGGTCTGGTCTTGGTTCTGAGTCTTCAGTTTTCACCAGCTGACTGACAGTCTTCCGGATTTCAGACCAGACAGGAATCTGAACTCCTGTCCATCCCAAACATCACTTTCTCTAACTTTAAATCCAGCTGAGTCTCGACTCGTCCCTCATCTTCCTCCTCTCCCTCCTCTTCCTCAGCCTGCGACAGCAACCACTGGGGCCCCCACTGCAGCAGCCGATGCCAGTGCCAGAACGGAGCGCTGTGCAACCCCATCACCGGAGCCTGCATCTGCACCCCCGGCTTCCGGGGCTGGCGCTGCGAAGCCGAGTGCGAGGCGGGAACCTACGGAGACGGGTGCCAGCAGAAGTGCCAGTGCCAGAACGGAGCCGCCTGCCACCACCAGACCGGGGGCTGCACCTGCGCCCCCGGGTACACCGGAGCCTTGTAAGCAATAGCAAACCTTTACGTAATGTTCAGTTTCATTGTTTCTGGAAACGCCTCACATCTCAGCTGAAGTCTTTCTAACATACAAGGTTCTAGATGCAGAATAAAAAGTTTATTGTTTAACTTTATCAACTTCCATGTTAATATTTACATAAAAGTGGATGTTTGGCATTAAATTCAGATTTTCCTCTTACAGCTGTGAAGACTTGTGTCCTCCGGGGAAACATGGACAGCAGTGTGAGGAGAGATGTCCATGTCAGAACGGAGGAGTGTGTCATCATGTGACCGGGGAGTGCTCCTGTCCTGCAGGATGGATGGTACGCACGAGGGCTGTACCATATACTGATATGATATCGCGATATGATGTTTACACATATCGATATATCGCGTATTAGTTCTGCAAATTTTTTTGCTTTATTTTTTCGTAATGACCCGGCTTCACCTCAACTGACTACAAAAGGGGTCACCTGATTATTTAATAAGGGTGGGAAAAATATCGATACACTGAAATATCACGATATTTTCAATGCCAATACCATATCTATATTTAAAAATGCAGTATTGATCTATTTTACTAATAAAATCTTACGAGATTTCACAAAATACCACAAGATTTCGTAACAGAACAATGAAATCTCGTGAAATTTCATTAGTAAAATAGATCGATACCGCGTTTTTAAATATAGATATGGTATTTGCATATGAAAATATCATTATATTTCAGTGTATCAATATATTTTTCCACCTTTATTATTTAAACTGACCACAACTTTTACGAAGAAATCAGAAAAACCAGCCAACTACCTTTAATTACTTTTTGTCAGTTCCATCTCTGCAGTGGAGCAATACCTTTATGCTAAACATGTTTCAATACTAAAAAACAGCTGTTTGATATGTAATTAAACTTTCAGACAAATTAGGTTAAAAATATCGGTATATATTGTATATCATCATCTAAAAGAAATATATTGTGGTATGATATTTGGTCCATATCGCCCAGCCCTAGTACGCATCAACAGATGCTTTTACCTATTTAGCATAGTGCTGCATTCACACCTCTGTCACTGTGTGTGAGGTGGTGCAGCATGTTTATTTATTGGAGTATTGTAGGGGACTGTACTCATATATTAGTGTTAATACAGTCAACTATAGATGAATACAGTAGATCCAGTTGGATATTGTTTAAGGTAAATAAAAGGTAGTACAGTTAAATGTCGTAAATCTGGGTTTATACTGTTAAAAACTGTTACATATAGTAAATCTGGGTAAATCCTGCAACAGTTTTTTCCCCATCTTCCCTTTATTGAAGGTTTTTTTCCATTATGGTACAAACCAAAGCAAAAAACAAACAGAAGTGAACACAAAAACAAAAGAACAGACATCAGAGGACATTATATATCGCTGTCAAACTAAACAATCATTGTTTGTGTTACAATGATTTATAAAGGCTTGTCAAATTGAGTAAAATTATCAGATTTCCCTTTTAATGAATATCTAATTTTCTCTAATCTTAAATGTCCCAAAATGTCTTTCAGTAAAGCAGAGTGGGAAGGAGGATTTGTTTTCTTCTAACATAATAAAATCAGTCTTGGTGCCATTTAAGTCACAAACGGATCATTCTATCCTGTGTGGTTGACAGTTGTACAGCAACCGGCCTCACACCGAACAGAGCTAAACGGGGGTCAGGTTCAATCTGTTTTATCAAAATTATGAGAAGGTTTGAAAAATAGTTTTCAGATATGTTACAATGCGCGGGCATTTCCAAAACATATGCACTAACGAGGCCGGTCCCAGTGCACATCTGTCACAGGAAGGATCAACAGGACGAAACAAGTTTGACAAATTCAATTTAGATAAATGCAATCTGTGTACAACCTTAAACAGCAAAAGACCATGCTTGTTTATAATAATGTAACTTGTAACTTGTGATTGCTGCCTCTTGGCCAAGACTCCCTTGAAAAAGAGGTTTTTAATCTCAATGGGACTTTTCCTGGTAAAATAAAGGTTAAATTAAAATAAATAAATAATACATATAGAAGTAGAATGAACATATTCTTGAGCTTTAGACCACTGGCTATCAGTAATAGTCACTCCTAGACCTTACTGCTATGCCTCTTTCAGGTGGTCTAGTGTAGGCATCGAGTCCTCATGTGACAACCAATTGTGTATCTTTGTTTTAAGACCTTTTAGCTGGATCAAACAAAAAAACACTGTCTCCATACACACACTCAAAAATAGAGGTACCAATTTGTACTTAAAAGGGTCCAAAGCTTGTTGCTTGGGGGTTTCTTTCTGAAAGAAATTTCTGTACCTTCATGGTCCATTTTTGTACCTTATCAAGCTGTATGAGTTAATAAAGTACAATTAAACCAATTAAAGATGATGAATAAAAGTCAATAAAATAGAGATTATGGCAACAATCAAAGATGCTAATAATAAATGAATAATTGCATATAAATATTAGGCCAAACACATATATAATTATACATATAATTATTACTATGACTATTATGGAACTATAATTATACTACTGTTTAGAAGTACTGCTAATTATAGTTATTGTACAAGCTACACACATTTTTCAATGCTGCAGGTACCCTTAGGGTTGAAATGGTACAAATTTGTACTTTATATTACTTTGGACCCTTTTTCATAGTATATAGGTACTTCTGGCCTCATAAAGACCAATATTGTACTTTTGAGAGAACATTTGTAAAAAAAAAAAACAAAAACCTACAGGTACAGAAATGTTCCTGTCTCGTACCTCTATTTTTGAGTGTGTAGAGGAGAATGGGGGCCGGTGAGGGAAGGGCAAAACACTTTAATACAGTGAAAGACTTGTAAATACAGAAGAATTATGTTGAATATATCACATCTAGTAAATGCAATTTGAATACTGTCACATTTGGTAAATACAGGAAAACATGATAAAATACAGTTAAATACAGTTTAGAAATGATGGTTACTGCTAATGGCCGCGTTTCCCAGATTAGTTAAGACACTCTTAACGCTGAGGTCCTCCTTAAGTCACTTCTTAAAGGTGCCTTGTTTGGACGTTGCGTTTCCCAGATGCGCTCTTAACTCAGTAGCTTCTTTATTTTCAGGAGTGGCCAGACCCACTCTTTCGACCCTTCTTTAACGTTCCCCCCTGCTAAGGGAACAACAGGCCCATCTACTGGTCACTTTTGGAAACGACACTATTTCCCGTGAAAAAAAAGTAGAAAATGGAAATTATTAAAAATGGACCTATTCACGGATCAGTTGTATTTAGAGTCATGTTTTCTCACTCATGTCATAATGTCAATCATCTATGATGGAAGAAAACTGTAGTTACCGAGTGAATGACAGAAAATATTGTGGTTAAGTTTAATCATTATGGCAAGATAGGCCTCCCTATGCTTAGCTTACGTTAGATAAAGCTGTGGGTATCAACCACAGAAACAAAAACATTGCGGTAGGAATCGTACGCAAATTATCTATGAGGACTCACGTCATATTTACGCATTTGTCAGCTGTTCATGATGAGATGCACCTGCTTCGCTCAATAAAAGCATGGCCATTTACGCATACCCGTATCAGACATCATGGCTGCTTTACAGCTAATTTTGGTAGCAAACCAACAGCGTCGCCGTAGACGGGGTGACACTGTGTATGTACATGTTTTCATGCGCCAGCATTTCAGTCCTCTAGATGTGCTGTCAGATCGCGCTATTCAGATGCGTTACAGGCTACCGCGCGACGAAATCGAGCGGATCATTCAAATAGTTGCTCCACACATCAGGAGGCCCACAAGGTGCAACTTTGCTCTGAGCCCAGAGGTGCAGTGCCTGGCTGCGTTGCGTTTCTACGCGGTGGGGAGCTTTCTGGAGGTAGTGGGGATGGAACCGGACTCAGCAAGGCGCGTCAGTCGCGCACACTGCAAGGGCTGGATGGGGACATTTTCAGCGCTATTGATTGCCATGCCCTGGCCTTTGCTTCTATGTCTTTTTTCCCCTTTGTCCCTCCAAAGAGAATGCTTTTTTTTACCTGCCACTTCTTCAATCAGAATCGCCATCTCCTCTGGCGTGAAGGCCGGAGAGCGCTTCATCCTCTTGGTGGGGCTCCCTTCAGCCATTACGTCAACAAATAGCGTCAGAATGACCATTATTTATAAATAGTATAGGGCATCTGTAAATTTCCAATCGCCTACACCTGTTTAGCACAATTTGGCCAATTACACAATATACAATGAGCTTTTCAATGAATATTTGCAATCACTGGTAATCACATGCATATTTTTAACAGTTTGTCTTCTTGCACAAACACATATAAATGGGCTCAATATCAGCGTCGGAAAATAACCTCCACACTAAATGAATGGTGTTGATCGATATACCTGACCTCAATTGCTTTTGGGGGGTTTTTTTTTTTTCAGCACCCCGGAAGTGGATAGCTTCTGTTAGACCTTCTAAAGATGTAGCGTGGCCAAGACGTTTCTCAGGAAATAAGAACGCGTGAAAGAAGCAATCTGGGAAACGGGCGTATCTTTGCGATCCTTTGCTGGGAAGAGCTTCCTTGAGGCCTTCTTTTTAATCCAAAGAAGAATCTTAACTGGGAAACGCGGCCAATGTTAAATATGGTAGATTTATGGAAATAGAATTAAACAGA
>JALJCO010009814.1:0-52666 GCA_023101725.1 Atherinomorus stipes
TGTTAACAGTCTGATTCCAGTGGCATACTAGTCTGGTTCCATTGTGCTCTACCAGTCTGATCCCAGTTTGGTTCCATTCTGGTACCAGTGGCATACCAGTATGGTTCCATTCTGGTACCAGTGCTATTCCAGTCTGGGACCAGTCTGATGCCAGTGCCATACCAGCATGGTACCAGTCTGATTCCAGTCTGGTACCAGTGCTATACCAGTCTGGTTTCAGACTGACCAGTGGCATACCAATCTGGTTCCAGTCTGATACCAGTGGCATACCAGTCTGGTTCCAGTCTGATACCAGTGGCATACCAGTATGGTTCCATTCTGGTACCAGTGCTATACCAGTCTGGTGCCAGTGTGGCACCAGTGAAATACCAGTCTGGTTCCAGTGGCATACCACTCTGGTTCCAGTCTGGTACCAGTGCTATACCAGTCTGGTGCCAGTCTGATACCATTCTGTTAACAGTCTGATACCAGTGGCATACCAGTCTGGTTCCATTCTGGTACCAGTGCTATACCAGTCTGGCACCAGTGTGGAAGCAATGAAATACCAGTCTGGTACCAGTCTGATACCAGTTTGGCACCAGTCTGATACCAGTCTGGTACCACGGCCGTAGACAGTCTGGTACCAGTATGGAACCAGTGCCATACAGGTATCATACCAGTCTGGTACCGTCTGATATCATTGGTCATACAGGTTTGAAATCCAGTTTATGAGGAGAGGAGTTGACAGGAGGACAGACAGAGACAATCCTGGTGTTTAGGACACAGTCAGAAGACACAAAGACATGACAGAGAGACAATCCTGGTGAGTTTGTAGTAAGAAATACATTAGAAAGTCCTACATGTGTATTTCCATGTGAATTATGAATGATTAGGTTGTCATGACAATGGAGCTACATGCATGTGTAAGAGAATGACAGTTGATTACAGTTAAACAGACTTTATGCTTCAATTTTCTATAGGAAAATGCTGGCGACCACTCCCCAAACAACTGTCCACTGAGAGAAAACCGTAACAGATATCAAAATAATTTTTTCACCGTGAGCGCCACGAGGCTTTGAGGAACTCAGAAATGTCTTTTATTTTATCCTAAGGTACACACAATTGGCATGGTGACAAGTTATATCCACATGACCTTTTAGGATTCTTCGTCCAGATTACAATGGAGGTGAATAGGAGCAAAGTCGTGACTTTGTAAGATTCCGTGGGGCGTAGTTCGAAAACGGTGCGTCTGACGGATTTTTGGACGGGGGATCCGACGAAGCCAACGAGTCAAGCTCCGTTTTGATCTAAATTTTATTTTTGTGCGATGAAAACTGTGGAAGTTATGGGCATTTGTTTGAAATTTTCTGGGGGATGAAAAATTTGGGCCTGAAAAGTGAAATTTTTCATGTTTTTAGAGAGGGCATAACTCAAAAATGGTTGAAGATATGAAGCTGAAAATAAATATTCTAGTGGTGCAACTCCTGAAGAGTGTATGAAAGTTTGAATGGTGTTTCTAGCTGAAATTATGCTGAAGATATGAAGGCTGAACGGACCTGAAGGATTTGAAGTTAGAGTGAGTTAGAGTGGAGCTGAAAGGAGCGAAAAAGCTGAAATTCTCAAATTTGAAGGATTTGTAAACTGGCATAATTCAAAATTGGCTGAAGATATGAAAATAAAAAATAGATAGCTTTAAAGCTGAATCTCTTGAGACTTGTATAAAGTTTGAATGGTGTTTCTAGCTTAACGGATGAAAAAGCCTTAGCATTTTGAAGCAGGTGAAGTTTTTTGAAGGGTTTGAAGGCTTCTCCATTGACTTCAATGTTAAAAATTGATCAATAAATGATCAATAACTTGAAAACAGTTGAAGTTATCAATACCAAACTTCCGAGCGCACATCTCCAGAAGGAGCTGAACATTTTAAAGTTTGAACGGCTTAAATCGGGTGAAGCATGCTGAAGATATGGACGACCAAAAAACGGCGGAAAAATAATAATAATAATAATAATAAATAAAGAGAAACAGGAAAACAAATGTGTGAATGCTTTAACAGCATTCACACAATAACGCGGAATAAACGCAGAGCAATAGTAATATGTTGCCAATGCTCTATAGAGCATTGGCAGTTATTGCTCTAGAGCAATATACTGCCAATGCTCTATAGAGATTGGCACATAACTAGAAAATTTCTGAAGAAATTTTGAATGCTGCCAATCTGCTACCCACGTCGAACAGAGCGGCAGCCATGTTACAAAGATGGATTAACAGACAGAAAGACAAAGCTGTGAGACAGACTGTGACACAGACAGAGAGTGAGTGAGACAGACTGAGAAAGACAGACAGAAGGTGAGTGAGACAGACTGAGAAACACAGAAAGATGCTGAGTGAGACAGAGACTGAGCCAGACTGACTGTGAGTGACACAGACACCGTGAGACAGACAGATAGATAGATAGACACTGTGAGACAGACTGAGAGAGAGACAGAAAGACACTGAGACAGACAGATACTTAGATAGACACTGACAAACAGACACTGTGGAGACAGATACTTAGATAAATAGAGAGACGCTGAGACAGACAGATAGACACTGACAGACAGACGGACACTGTGAGACAGACAGATACTTAGATAAATAGAGAGACACTGAGACAGACAGTCACTGACAGACAGACAGACACTGTGAGACAGACAGATACTTAGATAAATAGAGAGACACTGAGACAGACAGACAGACACTGTGAGACAGACAGATACTTAAATAGAGAGACACTGAGACAGACAGACAGGTAGATAGATAGATAGATAGACAGACAGACAGACAGACAGACAGACAGACAGACAGACAGACAGACAGACAGACAGACAGACAGACAGACAGATAGATAGATAGATAGATAGATAGATAGATAGATAGATAGATAGATAGATAGATAGATAGATAGATAGATAGATAGATCATCCAGTTTCTCAGATATAATATTACATTATGAGGAAATGTGTGTGTGTGACCTCACAGAACTCCAGCAGCTGCCTCGTTGAACGTTGCTAGGCAACAGAACCTGCCTGCTTCTGTGTGTCTTCCAAAATGGCAGTTGACACAGACATATATGGATTGAATGGTCTCAGTGCACACTACCCGAACAACTGTCCGCTGAGAGAAAACCGTAGGAGATATCAAAACAATTTTTTCACTGTGAGCGCCACAAGGCTTAGAGGAACTCAGAAATGTATTTTATTTTATCCTACTTAAACAAAATTATAACAGTGGTGAGTTTAATTCGCTGGAGAGAAATGTGGACATTTTTGATGAGTTATAATGGAAGTCAATGGGAGGCGTAGGTCAACTTTGGAGAAACATAGCTCGAAAACGGCACATTTGAGGAATTTGGAGCGAAGTCTTAATGAAGCTGACAAGTTTTCCTACGTTTTGATCTATAATTTATGTCTGTATGATGAAAGCTGTAGGAGTTGTGGGCATTTGTCTCACATCTGAAAATGCTTCAAACTTTAGAGTGCAGCCAGAGTGCTGAGGGATTTAGGGTTTTTCTGATTTTTTCTGAAAATGTAGCTTACCGTTGTGTCGAAACCTGAACAGATATGTACATATCCCTTCACATGGTGAAAGTTTCATCCTTCCTGACCCATTTAAACTTTGAATGGTGTCTCTATGTGATGGTATGGCTGAGCTATAGAGGTCCAAAGTGACCTGGGTTTTGGGCTTTTCTCATCTGATTCTGAACAAATCCCATTCATTTCTATGGGACCAAAGATCGCAGTTTTTTGCGAATTGCGTAAACACCGTTTGAGTTTTGCGCGGACAAATGACAAGCACACCATTCCCGGCCGAGACGCTCGTTTTGATATAACATTTGTGGGGGTGCAGTCAAAGCCCTAGGAGGAGTAGGCCGTCAAAGCATAGGGAGGAAACTGAAAATAGGGTAGCAAGTAAATACTAGAAAATTTCTGAAGAAATTTTGAATGCTGCCAATCTGCTACCCACGTCGAACAGAGCGGCAGCCATGTTACAAAGATGGATTAACAGACAGAAAGACAAAGCTGTGAGACAGACTGTGACACAGACAGAGAGTGAGTGAGACAGACTGAGAAAGACAGACAGAAGGTGAGTGAGACAGACTGAGAAACACAGAAAGATGCTGAGTGAGACAGAGACTGTGTCACTGTGTAAGTGAGAAACAGAATGTGAGTCGAACTGTGTGAGACAGAGACAGACTGAGTCGAACAGAGACTGTGAGATAGACTGTGAATGAGACATAGACTGTGAGACAGACTGTAAGTGAGACAGAGACTGTGAGATAGACTGTGAATGAGACATAGACTGTGAGACAGACTGTTAGCGAGACAGAGACCGTGAGGCAGAAAGACACAGACAGACAGAAAGATAGATCATCCACAGGACTGACAGGAGGCCAAGACTGGTGAACAGAGGGTTCAAGGGGAGAGGAAGACTCAGAAAGGAAGCACAGACATGTTTGAATATAAAGAGAGAGAGTTCTAGTATTGAGGACATGGTGAGACACCAAATAAGTGGACAGAGGGACAGTCTGTGAGACAGACTGTGACACAGACAGAGAGTGAGTGAGACAGACTGAGAAAGACAGACAGAAGGAGGGTGAGTGAGACAGACTGAGAAACACAGAAAGATGCTGAGTGAGACAGAGACTGAGCCAGACTGACTGTGACACAGACACCGTGAGACAGACAGATAGATAGATAGACACTGTGAGACAGACTGAGAGAGAGACAGAAAGACACTGAGACGGACAGATACTAAGATTGACACTGACAAACAGACAGACACTGTGAGACAGACAGATACTTAGATAAATAGAGATACACTGAGACAGACAGACACTGACAGACAGACGGACAGATAGATAGATAGATAGATAGATAGATAGATAGATAGATAGATAGATAGATAGAAGATAGATAGATAGATAGATAGATAGATACTGTGACACAGACATACAGACAGACAATGTGACAGACAGATACTAAGACACTGAGAGACAGACACTGTGAGACAGACTGTAAGTGAGAAACAGACTGTGAGTCGAACTGTGAGTGAGACAGAGACAGACTGTGAGTCGAACTGTGAGTGAGACAGAGGGGAATAGACTGTGAGTCGAACAGAGACTGTGAGATAGACTGGGAATGAGACATAGACTTTGAGACAGACTGTAAGTGAGAGGCAGAGACTGTGAGGTAGACTGTGAATGAGAACAAGACTGCAGAGACGAAGACAGACCGCAGTGGTTATGTCAGAGACAGACAGAAAGATAGACTGTCCACAGACCACAGGTAGAGTCAAGACTGGCAGCAGAGTAAGTCTGTTGTGAGAGGCAGACTGAGAAAGAAGCACAGAGCAGGCTGAATACACAGAGAGAGTCTTAGTATTATATATGGTAGAGCACGCCAGCATGAGGGACAGTCATGATGACCTCAGTGGACGGAACTCAGCTTAATTCATATGACACAGGACAGAGAACAAGTCACAGAACGCACACAGCAGGGAGAACTGTTAGGCTGGCCAGACACCAATCACCAAAAATGCTGAATAAGACGAGCAGATTCTGTTTGTTTGTTGAAATGTTGAACGTCCATCGGTGAAAACTGAAGATATCAAACATCACCGTGATTGCTTCTGTCCTGAGAAATGTATTTATTTCAATCCAAGGCCAGAATGAAATAAGGCGTTTGCAAAAGGAGCTCAACAGAGTCATAATATGACAGAGTGTTTCAAACAGACTTAGACTGCTCTTAGTGGTTCAACTGTGCGCTGAGGGCACAGAAGATGAAATGAAGTCATGAGATTGCATCTTGTGTATTTGAATGAAGACAATGTGAAGGCATCGTTTCCAAGGCTCAAAGGAGGAAAAGAGACTTTGACTTTCGATTCTACAACTCTATCATAAAGTTCAACTGTGATGGGGATGCGATTTCTTCACATACAGTTTCGTTGTGATTCCGTTGTAGTCCTGAATGGTATTTCCTATGTTTGGTTGATATGAATCCAAAGCACTTGGAGCGTGCGTTCTACGGTCTTTCCAACTATCCACCCTGGACCAATTGAGCTACATCGCACACAGCGGAGGTTTGAGATGTTGCTGCGATGATTCAGCTGAGTGACAAGGATATCCTGTGTGCTGAAGCCTGGATTGATGGAAAAAGGGAATGAAAATACATAAAATAATAATGATATGTTGTTTGAGGTGTGGTGTTTAGGGTGTGCGCAGCTTGCCTGGGTGGTGTTTTGAGAATTTTGTGCTGCATCTGCTGCCCACGTGAAAGAGCGGAGCATGTTAAAAGATGGATTAACAGACAGAAAGAAGTTTTATGCTGTGACAAGAAGAGAGTGAGTGAGACAGACTGAGAAAGACAGAAGAAGGTGAGTGAGACAGACGAGAAACAAGAAAGATGCGGGAGGAGAAGGGACTGAGACAGACTGACTATGAGTGACACAGACACGGAGACAGACAGATAGATAGATGACACTGTGAGACAGACTGAGAGGGGGACAGAAAGACACTGAGGAGGACAGATACTTAGATAGACACTGACAACCAGACAGACACTGTGAGACAGACAGATACTTAGATAAATAGAGAGACACTGAGACAGAAATTCTGAACAAACACCATTTCATTTTCAATGAGAAAAACAGTTGCTTAGATAGACAAAAATAAAGACTGTGAGATAGACATATACTTAGATTGACAGACACTGAGAGACAGACACTGTGAGACAGAGAGACACGGTGAGACAGACAGATGCATGTATAGATTGATTGTCACTGAGAGACAGACAGACAGATAGACACTATGAGACAGACAGACAGATACTGTGAGACAGACAGATACTTAGATAGATAGACACTGAGAGACAGACAGACAGATAGATACTGTTAGACAGACAGATAATTAGATTGATAGACACAGAGACAGACAGACACTATGAGACAGACAGATAGATACTGTGTTGAGAGAGTGATAGGCACTGAGAGGCAGACAGATACTTAGATAGACACTGAGTCACATACAGACACTATGACACAGAGACAGATAGATACTGTGAGACAGACAGATAGACACTGAGAGACAGAGAGACAATGAAGCTGACAAGTTTTCCTACGTTTTGATCTATAATTTATTTCTGTATGATGAAAGCTGTAGGAGTTATGGGCATTTGTCTCACATCTGAAAATGCTTCAAACTTTAGAGTGCAGCCAGAGTGCTGAGGGATTTAGGGTTTTTCTGATTTTTTCTGAAAATGTAGCTTACCGTTGTGTCAAAACCTGAACAGATATGTAAATATCCCTTCACATGGTAAAAGTTTCATCCTTCCTGACCAATTTAAACTTTGAATGGTGTCTCTATGTGATGGTATGGCTGAGCTATAGAGGTCCAAAGTGACCTGGGTTTTGGGCTTTTCTCGGCTGATCCTGAACAAATCCCATTCATTTCTATGGGACCAAAGATCGCAGTTTTTGCGAATTGCGTAAACACCGTTTGAGTTTTGCGCGGACAAATAACAAGCACACCATTCCCAGCCGAGACGCTCGTTTTGATATAACATTTGTGGGGGTGCAGTCAAAGCCCTAGGAGGAGTAGGCCGTCAAAGCATAGGGAGGAAACTGAAAATAGGGTAGCAAGTAAATACTAGAAAATTTCTGAAGAAATTTTGAATGCTGCCAATCTGCTACCCACGTCGAACAGAGCGGCAGCCATGTTACAAAGATGGATTAACAGACAGAAAGACAAAGCTGTGAGACAGACTGTGACACAGACAGAGAGTGAGTGAGACAGACTGAGAAAGACAGACACAGTGAGATACTAGGTGAACTGACTGAATAGACTTAGACTGACTGTGAGTGAGACAGAGACCGTGAGACTGACAGTGATAGAGAGATAGACACTGTGAGACAGACTGGTTACGGTGACAGAGACCGGGAGGCAGAAAGACACAGAGACAGACAGATACTTGTAGATTGACACTGGGGACAAACAGACAAGGCACCATAGAGACAGACAGATACTTAGATAAATAGAGAGACACTGAGACAGACATTCTGGCCAAACACCATTCATTTTCAATGAGAAAAATAGTTGCGTAGATAGACAAATAAAGGACTGTGAGATAGACAGATACTTAGTTGACAGACACTGAGAGACAGACACTGTGAGACAGAGAAGTGCACGGTGAATAAGACAGATACATGTATAGATTGATTGTCACTGAGAGACAGACAGACAGATAGACACTATGAGACAGACAGACAGATACTGTGAGACAGACAGATACTTAGATAGATAGACACTGAGAGACAGACAGACAGATAGATACTGTTAGACAGACAGATAATTAGATTGATAGACACAGAGACAGACAGACACTATGAGACAGACAGATAGATACTGTGTTGAGAGGTAGATAGGCACTGAGAGGCAGACAGATACTTAGATAGACACTGAGTCACATGCAGAAACTATGAGACAGAGACAGATAGATACTGTGAGACAGACAGATAGACACTGAGAGACAGAGAGACAATGAAGCTGACAGTTTCTACGTTTTGATCTAGAACATTTTCTGCTGCTGATGAAAGCTGTGGGTTATGAGGCATTTGTCTCATCTGAAAATGCTTCCATTATCTGTGGCTTGCAACCCAGTGGGCGTGTCCTGTGGTGGGCGTGTCCTATGGTCAGCGTGTCCTATGGTGGGCGTGTCCCATAGTGGGCGTGTCCTGTGGTGGGCGTGTCTATGGTAGGCGTGTCCTATAGTGGGCGTGCCCTATAGTGGGCGTGACCTATAGTGGGCGTGTCCTATAGTGGGCATGTCTAAAGTGGGCGTGTCATATAGTGTGCGTGTCCTATAGTGTACGTGACCTATAGTGTGCGTGTCCTATAGTGTGCGTGTCCTATAGTGTGCGTGACCTCTAGTGTGCGTGTCCTATGGTGTGTGTGTGCTATAGTGTGCGTGTCCTATAGTGTACGTGACCTATAGTGTGCGTGTCCTATAGTGTGCGTGACCTATAGTGTGCGTGTCACCTATAGTGGGCGTGTCCTATAGTGGGCGTGTCCTATAGGTGTGCGTGTGCTATAGTTGGCGTGTCATATAGTGTGCGTGTCCTATAGTGTGCGTGTCTCTGGTGTGCGTGTCATATGGTGTGCGTGTGCTATAGTTGGCGTGTCATATAGTGTGCGTGTCCTATAGTGTGCGTGTCCTATGGTGTGCGTGACCCTATAGTGTGCGTGTCCTATGGTGTGCGTGTCCTATAGTGTGTGTGTGCTATAGTGGGCGTGTCTTATAGGTGTGCGTGACCTATAGTGGGCGTGTCCTATAGGTGTGCGTGTCCTATGGGTGTGCGTGTGCTATAGTTGGCGTGTCATATGGTGTGTGTGTCTTATAGTGTGCGTGTACCTTTCGTGTCGTGACCTATGTCTTCGTGTCTATAGTGTGTGTCCTATGTGTGCGTGCTGTATGGTGGGCGTGTCATCTAGTGTGCGTGACCTATAGGTGGGCGTGTCCTCTCGTGTGCGTGTCCTATAGTGTGCGTGTGCTATAGTGGGCGTGTCCTATAGTGTGCGTGTGCTATCGTTGGCGTGTCATCTGTATGGTGTGCGTGTCCTATAGTGTGCGTGTGCTATAGTGGGCGTGTCATATAGTGTGTGATATATATGTTTGGGCGTGTGATACTATAGTGGGCGTGTCCTATAGTTGGCTTGTCCTAAAGTGGCGTGTCGTATAGTGTGCGTGTCTATAGTGTGCGTGTCCTGTATTGTGCGTGATCCATAGTGTGCGTGTCCTATAGTGTGCGTGTCCTATAGTGTGCGTGACCTATAGTGTGCGTGTGCTATAGTGTGCGTGTGCTATAGTGTGCGTGTCCTATAGTGTGCGTGTGCTATAGTGTGCGTGTGCTATAGTGTGCGTGTGCTATAGTGGGCGTGTCCTATAGTGTGCGTGTCCTATAGTGGGCGTGTCCTATAGTGGGCGTGTCCTAAAGTGGGCGTGTCATATAGTGTGCGTGTCCTATAGTGTGCGTGACCTATAGTGTGCGTGTCCTATAGTGGGCGTGTCCTAAAGTGGGCGTGTCATATAGTGTGCGTGTCCTATAGTGTGCGTGACCTATAGTGGGCGTGTCCTATAGTGGGCGTGACCTATAGTGGGCGTGTCCTATAGTGGGCGTGTCCTATAGTGTGCGTGACCTATAGTGGGCGTGTCCTATAGTGGGCGTGTCCTAAAGTGGGCGTGTCATATAGTGGGCGTGTCCTATAGTGTGCGTGTCCTATAGTGTGCGTGTCCTATAGTGTGCGTGTGCTATAGTGGGCGTGTCATATAGTGGGCGTGACCTATAGTGGGCGTGTCCTATAGTGGGCGTGTCCTATAGTGGGCATGTCCTAAAGTGGGCGTGTCATATAGTGTGCGTGTCCTATAGTGTGCGTGACCTATAGTGTGCGTGTCCTATAGTGTGCGTGTCCTATAGTGTGCGTGACCTATAGTGTGCGTGTGCTATAGTGTGCGTGTGCTATAGTGTGCGTGTCCTATAGTGTGCGTGTGCTATAGTGTGCGTGTGCTATAGTGTGCGTGCCCTATAGTGTGCGTGACCTATAGTGGGCGTGTCCTATAGTGGGCGTGTCCTAAAGTGGGCGTGTCATATAGTGGGCGTGTCCTATAGTGTGCGTGTCCTATAGTGTGCGTGTCCTATAGTGTGCGTGTGCTATAGTGGGCGTGTCCTAAAGTGGGCGTGTCATATAGTGTGCGTGTCCTATAGTGTGCGTGACCTATAGTGTGCGTGTCCTATAGTGTGCGTGTCCTATAGTGTGCGTGTCATATAGTGTGCGTGTCCTATAGTGGGCGTGTCCTATAGTGTGCGTGTCCTATAGTGTGCGTGTCCTATAGTGTGCGTGACCTATAGTGGGCGTGTCCTATAGTGTGCGTGTCCTATAGTTGGCCTGTCATATAGTGTGCGTGTCCTATAGTGTGCGTGTCCTATAGTGTGCGTGACCTATAGTGGGCGTGTCCTATAGTGTGCGTGTCCTATAGTGGGCGTGTCCTATAGTGTGCGTGTCCTATAGTGGGCCTGTCATATAGTGTGCGTGTCATATAGTGTGCGTGTCATATAGTGTGCGTGTCCTATAGTGGGCGTGTCCTATAGTGTGCGTGTCCTATAGTGTGCGTGTCCTATAGTGGGCGTGTCATATAGTGGGCGTGTCCTATAGTGGGCGTGTCCTATAGTGGGCGTGTCCTATAGTGTGCGTGTCCTATAGTGTGCGTGTCCTATAGTGGGCGTGTCCTATAGTGTGCGTGTCCTATAGTGGGCCTGTCATATAGTGTGCGTGTCCTATAGTGTGCGTGTCCTATAGTGTGCGTGTGCCTATGAGTGTGCGTGACCTATAGTGGGCGTGTCCTATAGTGTGCGTGTCCTATTGTGGGCCTGTCATATAGTGTGCGTGTCCTATAGTGGGCGTGTCCTATAGTGTGCGTGTCCTATAGTGGGCCTGTCATATAGTGTGCGTGTCATATAGTGTGCGTGTCCTATAGTGGGCGTGTCCTATAGTGGGCGTGTCTATAGTGTGCGTGTCCTATAGTGTGCGTGTCCTATAGTGGGCGTGTCCTATACTGGGCGTGCCCTATAGTGGGCGTGCCCTATAGTGGGCGTGCCCTACAGTGGGCGTGTCCTATACTGTGCGTGTCCTATAGTGGGCGTGTCCTATAGTGGGCGTGTCATATAGTGGGCGTGTCCTATAGTGGGCGTGTCCTATGGCGGGCGTGTCCTATAGTGGGCGTGTCCTATGGCGGGCGTGTCCTATAGTGTGCCTGTCATAGTGGGCGGGTCCTATGGTGGGCGTGTCCTGTGGTGGGCGTGTCCTATAGTGGGCGTGTTCTATAGTGTGCGTGTCCTATAGTGGGCGTGTCCTATAGTGGGCGTGTCATATAGTGGGCGTGTCCTATAGTGGGCGTGTCCTATGGCGGGCGTGTCCTATAGTGGGCGTGTCCTATGGCGGGCGTGTCCTATAGTGGGCGTGTCCTATAGTGTGCCTGTCATAGTGGGCGGGTCCTATGGTGGGCGTGTCCTGTGGTGGGCGTGTCCTATAGTGGGCGTGTTCTATAGTGTGCCTGTCCTATAGTAGGCTTATCCTATGGCGGGCGTGTCCTATAGTGTGCCTGTCCTATAGTGGCCGTGTCATATAGTGGGCGTGTCGCATTGTGGGTGGGTCTGGTTAGGTTTAGGGGAAGGGTCAGGGGTAGGGCTAGATTTTACCGTGCTCTCATTGGCCTGCTGGGCGTGTCGTCGAGTAACGTCACTCTACGACACGCCCACGCCATGACACGCCCACTCTACGACACGCCCACACTACGACACGCCCACTATACGACACGCCCACACTACGACAGGCCCACTCTAAGACACGCCCACACTACGACACGCCCACTATACGACACGCCCACACTACGACACGCCCCTGTCTTGCGAGCTGCAGATAGACCCTTCTCGATTATACAGAGAGACAGACGGGGAAAACAACCGGGTTCATACACCCCCACACTCAGACGCTGCTGATGCACGACCGGGTTCATACACCCCCACTCAGACGCTGCTGACGCACGGCGTGCAAGGCTCTGCCGTTCATGCTGCTTAATCAGAAGTAAGCTCATCAATAAAATCATCATTATATTATATTATTTAGGCTTCAGCATGTTTATGCTACACAGCATCAGCTCCAAGTTTATGTCCAGAGAAAATGTTGCAGTTGCACATAAGTCGCTGTTCTTATTCTGATTTAACATATTTTACGTGATTTTTCCACTAAAAGCTTGTAGGTAAACTCTAAACAGTGTCTGAGAAAGAGCCTCTAGAGAGTGAAATGTTTATTATAGTGCACATGTGTGTTATGTACATAATCTATTTTTATTTTAAGATTTAAGTCCTTTTTCCACAGAAAAATCAATTTATAGTTTACAGCTTGTACCAACTCTAAGAGAGTGAAACGTTTACTGGTGTTTGTGTTGGTGCGCTGCACACGTTGTGTGTTGTTCACATAATTATTGCCACAAGCTTAAACTAGTCAGTTACACTTCCTCCATGTAAACTGAGTCTCCATGAGAGTGAAATATTGCAGATTTCCGGCAATAAAACAGGTTAATTCATGATAATTTCCCATCTACTAATTGTTATACTTAATAACATAATGTGGATGTTATGTACATGAGACAACAATATTGGAGAATTTATGGATTTGGTGCTGTGATTGGTGATCGGCAGATACTGCTTTTGGTGATCGGTGATCAGTGATTGGTGATTGGTTATGGGTGATCGGCCCCCCAAATCCTGATCGGTGCATCAATAGTTCATGTGTGACGTATGATGACCTCTGACAGCTGATGTTCGGCACGACTGATGAGTGCAGGCGGGTCCTGTGAAAAGAGGGGGGGGGGGTTGTTTCTGTAAAAGAGAGGGGGGTGTTTGTGTAAAAGAGGAGGGGGGGTTTGTGTAAAAGAGGGGGGGGGGGGTGTTTGTGTTAAAGAGAGGGGAGGGGGGTTTGTGTCAGGCGGACATCCTGAACGTCTTCCATCCATTCAGCTGCAGCCTCAGTATGCAGCCGTCAGCTGCATGTCCATGTGGATGACAGCTGCCCCCCCTCTGCTGCAGGCTGGGGGGAGGAGGATGGGGGCTGTTAATCAGCCTCCTACTGTCCAGGTAATTGCCCTCCTTGATGGAAATGAGTCCCCCTCTGTCATGTCCCGCCTTGTATTCCCAGCAGATCCAGATCTATTAGAGCTGAAATTTTGGGGGGAGGGGGGCCCATTGACACCAGGGCCCGTTAATGGGAGAGAGAGGCATGGAAACACGGGGAAACCCCCCATTTACTGCAGTTTTCACAGAATCCTCTCTGAGCTGTGATGCTCAGCGTCTCCCTCTGCTGGCTGAGAGGAGGAAGCGCAGCGTCATTAACCAGCAGTGGGGGGGTGACGGTCGTCTGACGGTCGTCTGACGGTCGTCTGACGGTCGTCTGACGGTTGTCTGACGGTCGTCTGATGGTCTCATCTGTTTAGTGTATTTTTTCTATTTTAAGTTGTGCTCATATCTTAGCTTTTAGTGTCATTTTGAATGTTTTTACTTACATTCATCCTCAAAATTATTCAAACCTCCAGTTAAAGAAAAGGCTAAATTCACAACAGTAATTCAAATAACAACAAACCAATAATAAATAAAAATTTACAAAATTATAATTGAGTGAAATAGAATACTGCTTTTGAATAGTGGTTGAAAATAATAATTTAAAAAAACAAACAAACAAAACTTTCCCAGCGGTTCTCAACCTTTTTCATGATGGGTCCAGTTTCCAGTCCAAACTGGTCCAGTTTCCAGTCCAAACTGGTCCAGGTTCATATTTAACTCTGTATCAGTGTAATGATCATTTCTGGTTTCTTTCTTTAATAACTAAAGCAAATCCAGCTGCTTTAACAGACTGAACCTGTAAAATGTGGCTGATAAACATGAATAACATCATATAAAATATATTCTGAGATGGTCACAAACACATTTATATCACACGTATAATTCATGGAAGAAAATCAGACCCCTACAAGAACAAATCAAGAACAATTTCAACTCATTTCACTGACAGCTGATTTATTTTCCTTCTTTATTTGGAGGGGTGAATAATTGTGAGGAAGACTGTATGTTTTTTTAATATTCTCAAGATTATTGACACCCTCAAATTAAAGAAAAGGCTAAATTCACAATAATAAGTAAACTAAAAAAGTAACAAGAAACTAAAGAAACTAATAATAAATAAAAATTTATAAAATCAGAATTTAGCAAAATAAAATATTGCTTTTGAATCCTGGAAGGAAATAATAATGATAAAAAACTGTCCCAGACACATTAGAGCACCTTTACTGTGAAATGTGGACCAGCATACCTGCTTAGCTTCAGAGCCCCTTCATGCTTGTTGGCTTGTTTTATTTTTTATTTTTTTGTTTTAATATTTCTGTTGAGCCATAATTCAAAATCAATGTCATGATTTTCATAGAATTTTTATTTATTATCACTTTTGTCCATTTTAACTCATTTACCTGACAGCTGATTTTGTTTCCTTCTTTAATTGGAGGGGATGAATAATTTGGGCACCTTTACTTTTTAAGATGTTTTACTTCTCATATTTGTGATGTGCAGGACTTTGTTCCGCCTTGTTGTTGTGGAAGAGCTTTATAAATAAAGCTGGTTTGGTTCGTATCAGCAGTTACGGAGGGAGAGTAGCAGCTGGAGAAGAATGAGCCTTTAACAGCAGCACATGACTGGTGTAGTGACATCACAGAGGGTGACCAGAGTGAGGTCATCCGGCTGAGGGCCGCAGTGCTGGCTGGAGACGGGGGAGGAGGTCTGATCAGAAAAACCAGCTGAGCATGGAAGCAGCTCGTCTCATTCACCCGATCACGGTGTCGAGTCGTCGCTGTCATCCTCAGACACGAAGAGATGTAATCACATGTTGCTCCGACATCCCTGAATAAAGCAACGTCAGCGTCACTTTCAGGCAGAAAGAAAGATAAACACAAGACAAGGAAATGCACAATGGAGAAACGGAAATACATACGTTTGCAAAAAGAAATATACTGGAAATATTGAGGACGTAAATGTGACTGTGAAGTTTAAAAAGAGACAATAAATGAATAAATAAATAAAATTCCAGATGAAAAATAAATACAGATATAAATTATTTAGGGGGAAATGGAAAAAGAAAAAATAGAAAAATAAATACAGGCTTTAAAATAAAGAAAAGAAATGTAAAAAGCATCAAATAAATTAATTAATAAACGAAAAATTACACAGAAAAATAAATAAATAGGCGTATTAAATTAAAACAGTTGAAAATGACAATAGAAATTACATTTATGTCACATTTGACAAGTTTATTTCTTTTTTGAGCCGTTTTTAATCTTTCTGTATTAATTTTTTATTTATTCAGTTTCAGTTAAATGGTACTGCGTTTGACTCCAGAAATGATGTAATGAAGGAAACAATGAAAAGTGATTTTACAAATTTTAATATAAAAAAAGAAAACAAACATTAAATAGAAACATTAAACATGTAATATATTTTATATATACAGTATATATATATATATGTATATAAAGTGTGTAAATTATGCTGAGTGAGGGTGTTAGCTGATGCTGATACCAGCAAAAAACGCAAATATCGGCCAGCAAATATCGGCCAGCTGTATCGGTCTATCCTTAGCAAACCTGCTTTATGGCCTGGAAGTGACATCACTGGAGGAAAATGCTGCGTTTATCAGCTGTAAGTCGGCGTCGTGACTCACGGCCACTTAGGGTCCAAACCGTCTTCATTTTGATCAGTTTATTTTATTTTTTCTCTTGTTATTGACTTTCAGCAACCAGTGTAACGTTTGTTCCTTCAGAGAGCATCAGACAAAACAAAGCAAACAAAAGAAAATCAATTCTTATTTTTAAACTGACACATTTTCATCAACTCATCAGTTTCGGCTCAAGTCTCTGAAAACTTGCTAAGCTGCATTAAGTTGAACGAGTTAGGGTGAATCTTATTCCACCCCTCAGTCCTTCCCCTCCGTTTTGTGCGTTCATAGGGGTAGGGGTGTCCCAACCCCTGTTAGGACGGGGGGGGGTCCAAAAACATCCACAAATATAAATATTTTCTCCATAGATGAAGTTTAAAAAGTCTGACAACTTTTGTGTTGTCTAGTTTAACGTTGTTTAAATGTTTAACGTCATTTTCTCTGTAAAATGCCGATAAAAAACATGTCTCGTACTACATTGAAGCTTCAGTTACATAAACGCTAGCAGGCTAAAACCAGCGGTGCTCTGCAGCAGCCTGATAATCTACGGATAGATGATCAATAACAACATCAGCAACATGGCTGCTGGTCTCCATTTACATGGAGGTCCTTCGTGGGAGGGATGACATGCACAGATCGAATTTGCTTGTTAACGTTAATCCACAGCTGTAGACGCTGATTTCAGCGTCCATCTGCTTCCACACCAGCCGGCGGATCCCTGATGACGGATGAGATCGTTGAAGGGGGGTCCTGATTTGACTTTCAGCCCTCCCCCCCTTGTAGCTTCGTTGTAAGTGGCGAGTTGGGATTGGGCCTTAATCTGGTTTTGCTGTTTAGTTTCCCTTTTCTCACTCAGACCGGCGCTGCAGCCGTTCTGGACCCGGGTTTGTTAAAGGGACATTCTGTAACATTTGTATATCAGCAGCTCCCTCGTACTTTTCATGCTGCGTTCAGGTGAAACCGGGCAGACGGACGACATCCGATGCATGTAAAGTTATCACCGGCCTCTATGTGCAGACGTGGTCCATCAGTTACAGTGACATCAGTCCACATCTGATTTGTTGTCATGGCGATGTCGTATTGTTTTCCCTGACCCATGTTTTACCGTCTTTCTCTCGGCTTCTGTGATTAAAATGACATCTGGTTTGTTACCAACGGCCGTCTGCCCGACTGCACGTGAACGCAGCATCAGTGTGACGCTGGTTCCTTTTCAAAAACATCACCTCAAACTGATAAATAAATGCATAAATCATCAACATGCTGCTGTTTTACACGTGTTTGCACGAAATGAGTCTGTTTTCTAGTCGTACCGGTAACATTCAGACTTGTGGTGTCGCTTTAGATGCGTTAACACAGGGGTCGGCAACCCGCGGCTCCGGAGCCGCATGCGGCTCTTTAGTCCCTCTGTTGCGGCTCCCTGCATTGGAAAATGAATTAATGACTATTCTACTAAAGTGTATTGTATTTTGGTTGGTTCACTTTAATAATGTGATTCTAAAAGACCAAGACAAATGTCCCCTTGAGAGACAATAAAGTTTCTTATCTTATTCTAAATTTGAGGATTATGATGATCCCTCTGAGGGATTCATGTACAGTTGCGCACTTTTCCCGAGTTCTCCGAGCACTGCAAATGCAGCACGTGAAATAAAATCCAACTCAACTATTAAAATAGAGACATAATTTATATTTTACCATTTTGCAAAGCAGCCCATTTAGTGTCAGGTGCAACAAGCAGGTAACTGCAGTAAAACAGCGAGTAGCTGTCCAGCACGCTATGATGCGTCTCACAAACCTTTACGCAGCCAATCAGTGTTAATAACTGCACTTCATGCTCACGTGCCGCTATTGTGCAGCATAGCATGATACAGCACTATTGAATCAGCAATCACGGAATTAAACATTAAAAACGGAATTAATTACAAGAATATCACTGAGTGTGGACGTGCCGCGGAGCGCTGAACTTTCCTCCTGGCGCACTATCCCACGAACGCCTCACAGCGGAGCGTCTCTGTTGTGCTGTTGCTGCAGTTCTGGCATTTAAAGTGAATAATAAACGAGCAAAAGCTTATTTGTCCACTCCGACCCTGTCATGCTGCGCTTTGATCACTTCTCCAGCAGGTAGGCCGACGATAGAGAAGAAAAGTGTCTGATGCACTGAGCATGTTCAGCGCTGCGTGGGCAGATTCATTTGTTTTCACTGCTGACCAGATTATTTTGCGTAGCTTTGTTCATATTTTGTGAAACAGTAATTTCATTTTTCGGGTAGCTTACTGCACGCGCCAGTAAAAGGATGACGGCACAGACAGGACAGCGTGTTTGGTTTGCTGCTGGTAGATTATTAAAGCTGCGTCTTTTTCCATCCTACATAAATACAACAACTAAAATAGATTTTTTTTTAAAAAGTGACCTTCAACCCGACGTCTTTTCTTTTTTTTAGTTTAAAATGTTTTTTTTGCTGGATGCAGAAATGTAATTTCGTTTTCTCGTTTTTATGTTAATTGCAACACATTTAACGTTAAAGTTTTATTTAATTATCAATGTTAAAAGTCAGTTGATGCTCCAGTGTTTTCTTTATTGTAGGAAACGGGTCTAAAAGGCTGTTTGGCTGAAACAGGTTGCCGACCGGCTTATTTAAGACTTTTACATTTTTGCGGCTCCAGACAGATTTGTTTTTCGGTTTTTTGGTCCAATATGGCTCTTTGAACATTTTGGGTTGCCGACCCCTGCGTTAACATGTTGGAAGTGTTTCTGAGTTCGTACCCGACCGAGTCGCCACGCTGCTTTGGTTTTGTCTGCTTTTTTCCTCCTCCCTCTTCATCAAAACCGAGGTGCTCCCAGACGGGGGACTTGAAGTTTGACGGCGCTTCTTCTAGCTCAACGAGCTCACGTGCACGTTGTTATGAGTCGTTAGAAACAGGAGGAGGCGCGGAGGCGAAGTCTCACCGGTCCGTCGCTCAGTTATGTCCGATGGCAGCGAAAACTTAAAGCGACCAGAGGCAGGAATTTAAAAACAAACATGCATGTCCGTGTTTTCATACTAATGGATGATGAAGCGCTAAATACCAAAAATAGCGTCTCCACCACGTTTCTCTCCGTTGCCTTGAACAGGCTGTGTGCTGCATAAAGCTGCAATTCGGTGTCTGAATTTCCCGCGCTGCCCTGCAGACGTGACGTCATTAACACTACATCTGCAGTTCTGATGCAGGAAGAAGACGTCGCGGTAAATTCAAACACTGTAAGTGATAGTTATGGATTCTTCTGCCGTCAGCAAACGATCCAGATCAACTGAAAGACACTAAAACGTGGAACTACGAAGAAAAAGCGTAGAAACAACATCATAGCTTCAGTTTGTGCTCCGTGACGGCTTGGTGGGGGCTGCAGGTACCTGAAGCACCAGTCGCGAGTTTCGTTTCTTAATCTCGCCTCTCGTCCCTTTAATGAAGTTCGGAACAGGGTCGTGCTGAACCGGCAGCAGAGTACCGATCGATTCCACACAAATACACGTTACAGCCCGAACTTCCAGGGCATGGAGGAGTCCAGCAGGTGAGAGTTTACCTGGTGGTCTCCAGGACTGCAGGGTGACCTGATCATCCAGCAGGTCTGTGGACACAGGGACCATGGTGGAGTCCTGGTCTGGAGCTCCGAGCTGGACGTGACCGACTACATTCACTCTGCAGGTCTTCACGCTCAGTTATCATTTAAAAAGTCTAAATCAGAATCAGAGGCCAAAAAAGGAAAAATATAACGTTCACATCCCATCTGGCTTTTCCTGCAGTCTTCTTAGAGACGGCAGTCTGACAGACTCACGGACAGAAATGCTGTACATGCTGAGGATGAACTATGTTCAGCGAGCGATGCTTTTGCAGGTTTTCCACAAACACGCTAACTGCTGGCAGATGCGAATCCTGCAGCGAAGCCGCTGAGAACAACCGTTTTCTCCTCATGTCCTCCTCATCGTCTCTGCTGGGGGAGCATCTGCTGTCCTGCTGCAGGCAGCGGCTCATCCAGGGGCCTCTAAGGGCCCCCGCCTCCCTGCTCTGTTGCACTGCAGCCGTTTCCCACACCCGTCTTATTAATGAATAATACATATTTAAATGAACATTCCCACAGCAGGATGCTGCCACTGCCGTGCTTCACTGGGATTCTGCAGTGATGACAGATGTTTGCTTTGCAGTAGACCTGCACGATTTTGACAAAAAACCTAATTGCGATTTTTCTGACAAATATTGCGATTTGATTTGCAACATTTGATACTTTTAAATGCATAAAACTAAAATTCTGAATGAAAGTCGTTACTTTTACAACAATAATCTACTTTAAAAACTATCATGTGTCCAGCATCGTCTTCTGGCTTCTGTCTGATGTTGAACCTGAGAAATCTCTGATTAAAACTTAGTAATTGAGGTTATTCAGTGTTTTTTAATTACTACAAAAGTGATTAATTATAGTTACTAATTCCTTCTCCAATAAGTAACAGCGTTTATAACAGAATTTCAGTTTTGTAAAAATAAATAATTACTTGGAAAAGTAATCACTCCGTTACTTTTGATATTCCCATTGGCTTAACTTTAAATGAATCTGTGTTGAATTATTCCTGATAAAAGTGAATATCAGATCTCACTAATGAGTGAAACGGAAACGGAACAGATTAAATTACGAACAGAATCTTGGACAGTCGGACTGACGGATGTCTTCAGGTCTACGGTTATATCGGCTTCCAGCCGACACGTAGAAACACGTAGTTTTAATGAACATTTCACGTTGTTTGTGTCTTTTATCTCTGAGAGAAACTCACGTTTGTGATTTCAGTTTTTAAGTCTTCCCGTTTTCTCTGGAGTCACCGTTGCTGCGTCTAACGATAGGGGACGGTAAAAACTATCAGCAAAATATTTTGTATTACAGTCTAAATCTGTCATTAAATTCTGTCTTGAAAGCCCTACAAAATACTAGAAGCCTCTAAACTATATAAAGTCTGAAATATGAGCGACCAAATTCCACATTTATTCAAACGATGCAAACAGCAAAACTAACTTGGCTTATTAAAAAAACCAAAGTAGTGCAAGTGCAAGCACAACCTCTCACGATAAAAACGATAAATTCAAATTGTTATTGTGGGGAATTTCTTTGACGATATATCACACACGATAAAATATAGCCCATCCCCACTTCACGCATTGCTTCCGGTTAGGATGGACAAGCCTCCTAGTTGCGTACATCACGTGTGCTACGTGCTACGTCGTGCCGGCGTTAGCAGCTTCTCTGGCAGAGCTCCGGTTGCTGCAGCAGCACGAGTCATAAAGAAATGGAGGATGAAGAATTTCAACCAAATAACTACTGTAACTAACACACGAACACACCACAATACTACAAAGACTTAAAGGGACCAGAGGCAGGAATTTAAAAAAACGAACAAGAATGCGTGTCCATGTTCTTCATACTAATGGGTGATGAAGCGCTAAATAGCGAAAATAACGTTTCCACCACGTTTCTCTCCGTGGCCTTGAACAGGCTGTGTGCTGCATAAAGCTGCAATTCGGTGTCTGAATTTCCCGCGCTGCCCTGCAGACGTGACGTCATTAACGCTACATCCGCAGTTTTGATCCAGGAAGAAGTCTTTAGAAGTTTTACAGTCTGGAAAAAAGAAGTTTTTGAAGAAGAAGAAGAAGAAGTTTTTTTTCTTTTTACTTTAGAAACAGCGGCCTAATCCGTTAAATATCGGTTAGATATTGGTGGGGCAGTCGATGTCTGATACTCAGTTTTAAGGCTGATATAGGCCGATACAGATAGGGGGCCGATGATATGGTGCATTCCTACTCAGATGGTTCAGGAGTTATCTGACAAGAGTTTCTTCGTTGTTACCGGTGATTCTTCCTCCTCACATGTTCCACTCACCCACGGGGTGCCACAAGGTTCAGTACTCGGCCCTCTTCTTTTCCTGCTGTATCTGCTGCCCCTCGGTTCCATCATTGATAATAAGCACAACCTGTCTTTTTCGTTTCTATGCTGATGACATTCAGATCTATCTACCACTGCACCTGAGCAGAAATCACAGTCGTCATACACAAAACTTTTAGACTAAATGATGTGAAGTCATGGCGCGCACAGAATTTCCTCATCTTAAAGATGAGAAGACTGATTTTATTCTGTTCGGCACCCCGCTTGTGCTCAGCTCTCTCCCAGACTGCTGCACTTTTATTCCCTCCTCCAAGTGTTGTGTGAAAAATCTCTGAGTTTTATAGGACAGCGGCCTCAAGTTTGAAAAACAGATCCCCGCCATCGTCAGAATGAGTTTTCACCTCCGTCTCCTCTCTAAGGTAAAACCTTTTCTTAACGGTGGTGACCTGGAGACGGCTGCTAAGGCTTGTTGTTACCTGAACCAGCTTCCATCGCCGCCTGCAGCTCATCCAGAACGCCGCTGGTCACTTTCTGGTGGGCGGGAACATATAACCCCCGTCCTGTCTTCCCTGCACTGGCTGCCCGTTTGCTGATTTCAAGTTATTTTTGTCTGTTTTCAAAGCCCTGAACGGTCTGGCCCCCCCCTTATCTGGCTGACCTGCTGGTCCGCAGGGACCCCAGCAGGGCCCTTCGTTCCGTTGGCCAACTTCTTTTGTAAGTTCCAGGCTGAAGCTGAAACGGTGGGGCGACCGCTCGTCCTCAGCTGCTGGACCGAGGTTACGGACCTCGCTGCTGAACGGGGCTCTTTCAAATCCAAGCTAAAGACCTTTAGCTTTTAATTCTAACTAGCGTACTTCCTTTAAAATGTTTTATGTAGGGCTGCAACGATGACTCGACAAATTCGATTCATAAAATTGCTCGCGGCAAATTAACCGCCTCGAGGATTCGTTAAATTCACTCTTTGTATTTGGAGCATCCTCCCGGATGGGTGTTTCTGTTTAAAATAACTTTTAGCTTTGAGCTGCTAACATAGCTAATGTTGAGGGAGAAATAAACTGTATGGGTTCCTACAAACGGGACCGAAAGAGAGAGGAAACACAGAACCCTCTCCTCGGTTCAGTACGCATGTGATCCAGGACATAGAAACAATAAAAGTCCTTTATTGTTTGAATAATCAGTGGATTTGTCTGCGCCTGTTCAGTGAAGGCAGCGCAGAGCGTCTGCCGCACGGCTGCCGGAACTTAGGACGACCGTTTTTAATCGATGGTTTAGTCCTGCATAAACCCCGCAACACCGGAGACCCCGCAACACCGGAGACCCTGCAATGCTGGAGACCCCGCAATGCTGGAGACCCCGCAACACCGGAGACCCTGCAACACCGGAGACCCCGCAACACCGGAGACCCCGCAACACCGGAGACCCCGCAACACCGGAGACCCCGCAATGCCGGAGACCCCGCAATGCTGGAGACCCCGCAATGTTGGAGACCCCGCAATGTTGGAGACCCTGCAACGCCGGAGACCCCGCAACGCCGGAGACCCTGCAATGCTGGAGACCCTGCAATGCTGGAGACCCGGCAATGCTGGAGACCCGGCAATGCTGGAGACCCCGCAATGCTGGAGACCCTGCAATGCTGGAGACCCCGCAACACCGGAGACCCCGCAATGCTGGAGACCCGGCAATGCTGGAGACCCTGCAATGCTGGAGACCCCGCAACACCGGAGACCCCGCAATGCTGGAGACCCCGCAACACCGGAGACCCCGCAATGCTGGAGACCCCGCAATGCTGGAGACCCTGCAACGCCGGAGACCCCGCAATGCTGGAGACCCTGAAACGCCGGAGACCCCGCAATGCTGGAGACCCCGCAATGCTGGAGACCCCGCAACACCGGAGACCCCGCAATGCTGGAGACCCTGCAATGCTGGAGACCCCGCAACACCGGAGACCCCGCAATGCTGGAGACCCCGCAACACCGGAGACCCCGCAATGCTGGAGACCCCGCAATGCTGGAGACCCTGCAACGCCGGAGACCCCGCAATGCTGGAGACCCTGAAACGCCGGAGACCCCGCAATGCCGGAGACCCCGCAACACCGGAGACCCCGCAATGCTGGAGACCCTGAAACGCCGGAGACCCCGCAATGCCGGAGACCCCGCAACGCCGGAGACCCCGCAATGCTGGAGACCCTGAAACGCCGGAGACCCCGCAATGCCGGAGACCCCGCAACACCGGAGACCCTGCAATGCTGGAGACCCTGCAATGCTGGAGACCCCGCAATGCTGGAGACCCTGCAATGCTGGAGACCCCGCAATGCTGGAGACCCTGCAATGCTGGAGACCCTGCAATGCTGGAGACCCCGCAACACCAGAGACCCCGCAACACCGGAGACCCTGCAATGCTGGAGACCCCGCAACACCGGAGACCCCGCAACACCGGAGACCCCGCAATGCCGGAGACCCCGCAACACCGGAGACCCCGCAACACCGGAGACCCCGCAATGCTGGAGACCCTGCAACACCGGAGACCCCGCAACACCGGAGACCCCGCAATGCTGGAGACCCCGCAACACCGGAGACCCCGCAACGCCGGAGACCCCGCAACACCGGAGACCCCGCAACGCCGGAGACCCCGCAACACCGGAGACCCCGCAACACCGGAGACCCCGCAATGCTGGAGACCCCGCAACACCGGAGACCCCGCAACGCCGGAGAACCCGCAACACCGGAGACCCCGCAACGCCGGAGACCCCGCAACGCCGGAGACCCCGCAACGCCGGAGACCCCGCAACACCGGAGACCCCGCAACGCCGGAGACCCCGCAATGCTGGAGACCCTGCAATGCTGGAGACCCCGCAACGCCGGAGACCCCGCAACGCCGGAGACCCTGCAATGCCGGAGACCCCGCAACGCCGGAGACCCCGCAATGCTGGAGACCCTGAAACGCCGGAGACCCCGCAATGCCGGAGACCCCGCAATGCCGGAGACCCCGCAACGCCGGAGACCCCGCAATGCTGGAGACCCTGAAACGCCGGAGACCCCGCAATGCCGGAGACCCCGCAACACCGGAGACCCTGCAATGCTGGAGACCCTGCAATGCTGGAGACCCCGCAATGCTGGAGACCCTGCAATGCTGGAGACCCTGCAATGCTGGAGACCCCGCAACACCGGCGACCCTGCAACACCGGAGACCCCGCAACACCGGCGACCCCGCAACACCGGAGACCCCGCAACACCGGAGACCCCGCAACGCCGGAGACCCCGCAACGCCGGAGACCCCGCAACGCCGGAGACCCCGCAACACCGGAGACCCTGCAATGCTGGAGACCCTGCAATGCTGGAGACCCCGCAACACCGGAGACCCCGCAACACCGGAGACCCTGCAATGCCGGAGACCCCGCAACACCGGAGACCCCGCAACACCGGAGACCCCGCAATGCTGGAGACCCCGCAACACCGGAGACCCTGCAATGCTGGAGACCCCGCAACACCGGAGACCCCGCAACACCGGAGACCCTGCAATGCTGGAGACCCCGCAACACCGGAGACCCCGCAACACCGGAGACCCTGCAATGCTGGAGACCCCGCAACACCGGAGACCCCGCAACACCGGAGACCCTGCAATGCTGGAGACCCCGCAACACCGGAGACCCCGCAACACCGGAGACCCTGCAATGCTGGAGACCCCGCAACACCGGAGACCCCGCAACACCGGAGACCCCGCAATGCTGGAGACCCCGCAACACCGGAGACCCCGCAACACCGGAGACCCCGCAATGCTGGAGACCCCGCAACACCGGAGACCCCGCAATGCTGGAGACCCCGCAACACCGGAGACCCCGCAACACCGGAGACCCCGCAATGCTGGAGACCCCGCAACACCGGAGACCCCGCAACGCCGGAGACCCTGCAACACCGGAGACCCCGCAACGCCGGAGACCCCGCAACACCGGAGACCCCGCAATGCTGGAGACCCTGCAATGCTGGAGACCCCGCAACGCCGGAGACCCCGCAACGCCGGAGACCCTGCAATGCTGGAGACCCCGCAACGCCGGAGACCCCGCAATGCCGGAGACCCCGCAATGCTGGAGACCCCGCAACGCCGGAGACCCTGCAATGCTGGAGACCCCGCAACGCCGGAGACCCTGCAATGCTGGAGACCCCGCAACGCCGGAGACCCTGCAATGCTGGAGACCCCGCAACGCCGGAGACCCCGCAATGCCGGAGACCCCGCAATGCTGGAGACCCCGCAACGCCGGAGACCCCGCAATGCTGGAGACCCCGCAACGCCGGAGACCCTGCAATGCCGGAGACCCCGCAACACCGGAGACCCCGCAACACCGGAGACCCCGCAATGCTGGAGACCCTGCAATGCTGGAGACCCCGCAACGCCGGAGACCCCGCAATGCAGGAGACCCCGCAATGCTGGAGACCCTGCAATGCTGGAGACCCCGCAACGCCGGAGACCCCGCAACGCCGGAGACCCTGCAATGCTGGAGACCCCGCAATGCCGGAGACCCCGCAATGCCGGAGACCCTGCAATGCCGGAGACCCTGCAATGCTGGAGACCCCGCAATGCCGGAGACCCCGCAATGCTGGAGACCCCGCAACGCCGGAGACCCTGCAATGCCGGAGACCCTGCAATGCTGGAGACCCCGCAATGCCGGAGACCCCGCAATGCTGGAGACCCCGCAATGCTGGAGACCCCGCAACACCGGAGACCCTGCAACACCAGAGACCCCGCAATGCTGGAGACCCCGCAATGTTGGAGACCCCGCAATGCTGGAGACCCCGCAATGTTGGAGACCCCGCAATGCTGGAGACCCCGCAATGCTGGAGACCCTGCAACGCCAGAGACCCTGCAACACCAGAGACCCCGCAATGCCGGAGACCCTGCAATGCTGGAGACCCCGCAATGTTGGAGACCCCGCAATGCTGGAGACCCCGCAATGTTGGAGACCCCGCAATGCTGGAGACCCCGCAATGCTGGAGACCCCGCAATGTTGGAGACCCCGCAATGCTGGAGACCCTGCAATGCCAGAGACCCCGCAATGTTGGAGACCCCGCAATGCTGGAGACCCTGCAATGCTGGAGACCCCGCAATGCTGGAGACCCTGCAATGCTGGAGACCCCGCAATGCTGGAGACCCCGCAATGCCGGAGACCCCGCAACACCGGAGACCCCGCAATGCTGGAGACCCTGCAATGCTGGAGACCCCGCAATGCTGGAGACCCCGCAATGCCGGAGACCCCGCAACACCGGAGACCCTGCAACACCGGAGACCCCGCAATGCTGAAGACCCCGCAATGCTGGAGACCCCGCAATGCCGGAGACCCCGCAATGCCGGAGACCCCGCAACACCGGAGACCCTGCAATGCTGGAGACCCCGCAATGCCGGAGACCCTGCAACACCGGAGACCCTGCAATGCTGGAGACCCCGCAATGCTGGAGACCCCGCAATGCCGGAGACCCCGCAACACCGGAGACCCTGCAACACCGGAGACCCCGCAATGCTGAAGACCCCGCAATGCCGGAGACCCCGCAATGCTGGAGACCCCGCAATGCCGGAGACCCCGCAACACCGGAGACCCTGCAACACCGGAGACCCCGCAATGCTGAAGACCCCGCAATGCTGGAGACCCTGCAATGCTGGACACCCAGCAGGTCTCTGCAGGTCCACTTTACCTGGTCTCTTCTGCCGTGATCTGATCGTATTTAGTGTTGAGAAGTTCTGGTCTCCAGGAGACGACTCCCCCGTCCCAGACAGAGGGACGAGTCCCTCACCCGTCTCCCACCCTGAAATAAAAACATGCTGGTATGAAGCAGTGAAACGAACTGAAGGCAGCGTGGAGGGCTGTGTGTGCGTGTGTGTGTGTGTGTGAGTGCTGGTGTGTGTGTTTTCCTGGTTTGTTTGTGTCCTCTGCCCCCCCCCCCCCCCCCGCGCTCTGAGGCAGCATTTTGGACCGGGGCCCAGGCCCAGCCGGAGGCTCACTGCTCTGCTCCAGCCTCTCCGACTCTCTGACATCACGTCAGCTGGGAGATAGAGGACCAGTGTGTGTGTGTGTGTGTGTGTGTGTGTGTGTGTGTGTGTGGGGGGGGGGGGGGGGGGGGGGGGGGGGGTGCTGGTGTGTGTGTGTGTGTGTGTGGGGGGGGGGGGGGGGGGGGTGCTGGTGTGTGTGTGTGTGTGTGTGCGCGGGTGTGTGTGTGTGTGTGCTGGAGCTCAGACGCTCTGCAGCCCAGCACGGCGGCAGATCAGCTGCATCTGTCCCGGGGAGGGAGCGCCGTCATGGCCGTGAGCATGGTGCGGGGGCTGGAGGACCTGGTGGCGTCGGGCAGCCAGCTGGTCTGGAGCCTGGCGCATCAGACGCTGAGGCGGTGGTACGAGCGCGGGCTGATGCCCTGCAGACGCCTGCTGGAAGCCTGGTTCAGGATGGGGACGTGCTACCAGGTACGTGATGACTGACAGCTGCCGGGACCTGGTTGTTCGTGTGGGGGGGGGATGCGAGCGGGGCTCCTGCACACGTGGCAGCACGACCGGCCGTTTGATCCGCACGAGGAAAAGCTTCAGATGCTGGAACAGAAGTGGGTCCTTTCATGTCTCATGCAGGAACCATCATTACAGATACAAACACTACTGTTGATACCAAACCAGGAGTTTGTCATCGATACAGATACCGATACTTTCTGTCCCTTAAAAGAAAATAACATGATATACAGTTTTTATTCGTACTGTGTCCTGAATTCAAGCGTAATATTAGATATTAAACATGAGAACAGAAGTACGAGGAAAAAAATGCTCTTAAAACACTAGTAAATTATATCGATGATTAAATTGAAGGAGCTGTATCAGCTTTGTAAACGTTCCAAAAGTCGACTCCAGGCATTTATAAGCGAAGCATGTTCCCATCGCCTCTACAGAAACTAACCTACGTGTCTAATTTCCTAAATGGAAGTAAAACATCCGACTGTACTGAACCAGCGAAGCTCTCCACCAATCTCAACATGTTTTACGTCGCCCCAAATAAGACACAGATTCTGAAGGTAACAGATTTGGTTTTAACACCGGCTTCCTCACATGGATGTTATCTGTAAACATTGATGGATAATCGGACTCCGATCGACAGAATGAAATGGAGCAGCCTGTTATGGAGCTGTATGCTCCACCCAGATCTGATATGGAGTTTAAAGTACACGTAGTACCATAGAAAGTACCACAGAAGTACCACAGAGACCCTGACAAGTAAGTACAGTTGTGTAAAAAAGTGTTTCCTCCTTCCTGATTTTTTGTTTTTTGCATGTTTGCCACTTAAATGTTTCAGATCATCAAACAAATTTAAATATTAGACAAAGACAACACAAGTAAACACAAAATGCAGTTTTTAAATGAAGGTTTTTATAAGTAAGGGGGGGGGGGGGGGGGGGGATCCAAACCTCCATGGCCCTGTGTGAAAAAGTGATTGCCCCCTAAACCATTACATCTGGTGTAAAAGTAACACAGTAACAGTAAAATATGGTGGTGGTAGTGTGATGGTCTGGGGCTGTTTTGCTGCTTCAGGACCTGGAAGACTTGCTGTGGTAAATGGAACCATGAATTCTGCTTCTACCAAAAAATCCTGAAGGAGAACGTCCGGCCATCTGTTGGTGACCTCAAGCTGAAGCGCACTTTATATTAATTTGATTCAAGCTTTTGCCGTGCGAATCTTTCGGACGAAATATTCAGAGTAGGTGTGTAAAGGCCTTTAGCAGCAACAACTGCATCAAGTGTTTGTGATAACTGGCAGTGAGTCTTCTACAGCGCTGTGGAGGAATTTTGTTCCACTCATCTTTGCAGAATTGTTGTAATTCAGCCACATTGGAGGCTTTTCCAGCATGAACCGCCCTTTTAAGCTCATGCCACAGCATCTCAATGGGATTCAGGTGGGGGCTTTGACTAGGCCACTCCAAAGTCTTCATGTTGTTGTTCTTAAGCCATTCAGAGGTGGACTTGCTGGTGTGTTCTGGATCATTGTTCTGCTGCAGAACCCAAGTGCGCTTCAGCTTGAGGTCACCAACAGATGGCCGGACGTTCTCCTTCAGGATTTTTTGGTAGAAGCAGAATTCATGGTTCCATTTACCACAGCAAGTCTTCCAGGTCCTGAAGCAGCAAAACAGCCCCAGACCATCACACTACCACCACCATATTTTACTGTTGCTATGATGTTCCTTTTCTGAAATGCCGTGTTACTTTTACGCCAGATGTAATGGTTTAGGGGGCAATCACTGTTTCACACAGGACCATGGAGGTTTGGACCCCCCCCCCCCCCTTACTTATAAAAACCTTCATTTAAAAACTGCATTTTGTGTTTACTTGTTATCTTTGTCTAATATTTAGATTTGTTTGATGATCTGAAACATATAAGTGTGACTAACATGCACAAAAGTAAGAAATCAGGAAGGAGGCAAACACTTTTTCATACAACTGTAAATTAGCTTACAGGTCATATGCTAACAGTTAGCATTGAGCTGGGAGACGTTGTCTGTCTGGGAGACGTTTTGAAGCTTGTTCCAGATTCCACAAGAAGCCAGATCTTTGTTCATGTCCGTGAGGCTGCAAGAACAAGAAAAAATTTCGTTTTCATCAAGTCATTTTTCACGAGAAACTCTGCGACAGGGCTAATGGGGGGGGGGGGGGGACGGTGTTCACCCAGAAATTATACATTTACAACAAACTTCGTCCGTGGCAGGACGGAGTCGCGCTCATGGTGGTGTCCGTGTATCTAAACGCCTCGTGTGTAGTTTACATGTTCGTACTTTCTCACCACCTCCATCAGCTGTTTATTAAAACTCTCGGTTCAACGTCGCATCTGCAGAAACGAGGACGTGACGACTCTCTGCTTCAACCCCGCCCACCTCAAACATCCGACCAATCACACGATACTTCTCAGAGATCCCCAGAAGAAAAGTCCTGCTCAGCCGAGGGGTCGAGAACAAGCCGCAAGCCGTCCTCAATCACATCCTCAATCCCGTCCTCAATCCCGTCCTCAATCACGTCCTCAATCACGTCCTCAATCCCGTCCTCAATCACGTCCTCAATCACGTCCTCAATCCCGTCCTCAATCACGTCCTCAATCCCGTCCTCAATCACGTCCTCAATCACGTCCTCAATCCCGTCCTCAATCCCATCCTCAATCACGCCTCTAATCACGCCCTCAATCACGTCCTCAATCACGTCCTCAATCCCGTCCTCAATTACGTTCTCAATCCGTCCTCCAATCCCGTCCTCAATCACGTCCTCAATCACGCCCTCAATCCCGCCCTCAATCCCGTCCTCAATCACGTCCTCAATCCCGTCCTCAATCAGGTCCTCAATCACGCCCTCAATCACGCTCCTCAATCCCGGCCTCAATCCCGTCCCTCAATCACGCCCTCAATCACGTCCTCAATCCCGTCCTCAATCACGTCCTCAATCCGGTCCTCAATCACGTCCTCAATCACGTCCTCAATCACGTCCTCAATCACGTCCTCAATCCGGTCCTCAATCCGGTCCTCAATCACGTCCTCAATCCTGGCCTCAATCCCGGCCTCAATCACGCCCTCAATCCGTCCTCAATCCACGCCCTCAATCACGCCCTCAATCACGTCCTCAATCACGTCCTCAATCCCGTCCTCAATCACATCATCAATCACGCTCCTCAATCCCGTCCTCAATCACGTCCTCAATCACGTCCTCAATCCCGCCCTCAATCACGCCCTGAATCCCGGCCTCAATCCCGTCCTCAATCACGCCCTCAATCACGTCCTCAATCACGCCCTCAATCACGTCCTCAATCCGGTCCTCAATCACGCCCTCAATCACGCCCTCAATCCTGGCCTCAATCCCGTCCTCAATCACGTCCTCAATCCCGCCCTCAATCACGTCCTCAATCCGGTCCTCAATCACGCCCTCAATCACGTCCTCAATCCCGTCCTCAATCACGTCCTCAATCCCGGCCTCAATCACGCCCTCAATCACGCCCTCAATCACGCCCCTCAATCCCGCCCTCAATAACGCCCTGAATCCCGTCCTCAATCCCGTCCTCAATCACGTCCTCAATCACGTCCTCAATCACGTCCTCAATCCCGTCCTCAATCCGGTCCTCAATCACGTCCTCAATCACGTCCTCAATCCTGGCCTCAATCCCGTCCTCAATCACGCCCCTCAATCCCGGCCTCAATCACGCCCTCAATCCGGTCCTCAATCACGTCCTCAATCACGTCCTCAATCCCGTCCTCAATCCCGTCCTCAATCACGTCCTCAATCACGTCCTCAATCCTGGCCTCAATCCCGTCCTCAATCACGTCCTCAATCCGGTCCTCAATCACGTCCTCAATCACGTCCTCAATCATCTCTCAATCACGTCCTCAATCACATCCTCAATCACGTCCTCAATCCCGTCCTCAATCACGTCCTCAATCACGTCCTCAATCACGTCCTCAATCCCGTCCTCAATCACGTCCTCAATCCCGTCCTCAATCCGGTCCTCAATCACGTCCTCAATCACGTCCTCAATCCTGGCCTCAATCCCGGCCTCAATCACGTCCTCAATCCGGTCCTCAATCACGTCCTCAATCACGTCCTCAATCACGTCCTCAATCACGTCCTCAATCACATCATCAATCACGTCCTCAATCCCGTCCTCAATCACGTCCTCAATCACGTCCTCAATCACGTCCTCAATCCCGTCCTCAATCACGTCCTCAATCACGTCCTCAATCACGTCCTCAATCCCGTCCTCAATCACGTCCTCAATCACGTCCTCAATCACGTCCTCAATCCCGTCCTCAATCACGTCCTCAATCACGTCCTCAATTCCGTCCTCAATCACGTCCTCAATCCCGTCCTCAATCACGTCCTCAATCCCATCCTCAATCACGTCCTCAATCCCGTCCTCAATCACGTCCTCAATCCCGTCCTCAATCACGTCCTCAATCCCGTCCTCAATCACGTCCTCAATCCCGTCCTCAATCACGTCCTCAATCCGGTCCTCAATCCGGTCCTCAATCCCGGCCTCAATCCCGTCCTCAATCACGTCCTCAATCCCGTCCTCAATCCCGTCCTCAATCACGTCCTCAATCCCGTCCTCAATCAGGTCCTCAATCACGTCCTCAATCACGTCCTCAATCCCGGCCTCAATCCCGTCCTCAATCACGTCCTCAATCACGTCCTCAATCCCGTCCTCAATCACGTCCTCAATCCGGTCCTCAATCACGTCCTCAATCACGTCCTCAATCCGGTCCTCAATCCGGTCCTCAATCACGTCCTCAATCCTGGCCTCAATCCCGGCCTCAATCACGTCCTCAATCCCGTCCTCAATCCCGTCCTCAATCACGTCCTCAATCACGGCCTCAATCACGTCCTCAATCCCGTCCTCAATCACATCATCAATCACGTCCTCAATCCCGTCCTCAATCACGTCCTCAATCACGTCCTCAATCCCGTCCTCAATCACGTCCTGAATCCCGGCCTCAATCCCGTCCTCAATCACGTCCTCAATCACGTCCTCAATCACGTCCTCAATCCCGTCCTCAATCACGTCCTCAATCCGGTCCTCAATCACGTCCTCAATCACGTCCTCAATCCCGTCCTCAATCACATCATCAATCACGTCCTCAATCCCGTCCTCAATCACGTCCTCAATCCCGGCCTCAATCCCGTCCTCAATCACGTCCTCAATCACGTCCTCAATCCCGTCCTCAATAACGTCCTGAATCCCGTCCTCAATCCCGTCCTCAATCACGTCCTCAATCACGTCCTCAATCACGTCCTCAATCACGTCCTCAATCCGGTCCTCAATCACGTCCTCAATCACGTCCTCAATCCTGGCCTCAATCCCGTCCTCAATCACGTCCTCAATCCCGGCCTCAATCACGTCCTCAATCCGGTCCTCAATCACGTCCTCAATCACGTCCTCAATCCCGTCCTCAATCCGGTCCTCAATCACGTCCTCAATCACGTCCTCAATCCTGGCCTCAATCCCGTCCTCAATCACGTCCTCAATCCCGGCCTCAATCACGTCCTCAATCCGGTCCTCAATCACGTCCTCAATCACGTCCTCAATCCCGTCCTCAATCACATCATCAATCACGTCCTCAATCCCGTCCTCAATCACGTCCTCAATCCCGGCCTCAATCCCGTCCTCAATCCCGTCCTCAATCACGTCCTCAATCACGTCCTCAATCCCGTCCTCAATAACGTCCTGAATCCCGTCCTCAATCCCGTCCTCAATCACGTCCTCAATCACGTCCTCAATCACGTCCTCAATCCGGTCCTCAATCACGTCCTCAATCACGTCCTCAATCACGTCCTCAATCACGTCCTCAATCCCGTCCTCAATCCCGTCCTCAATCCGGTCCTCAATCACGTCCTCAATCACGTCCTCAATCCTGGCCTCAATCCCGTCCTCAATCACGTCCTCAATCCCGGCCTCAATCACGTCCTCAATCGTAAATCGTAGCTTACATAGTTCACACACTTCAACATGAGACACACCAAACAAAGGATTTTTGATGTGTCCGTCAGTGAAATCGGTTGAACCAGAAAATTGCCCCTAACAAAGGTTCCGCTTTGCTTTAAAACTGCAATTATATGCGTAAATTTTTAATGCGTTAATTCTCCTGTGATTAATTAATCGTAATTTAAATGTTAAAGCCCGAAAGTTTAGCCGAACATACGTGTAACAATGCCGATGTTCAGGAATCAGCTGCAGTTCCCGCGGGTTTGGATAAGACGGTGATCAGGAGTAACTTCTACCTGCTGGGGTCATGTGTGAGGCGGGGGCTGCTGATCTGCAGGGTGGGGGCAGCAGCTGATGGGCGTGCAGGCCCGACACCATCAGGGCTCCTTCTGCAGGGCTGCGGGGTGATGACCTTTGACCCCATGAACCCCTCACCTCAGCTGGACGGAGGGCAGGGAGCTCTGGCAGCCTTTGAAAATGAAAGAAAAATGTTGCCCCCCTCCCTTTATGGAAAAAAAAAAGAAAACAGAAATATGTCGGAGGAAAACGTAGATCAGATCTTGGCTGTAAAACGGAGGTGAAGGAGTTACTGCTGTCGGTATCGGCGAGTACTGGGTTCAGGAGTCCGATACCATGTAATGTAATAAAATAAGGTGTTTACTGATGATGTCACAGTTCTTCTTCTCTGCTCTGAACTCGGCGCTGTCACCTGTCAGATGATAATGCAATGTTTCAGACTGGATTCTCCCCCCAGCAAGACTATTTAGCAGTAAATGGCTGTATTTGCTGTATTCATTCGTGTTTTACATGTTAAAGCTGAGCCAGACCTGATGACAATCATCCTGCAGCACACACTCATGCAGGTGTAACACGCTGCAAAAACTCTCATCTTACAAAGTTTATTTTTTCATTTCCATCAAAAAAAATGCGCTGCATTGGCGATTTGCGTTTTTCTTTGTGAAGAATTCACCAAAAATAAAAGGCGACGACGTTGTGTGGACGAGGAATCGTCTGAGCAGACGTGGGCTGTACGAGAACTCCGTCCAAATGACTCGCCGGGTCTCCGTGCTGCCTCTGGTTTACTTACGTTTTTGTTTCGCACATGCGAAATATGAAAATCTCAGAGGAAATTCTGTCGGGCCGCGGCGCTGCTCAACATGCGATCCACTCACGAGCCACGACCAGAATATCAAACGGGTTTGATTTTCTGCTCCTCACGACTTCCGATCGGGAGCTCGTCGTGAGAGGCCGATCGCCTCTCGTGACCCCCTCGTATACCGCACGACGCACGACACACGATTTGGCCAAAAGTCGGCCCGATCACCAAACTTGTCGCACGCCTGGAAAATTGTCTCAAAAACAGCCAAAAATCGCACCGTGTATGCCGAGATTAAAGCAGCATCATGGAGGGAAGGCGTTCTGCCCCCTGGTGGGCCGTGACCGTACTGCAGGTGGGCCTGAGAGGTCATAAAAATATAGATTCATCTTTGCAAATGTGGTTTTAATTGTAAAATATTTATTGCATAATTTAAATTAATAATAATAATAATGATGATAATAATTTAGAGGAGTGGATAGCCCAGTGGTAGCGTCGTGGGCTGGGGCACGGAAGACCCGGGTTCGATCCCCCAACACGACTCCTGGGTGTACCACTGTGGACCCCTGAGGAAGGTCCTTAACCCCCCACCAACTGCTCCCCGGGCGCTTTAAGTAGCAGCCCACTGCTCTCTGATACTCATAGCACAGAGATGGTGACATGCAGAGCCCTAATTTCCCCTCGGGGATCATACAAGTATAACAAAAAAAAAAAAAAAAAAAAAAAACAATTTAGAAGTAATAACGCAAACCTGATGAGTGTTAATGACACCTCACATTAATACTGGAACTTTAATATTGGTCGTCATGATCGGGCATCATAAGTGAAGAAAAACTTCATCTTGTGTAGAGGCGGGAAAACTGGAGCGGTGGCTCAGGGTGCAAAAAGGAAAACGGAATGCAATAAATTAATAATAACAATAATAATAATACTACATTTTATTTAAAAGCACCTTTCAGGTCACTCAAGGATTCTGTACAACACAAGAAAGTACAAGTGCGTTCAGTCTGGCATCCGCTTGTAATAAAAACTTTGGGAATTTATTCTGTTTTGAATGAATGTACATCACAGTTTTGATTAAAAGTTTGGGAATGTATTCTCGTGTCTCGTGTTGCTGACAGTTGTGATTTAAGGTTTGGATGGGCCGCAGAGATTTTTCACATTTGAAAGTTGGCCATGGTGTTCTGAAGTTTGGGAATGGCTGTGATAGAGGAAGGAAGAGACCAACGCGCTGATGGCAGCATTAACAGCTCAATTAAAACTGTTAGACTGGAGAAAACAATCAAATTTATCTTGCCTGGCTGGTAGGGATGAGTAAAAATATCAATTAATTGATGCATCGCAATACTTCTCTGCACAATATTGATTCAGGAAATCCTCTGAATAGATTCTCCTCCTGACCAGCGGAGGGCGCTGTGTGTGAGGCCGGATCACTATCATAATGAATGAACTCACTCAGGGTTTTTCACAAATGCACATACTCTGGTTCGCAGTTACACCGCCGTGGAAAAAATGAAGAGAGCAACTTTGTCATCAAAATACTGGTTATGCAATCGAGTACCAACTGTGTTGTGAATCATGTGACTAAGAGACAGAAAAGAGAATCTAGAATGCCGAAAAGCTGTTTTTGGCAGCACAATGACAGATGTTGATGTAAGAACTTAATAACAAAAATCACTGATCAAGAAAAGCATGAAAAATATCAGTTCTTACATTAAACTCTTATGAACTTTTTTTTGTTGTTATCATTATATTTGTCCAGATAAATGTACTTTTTGTAGTACCAGGCATTAAAATGACCAAGAAATATGCGGAAACATGCAAAAAATCAAATCTTACCAAGTATATATTTCTAATTTCTAGTCAAAATATCTCATCACACTCAAAATAAGACAAAATGATTAAAGAGAAACATTTCAGTAAGAGATAGGAACTTGTTTTAAGGCGATGCATCTTATTTCAAGAAATCTGATCAAGGCTGCAAATGTACGACCGCTCAACCTGGTGTAGCCTCAAGAAGGTGCTGGAAATGGTGTAAAGAGGAGATTTCTGCACACTTCATCTGTACAAATGTTATTGATATTTGTACGGATAAAGTGTGTGGAAATCCTCTTTTCACAACAATCTGATCAAGAAATTTTTGCTTTTCCCATTGGCAGAATGTTTTTACTTACTGGAAGCAAAAAAATCTTTTACTCATTTTAAGAGTAACTTAAAATGACCACTTTCTTTTGACTTGACAAAAAGAAAACATGGCTCCTACATCTGTTTGGACTTAATATTTCACAATCATGAGTTCAGTGTTGGCAACACCAGAACACATGACAAGTCATCTATAAAGACCAGCTGCAGAATAAAGAAGAATCCAGACGGGTGGAAGCTGGTTTAAGCTGGATGAGTTTCAGTTTCTGTGCAGAAGGGACACAGTTCATGGATTTTCATTAGATGGGTGTTTCTGTGTGATATGTGGGTGGAAGGGACAATATTCTGCACATTAAACTGTGAGAGATTTAAACAGGACCAGACTGGTGGTGTCAGCTGCAGGTTTAAAAAAGACTTTTACTAAAGTGAAAAATCCTGCAACGACTCTGATCTCAGGTGGATGCTGGCTTACGGATCGTCTTACCTATTCATCACACACAAAGAAGAATATGAGACCTGAGTGAGTCATTGTTAAGCTTTCAGAACGGAGGGAAGCGTTTTGTCAAAGGGCTGGAATTGCAAAGCAAAGGTGTACAGCTGTGTTATGCAGAGAGAAGGTGTACAGGTGTGTTATCATGCAGAGAGAAGGTGTACAGGTGCATTATCCTGCAGAGAGAAGGTGTACAGGTGCGTTATCCTGCAGAGAGAAGGTGTACAGGTGCGTTATCATGCAGAGGGAAGGTGTACAGGTGTGTTATCATGCAGAGGGAAGGCGTACAGGTGCGTTATCCTGCAGAGAGAAGGTGTACAGGTGCGTTATCCTGCAGAGAGAAGGCGTACAGGTGCGTTATCCTGCAGAGAGAAGGTGTACAGGTGCGTTATCCTGCAGAGAGAAGGTGTACAGGTGCGTTATCCTGCAGAGAGAAGGTGTACAGGTGCGTTATCCTGCAGAGAGAAGGTGTACAGGTGCGTTATCCTGCAGAGAGAAGGCGTACAGGTGCGTTATCATGCAGAGAGAAGGTGTACAGGTGTGTAAGGCGTACAGGTGCGTTATCATGCAGAGAGAAGGCGTACAGGTGCGTTATCATACAGAGAGAAGGTGTACAGGTGTGTTATCATGCAGAGAGAAGGCGTACAGGTGCGTTATCATGCAGAGAGAAGGCGTACAGGTGCGTTATCATACAGAGAGAAGGTGTACAGGTGCGTTATCCTGCAGAGAGAAGGTGTACAGGTGTGTTATCATGCAGAGAGAAGGTGTACAGGTGCGTTATTCTGCAGAGAGAAGGTGTACAGGTGCGTTATAATGCAGAGAGAAGGTGTACAGGTGCGTTATCATGCAGAGAGAAGGCGTACAGGTGCGTTATCATGCAGAGAGAAGGTGTACAGGTGCGTTTTTCCTGCAGAGAGAAGGTGTACAGGTGCGTTATCCTGCAGAGAGAAGGTGTACAGGTGGGTTATCCTGCAGAGAGAAGGCGTACAGGTGCGTTATCCTGCAGAGAGAAGGCGTACAGGTGCGTTTTTCCTGCAGAGAGAAGGTGTACAGGTGTGTTATCCTGCAGAGAGAAGGTGTACAGGTGCGTTATCCTGCAGAGAGAAGGTGTACAGGTGCGTTATCCTGCAGAGAGAAGGTGTACAGGTGCGTTATCCTGCAGAGAGAAGGCGTACAGGTGCGTTATCCTGCAGAGAGAGAAGGCGCACAGGTGCGTTATCATACAGAGAGAAGGCGTACAGGTGCGTTATCCTGCAGAGAGAAGGCGTACAGGTGCGTTACCCTGCAGAGAGAAGGCGTACAGGTGTGTTATCATACAGAGAGAAGGTGTACAGGTGCGTTTTTCCTGCAGAGAGAAGGCGTACAGGTGCGTTATCATGCAGAGAGAAGGTGTACAGGTGCGTTTTTCCTGCAGAGAGAAGGCGTACAGGTGTGTTATCCTGCAGAGAGAAGGTGTACAGGTGCGTTATCCTGCAGAGAGAAGGCGTACAGGTGCGTTTTTCCTGCAGAGAGAAGGCGTACAGGTGTGTTATCCTGCAGAGAGAAGGTGTACAGGTGCGTTATCCTGCAGAGAGAAGGCATACAGGTGCGTTATAATGCAGAGAGAAGGTGTACAGGTGCGTTATCATGCAGAGAGAAGGCGTACAGGTGCGTTATCATGCAGAGAGAAGGTGTACAGGTGCGTTTTTCCTGCAGAGAGAAGGTGTACAGGTGCGTTATCCTGCAGAGAGAAGGTGTACAGGTGCGTTATCCTGCAGAGAGAAGGCGTACAGGTGCGTTATCCTGCAGAGAGAAGGCGTACAGGTGCGTTTTTCCTGCAGAGAGAAGGTGTACAGGTGCGTTATCCTGCAGAGAGAAGGCATACAGGTGCGTTATAATGCAGAGAGAAGGTGTACAGGTGCGTTATCATGCAGAGAGAAGGCCTACAGGTGCGTTATCATGCAGAGAGAAGGTGTACAGGTGCGTTTTTCCTGCAGAGAGAAGGTGTACAGGTGCGTTATCCTGCAGAGAGAAGGTGTACAGGTGCGTTATCCTGCAGAGAGAAGGCGTACAGGTGCGTTATCCTGCAGAGAGAAGGCGTACAGGTGCGTTTTTCCTGCAGAGAGAAGGCGTACAGGTGCGTTTTTCCTGCAGAGAGAAGGCGTACAGGTGCGTTATCCTGCAGAGAGAAGGCGTACAGGTGCGTTATCCTGCAGAGAGAAGGTGTACAGGTGCGTTATCCTGCAGAGAGAAGGTGTACAGGTGCGTTATCCTGCAGAGAGAAGGTGTACAGGTGCGTTATCCTGCAGAGAGAAGGCGTACAGGTGCGTTATCCTGCAGAGAGAAGGCGCACAGGTGCGTTATCATACAGAGAGAAGGCGTACAGGTGCGTTATCCTGCAGAGAGAAGGCGTACAGGTGCGTTACCCTGCAGAGAGAAGGCGTACAGGTGTGTTATCATACAGAGAGAAGGTGTACAGGTGCGTTTTTCCTGCAGAGAGAAGGCGTACAGGTGCGTTATCATGCAGAGAGAAGGTGTACAGGTGCGTTTTTCCTGCAGAGAGAAGGCGTACAGGTGTGTTATCCTGCAGAGAGAAGGTGTACAGGTGCGTTATCCTGCAGAGAGAAGGCGTACAGGTGCGTTTTTCCTGCAGAGAGAAGGCGTACAGGTGTGTTATCCTGCAGAGAGAAGGTGTACAGGTGCGTTATCCTGCAGAGAGAAGGCATACAGGTGCGTTATAATGCAGAGAGAAGGTGTACAGGTGCGTTATCATGCAGAGAGAAGGCGTACAGGTGCGTTATCATGCAGAGAGAAGGTGTACAGGTGCGTTTTTCCTGCAGAGAGAAGGTGTACAGGTGCGTTATCCTGCAGAGAGAAGGTGTACAGGTGCGTTATCCTGCAGAGAGAAGGCGTACAGGTGCGTTATCCTGCAGAGAGAAGGCGTACAGGTGCGTTTTTCCTGCAGAGAGAAGGTGTACAGGTGCGTTATCCTGCAGAGAGAAGGCATACAGGTGCGTTATAATGCAGAGAGAAGGTGTACAGGTGCGTTATCATGCAGAGAGAAGGCCTACAGGTGCGTTATCATGCAGAGAGAAGGTGTACAGGTGCGTTTTTCCTGCAGAGAGAAGGTGTACAGGTGCGTTATCCTGCAGAGAGAAGGTGTACAGGTGCGTTATCCTGCAGAGAGAAGGCGTACAGGTGCGTTATCCTGCAGAGAGAAGGCGTACAGGTGCGTTTTTCCTGCAGAGAGAAGGCGTACAGGTGCGTTTTTCCTGCAGAGAGAAGGCGTACAGGTGCGTTATCCTGCAGAGAGAAGGCGTACAGGTGCGTTATCCTGCAGAGAGAAGGCGTACAGGTGCGTTATCCTGCAGAGAGAAGGTGTACAGGTGCGTTATCCTGCAGAGAGAAGGCGTACAGGTGCGTTATCCTGCAGAGAGAAGGCGCACAGGTGCGTTATCATACAGAGAGAAGGCGCACAGGTGTGTTATCCTGCAGAGAGAAGGCGTACAGGTGCGTTATCATGCAGAGAGAAGGCGTACAGGTGCGTTATCATGCAGAGAGAAGGCGTACAGGTGCGTTATCCTGCAGAGAGAAGGCGTACAGGTGCGTTATCATGCAGAGAGAAGGCGTACAGGTGCGTTATCCTGCAGAGAGAAGGCGCACAGGTGCGTTATCATACAGAGAGAAGGCGTACAGGTGCGTTATCCTGCAGAGAGAAGGCGTACAGGTGCGTTATCCTGCAGAGAGAAGGCGTACAGGTGCGTTATCATGCAGAGAGAAGGCGTACAGGTGCGTTATCATGCAGAGAGAAGGCGACAGGTGCGTTATCATGCAGAGAGAAGGCGTACAGGTGCGTTATCCTGCAGAGAGAAGGTGTACAGGTGCGTTATCATGCAGAGAGAAGGCGTACAGGTGCGTTATCATGCAGAGAGAAGGTGTACAGGTGTGTTATCCTGCAGAGAGAAGGCGCACAGGTGCGTTATCATACGAGAGAGAAGGCGTACAGGTGCGTTATCCTGCAGAGAGAAGGCGTACAGGTGCGTTATCCTGCAGAGAGAAGGCGTACAGGTGCGTTATCATGCAGAGAGAAGGCGTACAGGTGCGTTATCATGCAGAGAGAAGGCGTACAGGTGCGTTATCATGCAGAGAGAAGGTGTACAGGTGCGTTATCCTGCAGAGAGAAGGCATACAGGTGTGTTATCCTGCAGAGAGAAGGTGTACAGGTGCGTTATCCTGCAGAGAGAAGGCATACAGGTGCGTTATAATGCAGAGAGAAGGTGTACAGGTGCGTTATCATGCAGAGAGAAGGCGTACAGGTGCGTTATCATGCAGAGAGAAGGTGTACAGGTGCGTTTTTCCTGCAGAGAGAAGGCGTACAGGTGCGTTATCCTGCAGAGAGAAGGTGTACAGGTGCGTTATCCTGCAGAGAGAAGGTGTACAGGTGCGTTATCCTGCAGAGAGAAGGTGTACAGGTGCGTTATCCTGCAGAGAGAAGGCGTACAGGTGCGTTATCCTGCAGAGAGAAGGCGCACAGGTGCGTTATCATACAGAGAGAAGGCGTACAGGTGTGTTATCCTGCAGAGAGAAGGCGTACAGGTGCGTTATCATGCAGAGAGAAGGCGTACAGGTGCGTTATCATGCAGAGAGAAGGCGTACAGGTGCGTTATCCTGCAGAGAGAAGGCGTACAGGTGCGTTATCATGCAGAGAGAAGGCGTACAGGTGCGTTATCCTGCAGAGAGAAGGCGCACAGGTGCGTTATCATACAGAGAGAAGGCGTACAGGTGCGTTATCCTGCAGAGAGAAGGCGTACAGGTGCGTTATCCTGCAGAGAGAAGGCGTACAGGTGCGTTATCCTGCAGAGAGAAGGCGTACAGGTGCGTTATCCTGCAGAGAGAATGCGTACAGGTGTGTTATCATGCAGAGAGAAGGTGTACAGGTGCGTTATCATGCAGAGAGAAGGCGTACAGGTGCGTTATCATGCAGAGAGAAGGCGTACAGGTGCGTTATCATGCAGAGAGAAGGCGTACAGGTGCGTTATCATCGTGTCTTCTCTCGTTTCTCCGTAGATGACTGAGGGCCGTCTGTGCCAGGTTCACCTCCTGGATGGAAGGAAGTTGGAGCTGTTGGTTCAGGTAAATCTTTAACTTTCACTCAGCAGGATGGCCGATAAGAATTTTTCCTGTTGATTTGATACCAGTGGTTCATGGTACTTTTTCGCTGATACCGATTTGACTTTTTGTCCCATAAAATAAATTCACATGATTGCAGTCTGTACAGCTGATATCTAACAACACTTGAGAGTATTGACGTGCCCACCCCTGTCTGATTGGTATCAAAGTATCTTCTCCAGGGTATGGGTTTGCTCCTCCCTGGTTTACAGCTTCAGCTCGCACACGTTTGTTTTCCTCCTGCAGTAGCGTTTGCTGTCGTCGTGCTTTTGTGTTTCTGGTTCGGCGCTTGCAGCAGTGATCTCGTGTTTTATCCTGATCTTTCCAGCCGAAGCTGTTGGCCCGTGAACTGTTGGATCTGGTGGCTTCGCATTTCATCCTGAAGGAAAAAGAGTACTTTGGGTTGTGTTTCATAGATGACACGTAAGTACATTTCCTCATGTTACAGATATGTTAACAATAAGATATTATTGGCCGAGAAGTTTATTTTTATCGCTAATAAGACAAATTTGGCTAAACTGCTCAGCTCATTGGTGACTTGCTGTTTTGCCCCCGCTCAGCGGCCAGAATAACTGGCTTCAGCTGGATCGTAAAGTCCTGGATCATGACTTCTCCAAGAGCTCAGGGTCTCTGGAGCTCAGGTTCCTCGTCAGGTGAGTGCTGTCACTGCAAAAGCTTTGCAGATGTTATTAAACCTCAGCCACACTGACGATTCCCGATCTCTGTGTTATAAACCGCTTCATCGCTGACAGAAACTGATTTTTGTTCGTGTCGTGGGAGCTTTGTGTGCTTGTGAGACCCGTGGCTCGTCCTAACCAGCAGGTGGCAGTGATGGAGAACAGTTGAGCAATCTTTAACCAGACTGTTGTGTCCTGACTGAATAATGCTGCAGCTCTCACAAATGCATTGATATTCTTTTTAAGTGAGTCCTGCTGACCTGAAATAACCTCCTCACAGGTTTTACATTGAGAAGATCACCTTCCTGAAAGAGAATACAACAGTGGAGCTGTTCTTCCTCAACGCTAAATCTTTGGTGTTCAACGTAAGTCATTATTTTTTTAGGCTTCTTTTGTGTCATTTCATGGAGATGGATATTGAACAGGTTGATTGTTTTGTGATTAACTTGATAAGCTGGAGATCAAACATCATTCTTTTTGGTAAAAGCATTATGTTTGACTGAAAGATTGCGAGCAAATAATATTGCACAACGTAAGATGTACGAGTTTTAGCACACTTGTTACATTTATTATTATATTTATAATAATAATTATTATAATTAATAATACTAATAAGTCATATGTATGTATATATATTATATATTTACTCATTTATATATATATTTACTGTATATGTGTGTGTGTGTATATATACATGTCTATCTGTATGGATCTATACATGCGTATACTTATATGTGTAGTTGTCCTCAAAATTATTCATATCCTTCAATTAAAGAAGGAAAAAAAAATCTGTCAGTGAAATAAGTTGAAATGGACAAAAGTAATAATAAATAAAAATTCCATGGAAATCATGACATTGATTTTGAATTGCGGTTCAACAGAAATATTAAGGTGCAATGTGTAAGAAATACAGACATCTAGTGGTAAAAATGCATATAGCAATGGATTCATATGCTAAGCACTGATGTGAATGTACGGTGGCCGTCAGCAGCCAAAATTCTCCCAGACATACAGATGTTTTCATCTGTGAGTGGATCAGTGGTCTCAGGTGTAGCTGTGAGTAACTACTTTCAATGTCTCTTAAGCCATTACTGATCCAAAACCGTCTCTAACTCCCATTAAGCAAAGCTGGTACAGCTGTTTTAAAGTTCAGAGGATTCTCACTTCACACACATTGTTTTGTCCATTCAGGGACACCGTAGTAAAAATGGTGGCACAAATATGGCAGCCTCCATGTATGTGGACCCACAGCAAGAAGATATAAATGACTCATTCTCAGAAAATAAACATACAACAGCTATTCTAGTGAAGTGACTACACATCAACAAAAACAGTTTTGAATTATAAATTAAAGTTTCTGCCATTGGCCTTTGGGTTTGTTACACACTGTACCTTTAAACAAAAACTAAAAACAAACACACAAAAAATAAAACAGGCTAAAAAGCATAATGGGGCTCAGAAGCTAAAACTTTATTAAGCAATATTCTGAGGCAATCATTGAAATAAGATGTTTTGTAACATTTAAAATACCTGTCGACAGGTATTTTGGTCCACATCTCACGGGGAAGGTGCTCCAATGTGTCTGACAGTTTTTTTTTTCATAATAATTTTTAACCACAATTCAAAAGCAATATTTTATTTCACTAAATTATAAATTTGTACATTTTACAGTTGTTATTATTTCATTCAGTTTCTTGTTATTTGAATTACTATTGTAAATTTAGCCTGTATATTCATAACTATTTAGGGCTATTATTATTGTTGTTGTTATTGTTATTATTATTAGTCCCAGCCATCACCATGGTTCCACTGCGATCTCATCGGCATTGGAATGATGCCTTCAGGAACTACAGAGAAATTGAGCATTTTATTTATTTAGGTATTTGAAATACCCGAGTCTAAAAGGCGGGACCGGTCATAATGTTCATATTGCTGCTTATAAAGTATAAAGTTAGTCCATGATAATCTGGAAAAATGTAATTAAAAATGTCATATATTTCCTACTAAGAAAAGACAGGGTTGAAAGATACGAGCAGCACGTGAAGGCAGCACAGGATCAAACGTTGCAGGCGGCGCAGTTTTTTTTCTTTTTTTCGCGGGGAGAGCTGACTGGTCGCCATGGAGACGGAGACTGTTGAACCTGCTTTCGGACCGTACCACTTTACCGAGGGGGTGCCGACCTCACGCGGGCTCTTAAGGTGGTATTTCTGTGTTCCGACGTGCGTGTAACTTTTCACAGTGAGCGCGTGGGCAACTCTGAGGCGGAGTAATCGGAGCGAACACACCCCGCAGGCGGCTTTAACACCGCCCGCCTCCGCGGCAGTGGTTCAGTCGGTAACGGGGGGACCGAGGTACGGACTGGAAGTGCGGGCCGGGACGGGACGGGACGGGAGGGGACGGGACGGGAGGGGGCGCGTTCGCTGGTTACAACCTTCATGTTCTCCTCTTTTTAATGGCAGGAGACCATCGAAGTGGAGAGCGACAATGTCTTCAAGTTAGCGGCGTTCGCACTGCAGGTAAGACGGACCCCACACCGGGACCAGGTCCGGGACCAGGTCCGGGTCCAGGTCCGGGACCAGGTCCGGGACCGGGACCAGGACCAGGACCAGGACGGTCGTTTGAAAACATTTGTCTCATGGGAGAGCTTCACTCGGTCAAAGAACACGACCTTTACATGTGTACTCCCCCCCCCCCCTGAATAAAAGCAAGCGTCCGCTTTGGACAGCTGGGCTCGTGCTCACAGTGTTTTATAAAGTTGATGTGAACCGTGACGTCACGTTTGTGAGGTTCTGCAGGTTCTTTTCTGAATCTCCTCTAACTGCTTTCTTTTTCATTGTTTCCAGGAGGCCAAAGGAGATTATTCCAGGTAAGAAATGAATATTCATCCATGTTATGAGCTTGTAATCACGTTAAAAATGAAGGTTTTGATTTCATGATGTCACATTAGGAACAAATCCGGAGTAAAAGTCCACGTTATCCTAAAACAAACATGGTTGCACGGACCTGTTTTTGTTTTTAATGGCACCTTAACTCAAGTGTTAGTGAAGCTGAGTTTATGATTAATAACTGTGTTAATGTTCAACTTGGCGGCTCACAGTTGAGCTTTTTCTTTCTGGGGATTGGTGGACCCCCCCCCCCCCCCCCCCCCCCCCCCCCAGTCCAGATTCGCCCTGATTTTGCTTCTGACATTGAAGTGAACTCCAGCTGGCTCGATGCCATCCACATGGCCCACAGATCCTCCTGTTGCCTGTCCCAGTCTCTCACATGTCCCAGTCTCATCCGTCCCAGTCTTCCCAGTCTCATCTGTCCCAGTCTCTCATCTGTCCAAATCTCACCTGTCCCAGTCTCTCATCTGTCCCAGTGTCTCATCTGTCCCAGTCTTCCCTGTCCCAGTCTCTCACATGTCCCAGTCTCTCATCTGTCCCAGTCTTCCCTGTCCCAGTCTCACCTGTCCCAGTGTCTCATCTGTCCCAGTTTTCCCTGTCCCAGTCTCTCACATGTCCCAGTCTCTCATCTGTCCCAGTCTCTCATCTGTCCCAGTCTTCCCTGTCCCAGTCTCTCACATGTCCCAGTCTCCCATCTGTCCCAGTCTTCCCAGTCTCATCTGTCCAAATCTCACCTGTCCCAGTCTCTCATCTGTCCCAGTCTCATCCGTCCCAGTCTTCCCAGTCTCATCTGTCCCAGTCTTCCCTGTCCCAGTCTCTCACATGTCCCAGTCTCTCATCTGTCCCAGTCTTCCCTGTCCCAGTCTCTCACATGTCCCAGTCTCTCATCTGTCCCAGTCTTCCCTGTCCCAGTCTCACATGTCCCTGTCCAGTCTCTCATCTGTCCCAGTCTTCCCTGTCCCAGTCTCTCACATGTCCCAGTCTCTCATCTGTCCCAGTCTTCCCAGTCTCATCTGTCCAAATCTCACCTGTCCCAGTCTTCCCAGTCTCATCTGTCCCAGTCTTCCCAGTCCCAGTCTCTCACAGGCCCAGTCTCTCATCTGTCCCAGTCTTCCCTGTCCCAGTCTCTCACATGTCCCAGTCTCTCATCTGTCCCAGTCTTCCCAGTCCCAGTCTCTCACATGTCCCAGTCTCTCATCTGTCCCAGTCTTCCCTGTCCCAGTCTCTCACATGTCCCAGTCTCTCATCTGTCCCAGTCTTCCCTGTCCCAGTCTCTCACATGTCCCAGTCTCTCATCTGTCCCAGTCTTCCCTGTCCCAGTCTCTCACATGTCCCAGTCTCTCATCTGTCCCAGTCTTCCCAGTCTCATCTGTCCAAATCTCACCTGTCCCAGTCTTCCCAGTCTCATCTGTCCAAATCTCACCTGTCCCAGTCTTCCCAGTCTCATCTGTCCAAATCTAATCTGTCCCAGTCTTCCCTGTCCTAGTCTAACCTGTCCCAGTCTTCCCTGTCCTAGTCTCATTCGTCCCAGTCTCTCCGTGAAAGCAGCTGTATTGTGTTGACACTTTTAGCATGTGGGAGACGGTTCACTCTGACATGTTGTAATTGCGTCATCTGTTAATGTCACATACGCTGATGCATCCAGCAACCAAACGCGCTGATGCTGTCTGGGTTTTGGTCCAACGTGGTGATGCTGTCTGGGTTTTGGTCCAACGTGGTGATGCTGTCTGGGTTTTGGTCCAACGTGGTGATGCTGTCTGGGTTTTGGTCCAACGTGGTGATGCTGTCTGGGTTTTGGACCAATGTGGTGATGCTCTCTGGGTTTTGGACCAATGCGGTGATGCTCTCTGGGTTTTTGGACCAACGTGGTGATGCTCTCTGGGTTTTGGACCAATGTGGTGATGCTCTCTGGGTTTTGGACCAATGTGGTGATGCTCTCTGGGTTTTGGACCAATGCGGTGATGCTCTCTGGGTTTTTGGACCAACGTGGTGATGCTCTCTGGGTTTTGGACCAATGTGGTGATGCTCTCTGGGTTTTGGACCAATGTGGTGATGCTCTCTGGGTTTTGGACCAATGTGGTGATGCTCTCTGGGTTTTGGACCAATGTGGTGATGCTGTTTTGGTTTTTGGACCAACGTGGTGATGCTGTCTGGGTTTTGGACCAATGTGGTGATGCTGTTTTGGTTTTTGGACCAATGTGGTGATGCTCTCTGGGTTTTGGACCAATGCGGTGATGCTCTCTGGGTTTTGGACCAATGCGGTGATGGTGTCTGGATTCTGGGTCATATGTGGTAATGATGTCTGGGTTTTTGGTCATACACAGTGAAGCTGTCTGGGTTCTGGGTCATACGCGGTGATGCTGTCTTGGGTTTTGGAACCAACGTGGTGATGCTGTCTGGGTTTTGGGACCAATGTGGTCATGCTGTTTTGGTTTTTGGACCAATGTGGTGATGCTGTCTGGGTTTTGGACCAATGTGGTGATGCTGTCTAGGTTCTGGGTCATACGCGGTGATGCTGTCTGGGATTTGGACAAATGTGGTGATGCTGTCTGGGTTCTGGGTCATACGCGGTGATGCTATCTGGGTTCTGGGTCATACGCGGTGATGCTATCTGGGTTCTGGGTCATACGCGGTGATGCTATCTGGGTTCTGGGTCATACGCGGTGATGCTATCTGGGTTCTGGGTCATACGTGGTGATGATGTCTGGGTTCTGGGTCATACGCGGTGATGCTGTCTGGGTTCTGGGTCATACGCGGTGATGCTATCTGGGTTCTGGGTCATACGTGGTGATGCTATCTGGGTTCTGGGTCATACGCGGTGATGCTGTCTGGGTTCTGGGTCATACGCGGTGATGCTATCTGGGTTCTGGGTCATACGCGGTGATGCTGTCTGGGTTCTGGGTCATACGCGGTGATGCTGTCTGGGTTCTGGGCCATACGTGGTGATGCTATCTGGGTTCTGGGTCATACGCGGTGATGCTATCTGGGTTCTGGGTCATACGCGGTGATGCTATCTGGGTTCTGGGTCATACGCGGTGATGCTGTCTGGGTTCTGGGTCATACGCGGTGATGCTATCTGGGTTCTGGGTCATACGGGGTGATGCTGTCTGGGTTCTGGGTCATACGCGGTGATGCTGTCTGGGTTCTGGGTCATACGCGGTGATGCTATCTGGGTTCTGGGTCATACGCGGTGATGCTATCTGGGTTCTGGGTCATACGCGGTGAGTCTGTCTGGGTTCTGGGTCATACGCGGTGATGCTGTCTGGGTTCTGGGCCATACGCGGCGATGCTATCTGGGTTCTGGGTCATACGCGGTGAGGCTGTCTGGGTTCTGGGTCATACGCGGTGATGCTATCTAGGTTCTGGGTCATATGCGGTGATGCTATCTGGGTTCTGGGTCATACGCGGCGATGCTGTCTGGGCTCTGGGTCATACGCGGCAATGCTGTCTGGGTTCTGGGTCATACGCGGTGATGCTGTCTTGGTTTTGGGTCATACGCGGTGATGCTATCTGGGTTTTTTGTCATACGTGGTGATGCTGTCTGGGTTTTTTGTCATACGCGGTGATGCTATCTGGGTTTTTTGTCATACGTGGTGATGCTATCTGGGTTTTTTGTCATACGCGGTGATGCTATCTGGGTTTTTTGTCATACGTGGTGATGCTATCTGGGTTCTGGGTCATACGCGGCGATGCTGTCTGGGTTTTTTGTCATACGGGGTGATGCTGTCTGGGTTCTGGGTCATACGCGGTGATGCTATCTGGGTTCTGGGTCATACGCGGTGATGCTGTCTGGGTTCTGGGTCATACGCGGTGATGCTGTCTGGGTTCTGGGTCATACGCGGCGATGCTGTCTGGGTTCTGGGTCATACGCGGCGATGCTGTCTGGGTTTTTTGTCATACGGGGTGATGCTGTCTGGGTTCTGGGTCATACGCGGTGATGCTATCTGGGTTCTGGGTCATACGCGGTGATGCTGTCTGGGTTCTGGGTCATACGCGGTGATGCTATCTGGGTTCTGGGTCATACGCGGTGATGCTGTCTGGGTTCTGGGTCATACGCGGTGATGCTGTCTTGGTTTTGGGTCATACGCGGTGATGCTATCTGGGTTCTGGGTCATACGCGGTGATGCTGTCTTGGTTTTGGGTCATACGTGGTGATGCTATCTGGGTTCTGGGTCATACGCGGTGATGCTGTCTTGGTTTTGGGTCATACGCGGTGATGCTATCTGGGTTCTGGGTCATACGCGGTGATGCTGTCTGGGTTCTGGGTCATACGCGGTGATGCTATCTGGGTTCTTGGTCATACGCGGTGATGCTGTCTGGGTTTTTTGTCATACGCGGTGATGCTATCTGGGTTCTGGGTCATACGCGGTGATGCTATCTGGGTTCTTGGTCATACGCGGTGATGCTGTCTGGGTTTTTTGTCATACGTGGTGATGCTATCTGGGTTCTTGGTCATACGCGGTGATGCTGTCTGGGTTTTTTGTCATACGTGGTGATGCTATCTGGGTTCTTGGTCATACGCGGTGATGCTGTCTGGGTTTTTTGTCATACGCGGTGATGCTATCTGGGTTCTGGGTCATACGTGGTGATGCTGTCTGGGTTCTGGGTCATACGCGGCGATGCTGTCTGGGTTCTGGGTCATACGCGGTGATGCTATCTGGGTTCTGGGTCATACGCGGTGATGCTGTCTGGGTTCTGGGTCATACGCGGTGATGCTGTCTGGGTTCTGGGTCATACGCGGCGATGCTGTCTGGGTTTTTTGTCATACGGGGTGATGCTGTCTGGGTTCTGGGTCATACGCGGCGATGCTGTCTGGGTTTTTTGTCATACGGGGTGATGCTGTCTGGGTTCTGGGTCATACGCGGTGATGCTATCTGGGTTCTGGGTCATACGCGGTGATGCTGTCTGGGTTCTGGGTCATACGTGGTGATGCTGTCTGGGTTCTGGGTCATACGCGGTGATGCTATCTGGGTTCTGGGTCATACGTGGTGATGCTATCTGGGTTCTGGGTCATACGCGGTGATGCTGTCGGGGTTCTGGGTCATACGCGGTGATGCTGTCTGGGATCTGGGTCATACGCGGTGATGCTGTCTGGGTTCTGGGTCATACGCGGTGATGCTGTCTTGGTTTTGGGTCATACGCGGTGATGCTATCTGGGTTCTGGGTCATACGCGGTGATGCTGTCTTGGTTTTGGGTCATACGTGGTGATGCTATCTGGGTTCTGGGTCATACGCGGTGATGCTGTCTTGGTTTTGGGTCATACGCGGTGATGCTATCTGGGTTCTGGGTCATACGCGGTGATGCTGTCTGGGTTCTGGGTCATACGCGGTGATGCTATCTGGGTTCTTGGTCATACGCGGTGATGCTGTCTGGGTTTTTTGTCATACGCGGTGATGCTATCTGGGTTCTGGGTCATACGCGGTGATGCTATCTGGGTTCTGGGTCATACGCGGTGATGCTATCTGGGTTCTTGGTCATACGCGGTGATGCTGTCTGGGTTTTTTGTCACACGTGGTGATGCTATCTGGGTTCTTGGTCATAC
>JALJCO010009816.1:0-30819 GCA_023101725.1 Atherinomorus stipes
TAGATGCATCTGATGGGATAACAGACAAATCAAAGCAAACTCTTTCCTTTTTTCTGGATGACTAGCCTTTTTTATGTGTGTGCTTCTCTCTCAACATTTTTCTCTTCTTTGTCAAAAGAGAAACTTTAATTTATACTAATAAGTATGTGATCACAAGCCCTATTGATCAGCCAGTGAGACCCCGGTAATAACAGAGGGGTAAATGCAAGTAAAATTAGTTTGCATTTACATTATTCATTCATCATCTGTATCTACGTGTTTGTGGGGAAACCTGACCAGAGTTGGGTGCTGATGGACGGTATGAGTGACTGATTGGGATTTGATTGAGGCGTTCCTGAGGCGATAAAAGATTGAGTGTAGTTGCAAAGCCTATTGACAGACTACTGATGAGGCCAGAGAGAGGGAGTGAGAAGGAAAGCTGAGGAAATTAATAAGTGGATAAAAATCAATTAAGGTAAAAATTGTCCCTCATCAATGGCTAACCACATGTGCGTGCTTGCAACTGTGTTGCATATTGCTCCATATACAGTATCTGTGACTGCCAGCATCTACCTGCATTTACTGTACTGCACACCACGAGGCTGCACTGCCTTGCATTGACCGACCTCGCGTTCATGGGCAATATCAACATAAAATGCCAAATAAGATGCGTTAAATCCTGAAGGCATCATAGCTGTTATACCGTTATATTCATGTGTGGAGCATCTACTGCCCTCAGTGAATGGTGAAGTTTTTGAGCAGCTCAACTCATTCAGGAGAATCCTAATACTAAAACAATTATGTTGGCATCACTCACAACTTTGGTGTTTCCAGTTGATGCAAAACCTTTTTTTTTTTTTTTAAACAGCACTTAGTAGTCCACAGTGGGTCTAGAGAGCAGTCAGCACAAATTCATTTGTGTTAATGACTCATTTTTACAAAAGATATTCTGAAATTTTTCAGGTAAAAGTGATTGATTTAGTAAGCATTTTGTTAACCTCATAGCATAATTGTCATATTTTATGATTTTAGAAGCGATGATGCACAGCCAATCAGCAATATTAGGAGAGTACAGTTGGACAGATTTCACAATTTAGCCAAAATATGACTTAAAGGCCTCCTTCCACTGAACCCGTTTCTTGCTCCTTCTGAAATACGGAGGGTTTCCCTGTTTCTTGCTGCTTTGGGGTTGCGTTCCGCGGTGTGTTTAAGAAAATAGAAGAGGGTGGCCTTGCTTCGTATTGCGAATTTCCCGTGGGTTTTTTGTCATTGGAAGGAGGTCCCCCTCTAGAAGTAGCGGCGTGTGGAGTTGAGAGTTTGTTGTTTGTTGTTGGGAAAATTGTTTGGGTTTTTTGTTGTGGAAATAAGAGAGAGGGCGGGAGCTTCCTTATACACTGATGGGAGCCAGCCAATAGGACGGAAATTATGAGAAGGACCCGGAAAAGCCTGCTGGGACCACAAGCTTTCTTCTAGTTACAAATACAGCTGGATACAAAGCAACCAGAAGGTTTTTTTAAGGAGAAACGATGCAGAATGCATTCAATAATAATGGAGAACACAGAAATATTATGAAATGACCACGGAAGTACAACTTAAGTAATTTCCTATGAGGTTAACAATTTATATAGACAGATGTGTCTGAAACCATCAGGTCTTGATATGGGAACTGTTTTTCGACGCATACAACCAGGGTGTATTCATTAGAAGCTTACTAAGGGCTGTCTACTGTCCCAGACAAACTGCAGGAGGAGGTGTCTGGCTGCTTGCTTTTAAACTGGGTTAGTGGACCAGAGAGGAAGTGAAAGAATGAGAGAGGGAGATGGGGCATGAGAGAGAATTTGAAGTCTAAAACTAGGACGAGGTACATGAGAAGAATTTTCCTCATCAATTGCAGTGGCACTCCCCACTGTGGACCCCTTTATGCCACATGCATTGTCGTTTTAAAATTTATTTTTAATTATTATTATTGCCATAGTTCATGTGGCTATGGTTGATACTTGGACCATCTCCTGTCATGAAATGTCTGTTTATTGCAGGCAAGTTTTATAGATGTCATTTTTTCCAATGTTAGAACTCTCCACTGGCGTTCTATAATGAATTGGATATTTTTCTTATGCTTTGCTCACTTCAGCCTCCTGCCCTCAGTTGATTTAGGAACCAAATGGCAGCCCATTAACATGTGAGAATGATTGTGCAGCCTTGGGGTTGTAGCGTGGCAACCCACAGAGAGGTTTTTTCGCTACACATCCCTCTGATTCTCAGACTTTGCACTGTCGAGGAGAGTTAAGCATCAAAGGCAAGGACTAACTATCCCCACCCTCAATCACTCCCTCTGTCTCCTTTTGGCCTCTGGGTTCACACTGTAATTTTCTCCATCTTTCCTTTGCATTCTCTTTCTTTTTCTCTCTCTTTGTCTCTGTCTTTTTCTTCATCTCTCTCAGGGTTTGTGAATGAGGAGAAGGAGGTGATGAGGTCAAAGGGAATCTTCTCCTTGCTGTGGATGATTATGTCTTAACCTACCGTTATTTAAAGGAGCAGACCCTGTGGCCATAAGTTGGCCTGCCAGCCACGTGCCGGCAATGAGGAGGCGACACCTCGAAGGAACGACAGGGAGAAAAGCCACCCAGTCAAATGGACTCCCGGGGTCAAATGTACAATACCTTTACTGTGTGTTTCATGTGAGTCTCTATCCCCATAGAGTGGGTTGGTTGATGGATGCTTGTCGTCTTTCTAATGGCCAATCTTAGACCCTCAAATTGATTGTGGATGACATCACTGGAGGCAGATATTCGATTTTAAAGTTGCTATGGAGGTGCTGTGAGAATGAATCAAACGCTCCTGGGAGATTTGATGTGCAGAAGGATTCTTAGGAAAGTGGTGCCAGTGGTTATGAGAACAATGTCAACTGAAATCCAGCTTATTAGCAGCCAGTGTTTGTTAATTGAACAGTATTTGCTTATTGAGGTAATAGAGAATATCAGCTCAATTGTGCTCTGTCTCAATGGGCAGGGCTTGGAGATTTCTCCCAGAGAAAACTGTTGAGTCTTTCCCCTTTATCTTTGTCCCTCCTGACTTTTCTTTAAGCTCCAGACTTCATATTCAGCAGCCCTGGGCTTGGCTATCGGTGTGCTCCTTTTTCAATTAATTCTTTTTTAAGTGTGACACTCTGTACCTAAATGGATAGACTCATATTCACACATATCTTTCAGATACATTAACAAACTCACGGACACTCATTTTTCTCACGTGTTGTTTAATGAGGGTAACTAAGAAGTCAAGTCTGAAATTCACAGGCGACAGTAACAAGCCAGTGCGAGGTGTTAACACAGCTGTTTGACTCAACAAATCTAATACGCATTTCATCAAATCTTAAACAAGTCATCAGCAAGTCTAATGCTCTAGTATGAGAGCCGCACTCTATGATGCATGTGCCTTCAAAGCATTTTCTTAAACATCAGCACTTAGCCTATCCCTCTCATACCCGAGGATCATACCTTTATTGGAAAAGTGCTGCTGATACGTCAGATTTATAATTTTTGTGATCCAGATTTTAAGAAATAACAATATCCTAATTGATAACTGGAACAGCTGCCATGTTTGCTGTTTATGGCACCTGATCTGCATGAAAAGTTGGTCTTCATCAGGCATTCTTAAATAGCATGTGCTAGGATTTTGAATGCAGCTTAATATATCATCACTTTTTTATTTTATGGGACACAGGAAAATGCGTCAGATCCGTCAGTGTCACTAACGGCTGAACCAAGCGAGCCGTAGGGAATCGCCCTGCGTGTCTGTCTCCAGGCTTAAGAGTTACTCTCTTGTGACGCCTTACCATTTTAAACCATATTTGGTTTGCAAAAGTGAAACTAAGCTCTTTTTCCCCCCCTAAGTTCAATTTTTTGGATTCCATAGCTTGAGACAAAGATAAGGGGGGATAAGGGGATAACTTCTGGGGACAGTGGACATTGGATTTCAAGTGGGGGTCACAAGGGAAAGGGAAGGAGGAATGGAGGGAGAGGAGGAGGGCACATTGGAGAATAAGGGGAGTGGAGGTGAGGAGCCTGGATGGGTTGGAGAGTAGGTGGCGGGGGCCGAGGTTGGAGCAGTGAGACACTCCAGAGAGTTGATGGAGCTTCAAAGGGAAGTTTCCTGCTATGACTGACAGGCCCCTAGAGTGAAGGGGACCTGGTGGCAGGCGGCATGCCCCAGTCCCAGGATGCCCGGCTGTCTCCATGGCACTCACCCCCATCCCACTGTATTCATCAGAAAGTGGGGTTGAAATGATTGGGGGTCAACTCAATATGTGTGAAAGCACAACTATAGATCACTGGCCGGCTCAGTGTTTCATGGTATTTGTCTTTGAAACCAGAATGTGAAGTACATTATGACCCCTTTGGACTTTCAGATGGACATTTATACAAAGCCATATAATTTTCCACTTAGTCCTTTTTGCATTGTCTTTTTCAAGTCTTCCTGAAGGACAGTATCTCTCTTGCAACAAATAAAGGTTTTAACATTTAGTTGCTAATTGAACATGGAGTCTCTTCTGATGATCTGATCAAATTCTGATTTCCCTAAAGCAGGTGTCATGAAAAGTCACATTGATTCTCACCCCTCGAAATCTTTTCTTCACTTTGCCCTTCACATATTGGACAGTTTTGCTCAGAAAAAAAAAGCAAATGTTTTTTTTTTCTCTTTTTTAGAAAACATAGCTAATTAGTTAGGCAGAATGTCTCTATATTTACTGCAAGAACATGGGTTTGATTTTGACATTGATAGGGGAAAAAAACAAAGATCTTTGAAAGACAAATGTTTTTGTTTGTTTTTCACTTATGATAGATGTTTATTTGAAATATCATGTTAATGAATGAATGGAGATCTGGATAATCAGAAATTCAGAAAGCAAAGTATTCTATTGGGACAGGAAAAACTTATGAACTTAAATCCTGAAAAAAAATGTGCTTTTTAAAAGATATAATTACAAACAGTGATTAACCACTGAGAGACAGTTCATAATCCATAGTTGTAATAATTAAAAAATTAAAAACAAACAACAACAAAAACAAAACAAAAAACAAAAAACAACCACCCCTTATTCCTAAAAAGTTGGGAAGTTTTCAAGGTTTCAAACTTTCAAATAACGTGAGCCGATATTTATTTTCACCAGATCATATGTAACATAAGAGATTTTGAGAAACTTTACAAAACGAGCTATTGTCAATTCTGATGCTTGTTACAGGTCTCAGAGTAGCTGGCGGGGCAATTTCCTGAGTGAAAAAGCAGGGAACTTTAAGAAGATTTAGCTGGAAAACAACTAGGAAGAAATTCAGTTAATTGATATCAGGTCTATAACAGGTTTTTCAACAAAAGGGATGTCTTATAGAGGCAGAGCCTCTCAGAAGCAAAGATGAACAGTGGCTCTCCAGTCTTTGATAGAATTTGTAAAAAGACTGTGGAATACTTCAGAAACAATGTTCCTCAATGTCAAATTGCAATGGCTTTGTAGTTCTCATTATTTACAGTCCATAACATTATCAACAGATCAGGAGATGTCGCTGTGCATAAGGGACAAGGTGAAAGACCTTTATTACAGATCTGGGCATGAAAAAGTTCCTCCTTTTTCTGCCAGAAGTGGTGCACTATTATTGCACTATCACTGGCTGAACGACGTGTCCCGCAAATACGCCATCACGTGCGGTGTCCAAACTTGGTGTGTGGAAACGTCCTTGTTCCGGGCATTCATTTATGCTCTGAAATCGTTTCCCCTGGGCACACAGGTGTTTCTCCGTGCAATTGAATTAGCCGACAAGTCGCTGGTAACTGGCTGGTTAGTGGCTGGTTAGCGGCTGGCAGTCGGCTGAAAGGGGGACTTTTTCATGCCCAGATCTGTAGATGCCTGTGGTCTTTGGGCAGTCATTGGCACAATTATACCATTGATGTTAGAGAATGGGCCCAGGAGTACTGGCGATTAACATTATCAGTTGTGCCATTTGTAGATGCCAACTAAGGTACTATCATGCAAGACAAAAAACATACAGTATTTGAATGTAATCTGAAAGCGCTGTTGTGTCCTCTGGGCCGAGACTCATCTGAAATGGACTTGTTCAGAGTGGGAAACTGTGCTACATTCAGACTGGTCCAAATTTAACAGTCTTGTTGGTAATCACAGATGCCGAATCCTCCGAGCTAAAGCGGAGACGCAGAAATGCACACGGTACGGGCAGCTTGCATTTTTTGAGGGGAACCTTGAATGCTGAAAAGTATAGAATCTGACTGATATTAATTTTTTTGAGACAAAGGCTGATATATTTGGCTGAAAAAACGCTAAATGATTAATTGTCTGATTTAAAGTAAGGTACGGTAAGGTAAGGTAAACTTTAATTGCAGGTGGGGAATTTGGTAAACATTTTAGTATGATGTTACATGACTTTTATTACATTTTGATTAATTATATAGACCAAGTCAGAACTCTGAGTACAGAAACTCACCTGTCTGCATCTCCTCTCTCTGACCTGCAGCTTTGATTCAGTCACCTGACAAAAGAACAGATTGATGCATGCTAGAAATTAAGTTGGTTTCTTCATGACTTTTATAACCACCATAATAAATGACAATATCAGCAAAAAAAAAAAAAAGTTATTTTTTTGTGACTGAAAATTTAAAGTTGACTCACTATAAAATAATTCCTGATGTCCACCTGTCTTTTATTTGCTCTTTGAGTTCTGTCTGATGACACAACCACCATTACGATGCTTTCTGGTACTAGCTGGCATCACTAGCTTTGAACACAGTGATAACAGGGACAATCAGTCATGTTCCAAAAAATAAAAGAAAGTCTTATCGACTGAAATATGGAAATATGTTACGAGTGGGACATTTAGCACTGTCTGCTGACTGCTTGTTGCAGAGGAGAGCAGTGTGGGAGTGATCTCTCAACTATTTGTTTGATAGTAAAATTGGGACAAATCAAGACTTTCTGGACAATGGTAAGGACATATCCTCACTTACCCCATTCAATTTTAAGGCCAATAGTAACTGGGGAATTTAAGAAAACTGTGAGACTAAAAAGGTTTTCAAGACTGGAAAATTTCTTAAACTTAAATACAAAAAAAAAAAAAAATAAAAAAAAAATCTTCCCTTGTCAGTATTTCTATGAGTGCATCATCACCACCGGTAAATATCATTTTAGGAGAAAGATAAATGACACCATTGTTTTAAGTCACACACCCTTGCTGATAGATGAGAGCAGGGAGGGTTGTGTTTAAAGGTGTCTCAGTAAACACTGTTAGGCCTGTGTAAACAGCAGGACATTGATCAGCCCTCTATTTATGATCAGCATGTCTGTGCCTGGACTGGATTAGTCAACATACCAACCCGACTGTTTGCTCCACTCTAAACTGAGGCCACTGTCAATGCCAAAGACTAATTGGAATACAGCACACTGCTGGAATGTGCGTGCATGGAAAGTAAAGGCTTATATGTGTGCATAACTTCGCTTCTTAAATGACAACGTAATCTCAAAATAAAAAACATTCTCTTTTAATGTCATGAATTATTATCTAACAAGACCGGCTCCTTCATGACACAGATAGTTTACAGAGAATGCAAACAGTAGCTGTGGAAAATGTCTACTGAACAAGTGTTGCACTGTGTCATTGGAAACCCCAGATCCACAATCATCAGGGTGGTGCCGCAAACAGAATATCATCTCTCTGTGCTCCTCAGAGGAATAGACAGCACTGCTTGGCTAGGCACTAGCTGCTGTTTATAGCAAAAGAAAAGAAAGTGAGAGTTATTGAGTGTCAGAGATGGAGAGAAAGAAAGAGCTGGAGAGAGAGAGAGAGGCATCGAAGTGTGGAGGGCAGCTGCATTGTATCACCCCATTTTAGCCCATTACACTATGTATGGGGGCCTTTCCCCCCTTCTTTTGCATGGTAATTATTTTCCAGCCCAAAGGTAGCTGCAGGCAACGTCAGCCACTGCGTCAGGGCCATTGCATTAGCCGGCCATTGCATTATTTATTTGTGCGTGGGCAGCTGTATGGATACCCCAAATCCACTGAGACTTGGGGGCCCTCTCAATGTCACCTCGTGCATTGCGGCAGGCAGTTGTGGCCACTTGGACTCGCACTGGGAAACCTTAGGCTGAGAGTGGCTCAAGGGCAAAATGGTATCTTGGCATAGGGGACTTGTGTGTGGGAGTAGTAGTTAGGTGTGAAATGTATTCAGAAGTGGGTTAGAGGTTTAGTATCTGCCCTTACTTATGCAATTGTCAACTGTGCAAATGTATGATGCTCTGGATAACCATCTAAGGACCTTTTGTGACATCACAGAGTATCAGCATTGTTTAAGTATAAATAGAGGTCCAAATAGTCCTTACTGCCCGAAGGCTCTGTGTATAACTACACATGGTAATATGCAGGCTGGGTTTTATTAGTAATAGAGAAACTGTGTTGCTAGGCAAGTTAATGTCGCAGATGCAAAGAGATTGAGTGATGCAGCTCAGTGATTATGACGTTTGGGAGGATGCACCCCTGTGTTCCCTTCTCTACTACAGCGCACACACAGGGCACAGAAGCACCTATGTGCTGCTCTGTTGAACATGGACCTCCCTGACCTGTCAGTCCCGGCCAATTGTATCGTAGCACCCGAAATGACAGCTGAACTACTGTCCCTGTCATGGCTCCTCAGTGTAGAGACACACACACATGCACCAAAACGCACAACGCACACATGCCAGTACATATCCGCAACAACGGCGGTGCAACATCAACTCCCGCTGGCCCCTCGGATCTATCTCTCTGTCTCCCCGCTCGCCAGCCAGCTCGACCGCATGAGACGCTCAGACGGCCTTGTGACATGACAGTGACAACGCACTGATGCTGCAGTCAGCGCCTGCAATGCTGTCCACTTCACCCAACACCACACATCCCTCCTCTCACGTCTCTTGTGTTTCCTTCCTTCTTTGTCTTCTTGTCAAGACAGAAGGATAAAACAAACACAGTGTAACTTTATGTTGATATAAATATTTTTTTGGATTTTTATTTTTTCAGTTTACTGATTTCTAGATCAGTTTTATCCTCTCACAGAAGTTAGGACTCCCCATATTCATTAATAGATGGATGTTTAAATAGATGATGTTAATGATTTAAACTCTGAGAAAAAAAAAATGAAAGAAGACAACCCCTGATAGAGATAAGGGTGCTGACACTGCTGCAGGGATCCATGTGGATGGAGACCTCCCAATTATTTTTCTGGCTGATAAGTGCTGGTGCTTGTTTAAGGCTGCAACATGGATGAAGAGAGAGAAATGGAAGGATGGAAAAAGAAAGATGAGGAGGAGGAACTGTGGGGAAGTAGCTGGGGCTGGGTTGCATGGCTGACAGGTCTTGATCTGGCAGGATGGCTGGCTGTCACACACACAACTTAAGTCGAGCTCCCCAGGGCTTGCAAATGCACACTTACAGCTGCACAACTAGCATGTACTTACACACATCGTGCATCATGTAAGCATGTGGAAACAGACAACAGTGTACACATTATGTACACAAACATGCCTTAACACATGCTTAAACTATTTACATAGCAATGCAAGCTTTATGACTGAGCTGAATTGCATGAAGTTACACTTAGCATATATACACACTTCATTTAGAAACTGATTAGTCTAGACCACCTTGGAAGAATAATGTAAAGTTGCTTACAGTAAATAGCATGAAGATGGGTTTAACATTCTGTTCCTTATATGTAAGAGCCATTTAATTTTGTTTCTAGTGCAAATAACTGACCAATTGAAAGTCCTTTTTTTCTGTTAAAAGGCTTTTCCAATGTGCACCTTTATATCTGTATCTAACAGTTTCTTTGCAATGCAAAATAAGGCATAAAAGCCTGTGTGTCCTATAACGACATTTGTGCTATAACTTTAAAATACATATTGCCAATATGCAGCATTTTATCCACACTTAGTTTTGGGATCTCTTTTGTTGAGACTGCAGTGTCCAAGATTTGCTACAGGCTTGGATGCCTTGTTGAACAAAGAAGGCGCCTTTGTAGTCAAGAGTGAGCCAAACGAATAATCTATGTCTGTGTGCATTTGTATGTAGAAACAGCATTGGCAGCTGCATATGGTTGAAGGGCTGGGTGCTGCCACTTATTGCCAGCCTTTTTGAGCAGGAACAGAGCTGTAACAAGGAGAAAGCCAAGGCTGAGAGCATTGAGCCGTTAGAAAAAGAGCCTCATTTGCTCCTAGAAGGCGATCTTTGTGTGTGTTTTAGCTGCAAAATGACAGGATGTGCTTATCCTCAAAATTATTTAATGATTCAGAGAAATCAGGACAGTTCATTTCAAAATAACACTTTTCAAAAATAATTACACACTTGTAAAATAATTACATCCTTCGAATCAGAGATACTTCACATTAGAGAAATTGTTGCATCAATCACATCAGGCCAAATCACGCAACAGTAGTTCCTCAGTGTCAGCTCGTTGTCTAAACAGCCGGGGTATCTGTATCATGACAGCCTATAATTTGCCTTATGTTAGCTTAAATGAACGCCTTAATTAGGGTTATCTAATCTATGCTAAGTGTCATAATCTTGAATAGAATGGCTGCATTACACCGGTGTCATCACTGAGCTGCCTCAGTGATCGCCAATACTTCTAACATGGCCCACAGCCAGTAAAGATGAGCAGCATCAGTGGGGAGGAATTTTCTCTTTGATTTCATATTAGCTTGAAAAACCCATCACTAGTTTCTCTCAAAAACTATTCTCCAAGATTTCTTTTTATGTTTTTCATTTCACCTTCTTTCTGCTCCATATAGAGGAGAACGGATTGTGTATTTATTGCAGCTTCTTTCATTACCACTTTTGATATTCTTTATGCATTGCAGCTTCAGCAACTTTGTGGAGTGGCTGGGGGTTAAGCAAGTTTCACTCAGGGATTCTTCGATCATTTTGGCCATACTGAAGCACAAATTCAAGAGCCATTTAGTGGAAACTCATTCACCACATCCACTCACCTGCAACATTTACCTTTTGTACGCCCTCTTGTCTTTCTTTGTATAAAAACCACTCTGGGACACTTAGTTTTGAAGTTCCTCTGTTGAGGCAGCCTTTATGTGCTCCTACTCCCAAGCAAGAGTTGCTCCTTTTGCTTTAATTACAGTAAGTACAGCAGACCCCCCAGGCTTTTTTAAATGCATCAACCAGCAGAAGAAAAGAAGAAAATGCTAATTAGTTCCATAATGTTGCTGACCACGCGAGTTCCTTAGCACTGCTGAGTTTTATTGACATAAGAAGGACAATAGGAATCTGTATTCAAATGATTTGCTCTGCCCTCGTGTTTGGGTGCAGCTGCTGCCGAGTAGACTGTTACCCACCACATATTTCGGTGTGTTTCGCCGAGTGAAATTAGACATGACAATATGAAGGAGTCAATATGTGTTTGTGTGTGTCTTTCTGATTTTGAGTCAGTGTGTTTAGACCTGTGGGATTTCAGTATTTGCTATTTTGCATGTGTGAATATAAAAAAATAATTGTGTGCATATTCCATTTCTGTCTGTGTGTGTGCATGTGTCACCTTCCAATCGAACTTCAGTGCAATGCAGAAAGCATCTCATGCATTCCATGTTACAGAGTTGAGAAGCTGCATGTGCGTTTGCGTGTGTGTATGTGTGGAAGAGAGGGAGAGGAGAGAGTCAGAATCAGGATCAATACTATTGACCTGTTTACCTTGGTGCCGAGCAGCTCGGGCCAGCTCTCCGGTTTACCACTTGAAACATTAAAACCAGACTATTAGTAATACTTTGGTCTTTCTCTTTACTGATTGGACGGCCTGCGCTGGGGCAGTCCACCTAACACACACGAAGAGGGGAAGGAGGGGAGCTGTGAGTGGTGGAGGGGGAAAGGGGGTTAAAGAAAGAGAGAGACCCTGAATCTAATCCTCTTGACTTAAAGCCACTGGGTTTTGCCCATGTCTCGCTGCTTGCCTCTAGACCTGATGTGGTCACTCAACCCTATCGAGCTGCAGGGCATTGTGGTCCGCCCGTCTCTGCCACACTCACACCCCTCCACCCTCAGGCGCTTTTGTGCTCCCGGCTTCCCACCTCTTCCCCCACCCCTCCCTTTCTCGTCCTCCTCCACACCACCAAAACAGAATTTCTTTAAATGCTTAATTTTCCCCCCTTTGGCTTCCTTTTTGCAAGTGCCCTCTCACTTGTTTGTCCATCGATTTTTCATCCTTCTCCTGCCACTGCCTCCCTCCGCCTCCTTCCAGTCCTTCTCCTCCTCCCTCTCTTGCTCTTGCTCCCCCCCACCACTCCAACCTCCCAGCTTTTCATCTGCATCTCCCCAGTCTCTCCTGCTCTCCTCTGTTGTTGATGTAAAGTGATTTATTTATTTATTTTAAGCTTGTTGCCCAGGTAATTTGTGGTAGGTAATGACTTTCGGTGAATCCACTTTGGACTCCTTGAATTCTTTTTCTGACCTTTGCATCATCCAGACCCAACTCTCTGCACATCCCCTTTGTCCTATTTGCTCTCCAACTTTTTTCTTTTTCCTCTCTTCTTCCTCTGTCTCCTGTTTCTGCTCCTTGCCAGTGTATTTTTAAATCCCCAAGATATCGGCAGTGAATGGTACATGCTTGTGTGTGTGCGTGCAAATGTCTCCGAAGCCATCCTGAGGAGGTGATTGACACCTGGCCCTCTGCTGTAGAGGGTTCTCACTCCATCACCCCTTCACTCCCTGTTTTCTCCCTTTCTACAGCCATCGTTTTTGTGTCCATTGGGACACTGAATGAACAGTATATGACTGCGGGAGAGAAAAATGTGAGGAAGGCAAAATGTAGGCTAAATGTTTACCTACAAACATATGGTGATATTTTACTGAATAGCTACTTTTTACTTACCTTTCCAGAACTAAAACGGTAAGGAAAATCAGGGTGCTATTTGATCGTATACTGTAGGCATGAAATCTCCACGCAATTCCCTCCAGCCAACACAAGTAAAACTTGCACAAGAAGATACACATTTCTTCGTACAATGCTGTGTTTCTTTTCTTGTCCTTGCTTCCATCTTCCCCTACACCAGGGGAGAAACTAGAAAAACTGACTATGGCAAGAATTTGGAAGAAATGATGCAGAATATTTATTAGAATGAACCTCATGTGATATGCTTCAACATGCAAATCTGTTACAAGGAGACACTGTCACCTGCGTAGAACAGATTTACTAAAATAATTCACAGTGCAGAAAACATAAACAGCTTACTTTTAAGGATGTTAATCAAAAAAATACTTTTCATACTTTCCTACCTGCTAATACAGACACATTTCAGCTTCCTGAGATGCTTCAACAGACTGAAGAAGGTATAAATAGCACATGATCCTAATGAATGGGTTGTTCTTGTCTGAAGACTGATGGGCAGATGTCACTGTTTGGAAACCATCTGCCAGGTCTAACCAGGAGGGGACAGTAGAGAGCAGGCAGACCACGGCTGTCTCCCCTTCATTCAGGACGATAAGTGGAAAAAGACTTTTTAACCTCATTATATCTGACAATTGAGGAAAGAATTCAACGTAAAGGAGAACATTAGGTGAAGAAGATTATAGGGAATTTTAATTTCAAAATCATGGCATGCAAGTTGGGGGAAATTTTCTGTGTCATTATTTAAAAATACTTTCAATTTTAGAGCACATAGACACATAAAGACATACTCTCACACATTCTAGGGAACTTCCTTCTGGCATAATCCAGAGGTCAGGGCAGAATTCATCTGCCTTAATCATGCAGATGAACATGACCTTGGCCGGCCTTGGCACCCGGTCACATCAGCACCCCTATCCAGTGTTGCTTTGCATCTCTGATTGTGTTAAATCTTGTTTCCCTATCATCAGCAGACGCTGGATGGACAGCATCCTTCTCTAAGCACATCCAGAGAGGGATAATTGCCAAGACCTTTAAAAGCCTTTCAGAAAGAAACGGGGAAATCAACATAATTCAGATGAAGGGGAATATCGGAGACATAAAGTAAAGTATGCCAGGCAACAGTGGGTGGGTGGGAAGGTGGGGGGTGGAAGTGGAAAAAAGATGCAAGACTTTTAAAACGGTGGGTCCTTGGCATTATTATGATGATGCGCTTAGCCATGCAGAGTGGGCCAGCTCATTGGAGGGCCCCTAAATGAAGAGGTTGACCTTCAACAAGCCCTCTCTCTGTTCATTAGCCACGTGGTGCTTATCTACAATAATACTGCTGTGGAGAATATGAGGCCACTGGGCCCTACGAAAGTCAGTGATGCACTACAGGTTGAAAGATGAGTGCCTGAAATTAGCTCAGGGCACCGGACTTTACCCTCTCACCCCATTCTGCCTCACCCCTCCCTGATCACCAACAGAACTTAAGACTTGATGAGTGGAATAACAAGAGAAAGTGTAGGAACAGCAGTTATACACAAAAATTGATTGTAAGCTTGCATCAGAATTTATGTCCATTGTATATTCATACATACACACTTACACTTCTGGTTAAAAATTTACACACTCATCCTAAATATGCATTTAATTGTCATATTTTGGCTTTCCATCCCTTTGGACTGTTATTTTTCTTGACAATAAATTTACAAACATCTCAAAAAGATGTGCAAGTTTTAATGCACTGTGGATTTTCTGAAAGAATATTTATTGGGGCCAAAATACAGATAGATTGCCATTATTTGGTCAAATATCCATTAGCAAGTTGCACTTTGACCAGATGCTTTTGGCTGCCCATCATCTGGGAGAACACTAGTTTGACATCTGACCTTGATTATTGGGAATATTTTTAGATCTCTGTTGAAATGTTTTCTTTCTTCATATTTTACTATAAAGTATATTGTCCACATATCCCTTGGTAGGGTTGAGGTCAGATCATTGGGTGGGCGATTTCAAAAGCAGCCTGCTTCATGCATTTCACTGCCAGTTTTGGTGTATGTGGAACATCCAGTTGTTTCAGAGTTTAACTGGTTAAGCTGATGCATTTGGCTTATGACCAAATTTGTAGATCTTCCTCCAACTGCCCTGCAACGTGATGCCATCACTTACATGTTTAGCACTTGGTCTTTGGATCTAATGCCTTACATTAACATCTTTCATACATATTTCTGTTAATTTTGACCAAGCAACTAAATCTTTGTAAAGCTTGAAAGTGTTAATATAAAAGCAGTGGCTTCTTCCTCTCTGTTATTGGTGATGTGTAACTTGCTTGATTATTGATGGTCTCCAGCTTCTTGAATGCCATTGTAGATCTTTGTCTAGGTGGTTCCTTGGTTATTCCTCACCATTTAAAATCAATTTCCCACAATATGTGTGGGCCTTTGGACCTTTTCCAAGGCTTTTATAAAGAAACTGCATCTCAAAAAAAAATTGTAATTGTGAACAGTTGTTTGAATTGACAAAATGTTTGAGTTTTTTTTTTTTTTTTTAAACTGCAAGAATCATTCCTGTCTTTACGTGTGTCTGTTGCAGTCTGAAAACTGTGGTTTAAACTGAAATGAAACATTTACTGCTCAAAAAGACCAATATTTAGTTTTTTTTTCATATCCAGGCAAAATGCACTACATTATACCCCCATTAAGGTGGCTTGCTCAGTATCTCCATCGTAGTGTGATGCTTTGCAGTTAGTTATCTCCACAGGACAGTGCAGATAAGAGCAAGACACTATGATTTTCTCCACTAACTGTCTGGCTGCTCTGTGTCACACTGCATCTTGAAACCCTTTTCCCTTCACTCTTGGTGCTTTGGGTAGAAAAATGCAGCATTAGAAGGAATACAGAAACAGAGTTAGACAAAATTCAAAGGTATTGGATCTCTCCATATGAACGAGTGCAGGCAAAATTTAAACCCAGATACTGGGGTTAGGAGCGGGTAAATAGATGAATAAAAAAACAGAGGGGGAGAGCAGACCCAGAACATGGTCGATAGTGTCAAAAGCAGATGACAGATCTAAAAGAATGAATATTGATCTTTAGAGGGCCTTTGCTCAGGCGACCTGTGGGAGGTCAGCCCATGTAATTAGACCAGAGGAGGTCTAATGCAGGACGGGGGGTGCGGCTGATGTTAGAGGAAAAGCTGAAGCCACGAAATATATTGGAAAGAGGTTTGCACATATAAAGTATACAAAATTATTAGAAATGCCTAACTTTGCCACTGCGATTATTTCGGTTTTCTTCTAATCACTTGATTTGTCTTAAAATTTCACAAAACCTTGGTGTTCCCTGTAGTTTTATCAGAAACTATTGCAGTCTTGATCTCGGTAAGCAGAAAAAATGTTTTTATATAAAGATATTATTACTATGCCAGTGGATTTTTGTGGCAGGAGGTGAAGTGGTAAATGTGGGCTCAGGAAGACACGGATAAGGTGCTGTTTATTGGAGCGGGCTGACGGGGGATTAGAGCCCATACAACCCCAGGCTACAGACACTGCTGCAACAGGGTCCCGCTTGATGATGGCAGTTAACTCTTGCTCTAAATTTTGCTCTCTCTCTCTCTCTCCCTCTCTCTGTCCGTCTAGATCTCACTTAGAAGTGTTAACACAAACTTGAATCATAAGGGAGTGTGCGTGGTACACACAATAACACACATGGATGAAGATAAATACACAGATGCACACTTAAGCACCAAAAATGAACACATAGACAAACACATTAAGGCATGGGGACCATATGCAGACCCACACACACCCACAGTTCCATGCACATCCATGCACTGTCTCTTTATCTGTCTGGCTGAGGATAAATGTGGGCAGCAGAGACTGAATGTGTGGATATAATCCGTGTATCATTGACTTTATCCACTGCAGTAGCACTGCTGATTTAGTGCCCCACAGCCCTAGTAATGGGCCCCTGACACACACACGCAGTGCACCATGTAGTGCACCCTGCCAACAAGCTTTGTACTCTCTGAGATGTTACTGCCCACTGGTTGACCCTCACTTCAGACGTACATATGCACACATGTTTATGTTAAGAAAAGAAACTCTCAAGTGGTTGTACTAGCTTGAACACACACACACACATCCACAGATACACAGATCAGCAGCAATGCAGTTGTCACCGCTCGGGGACGTCTCATGGTAAGGTGAACTCAGAGTGAACCTACCCCAAACATAAATAACATCCCTCTCTCATCTTTCCCTAGCCCCCACAGCCCTTCTCCTACCCTCACTCCCTTTTTCTCTTTCTTTATTTCTTATTGGTCCATTCCAGTCTCTCCTTTCCAGTTTTCCCTCACTCTTTCCTACAAGCAGGCACACACAAAGTATGAGCATTAATACATAGGAATATAACACGTTCTGCAGCTCACACTACCAACACATAAACAGCCTTAAAAACTCCTGAGGTCATGCCTTGAACTACCCTTCCTAGTATTCGGCAACTGTATGCCAACATTATTACGGCCACTTCAAAGTGACTTTCATAAGACTTCAGATCATATATTATTAGATGGTGTCTTAGATCTTTTCTTGGCCAATGCTGTTTTAACTTACCTACTTGTTTCTGGAACACTATATTCACCTTGCCTCTAAGCAAAGTCCCCTGGAACACTACAGTATCACACATTTCTATCTCTAATAACCTGCCTAACCATGTTTATAGCTGTATTTATTATAGAATTTGCCCCTCCTCCTCTTTATTGCTGTTGGTTTGTATGTTTGGCCCCCTTGCTAGCACTTTCTGTTAACACACAAGGCATTTATTGATAGGCCATTCCCATTAGTGCTGTTTACCTGTCAGGCCTCGCTGCACTAATGAGAGAGCTTTGGGAGGGAAAAAAATGAGTAGGAACGGTTAACAGCTAATGGATGTTTACGGCCTCCCAGGATACTACAGAAGTTCCAAGAAAGTCACTTTGGGAAGTGGCCGTAATAATGTTGGCATACATGCCTAAATACTAGGAAGGGTAGTTCAAGGCATGACCTCAGGAGTTTTTAAGGCTGTTTACAGTGTTGGTAGTGTGAGCTGCAGAACGTGTTATATTCCTATGTATTAATGCTCATACTTTGTGTGTGCCTGCTTGTAGGAAAGAGTGAGGGAAAACTGGAAAGGAGAGACTGGAATGGACCAATAAGAAATAAAGAAAGAGAAAAAGGGAGTGAGGGTAGGAGAAGGGCTGTGGGGGCTAGGGAAAGATGAGAGAGGGATGTTATTTATGTTTGGGGTAGGTTCACTCTGAGTTCACCTTACTTCATGAGACGTCCCTATTTATAACTGCATTGCTGCTGATCTGTGTATCTGTGGATGTGTGTGTGTGTGTTCAAGCTAGTACAACCACTTGAGAGTTTCTTTTTCTCTAACATAAACATGTGTGCATATGTACGTCTGAAGTGAGGGTCAACCAGTGGGCAGTAACATCTCAGAGAGTACAAAGCTTATGTTGGCAGGGTGCACTACATGGTGCACTGCGCGTGTGTGTCAGGGGCCCATTACTAGGGCTGTGGGGCAATCAGCAGTGCTACTGCAGTGGATAAAGTCACTGATACACGGATTATATCCACACATTCAGTCTCTGTTGCCCACATTTATCCTCAGCCAGACAGATAAAGAGACAGTGCATGGATGTGCATGGAACTGTGGGTGTGTGTGGGTCTGCATATGGTCCCATGCTCAATACTGTGTTTGTCTATGTGTTCATTTCTGGTGCTTAAGTGTGCATCTGTGTATTTATCTTCATCCACTCTGTTATTGTGTGTACCACGCACACTCCTCAAGGATTCAAGTTTGTGTTAACACTTCTAAGTGAGATCTAGACGGACAGAGAGAGGGAGAGAGAGAGAGAGAGCAAAATTTAGAGCAAGAGTTAACTGCCACCATCAAGCGGGACCCTGTTGCAGCAGTGTCTGTAGCCTGGGGGTTGTAAGGGCTCTAATCCCCCTGTCAAGCCCGCTCCAATAAACAGCACCTTATCCGTGTCTTCCTGAGCCCACATTTACCACTTCACCTCCTGCCACAAAAATCCACTGGCATAGTAATAATATCTTTATATAAAAACATTTTTTCTGCTTAATTAGATCAAGACTGCAATAGTTTCTGATAAAACTACAGGAACACCAAGGTTTTGTGAAATTTTAAGACAAATCAAGTGATTAGAAGAAAACCCAAATAATCGCAGTGGCAAAGTTAGGCATTTCTAATAATTTTGTATACTTTATATGTGCAAACCTCTTTCCAATATATTTCGTGGCTTCAGCTTTTCCTCTAACATCAGCCGCACCCCCCGTCCTGCATTAGACTCCTCCTCTGGTCTAATTACATGGGCTGACCTCCCCACAGGTCGCTCTGAGCAAAGGCCCTCTAAAGATCAATATTCATTCTTTTAGATCTGTCATCTGCTTTTGACACTATCGACCATGTTCTGGGTCTGCTCTCCCCTCTGTTTTTTTATTCATCTATTTACCCGTTCCTAACCCCAGTATCTGGGTTTAAATTTTGCCTGCACTCGTTCATATGGAGAGATCCAATACCTTTGAATTTTGTCTAACTCTGTTTCTGTATTCCTTCTAATGCTGCATTTTTCTACCCAAAGCACCAAGAGTGAAGGGAAAAGGGTTTCAAGATGCAGTGTGACACAGAGCAGCCAGACAGTTAGTGGAGAAAATCATAGTGTCTTGCTCTTATCTGCACTGTCCTGTGGAGATAACTAACTGCAAAGCATCACACTACGATGGAGATACTGAGCAAGCCACCTTAATGGGGTATAATGTAGTGCATTTTGCCTGGATATGAAAAACTAAATATTGGTCTTTTTGAGCAGTAAATGTTTCATTTCAGTTTAAACCACAGTTTTCAGACTGCAACAGACACACGTAAAGACAGGAATGATTCTTGCAGTTTAAAAAAAAAAAACTCAAACATTTTGTCAATTCAAACAACTGTTCACAATTACAATTTTTTTTTTGAGATGCAGTTTCCTTTATAAAAAGCCTTGGAAAAGGTCCAAAGGCCCACACATATTGTGGGAAATTGATTTTAAATGGTGAGGAATAACCAAGGAACCACCTAGACAAAGATCTACAATGGCATTCAAGAAGCTGGAGACCATCAATAATCAAGCAAGTTACACATCACCAATAACAGAGAGGAAGAAGCCACTGCTTTTATATTAACACTTTCTAAGCTTTACAAAGATTTAGTTGCTTGGTCAAAATTAACAGAAATATGTATGAAAGATGTTAATGTAAGGCATTAGATCCAAAGACTAAGTGCTAAACATGTAAGTGATGGCATCACGTTGTAGGGCGTTGGAAGAAGATCTACAAATTTGGTCATAAGCCAAATGCATGAGTTTAACCAGTTAAACTCTGAAACAACTGGATGTTCCACATACACCAAAACTGGCAGTGAAATGCATGAAGCAGGCTGCTTTTGAAATCGCCCCACCCAATGATCTGACCTCAACCCTACCAAGGGATATGTGGACAATATACTTTATAGTAAAATATGAAGAAAGAAAACATTTCAACAGAGATCTAAAAATATTCCCAATAATCAAGGTCAGATGTCAAACTAGTGTTCTTCCAGATGATGGGCAGCCAAAAGCATCTGGTCAAAGTGCAACTTGCTAATGGATATTTGACCAAATAATGGCAATCTATCTGTATTTTGGCCCCAATAAATATTCTTTCAGAAAATCCACAGTGCATTAAAACTTGCACATCTTTTTGAGATGTTTGTAAATTTATTGTCAAGAAAATAACAGTCCAAAGGGATGGAAAGCCAAAATATGACAATTAAATGCATATTTAGGATGAGTGTGTAAATTTTTAACCAGAAGTGTAAGTGTGTATGTATGAATATACAATGGACATAAATTCTGATGCAAGCTTACAATCAATTTTGTGTGTATAACTGCTGTTCCTACACTTTCTCTTGTTATTCCACTCATCAAGTCTTAAGTTCTGTTGGTGATCAGGGAGGGTGAGGCAGAATGGGGTGAGAGGGTAAAGTCTGGTGCCCTGAGCTAATTTCAGGCACTCATCTTTCAACCTGTAGTGCATCACTGACTTTCGTAGGGCCCAGTGGCCTCATATTCTCCACAGCAGTATTATTGTAGATAAGCACCACGTGGCTAATGAACAGAGAGAGGGCTTGTTGAAGGTCAACCTCTTCATTTAGGGGCCCTCCAATGAGCTGGCCCACTTGCATGGCTAAGCGCATCATCATAATAATGCCAAGGACCCACCTTTTTAAAAAAGTCTTGCATCTTTTTTTCCACTTCCACCCCCCACCTTCCCACCCACCCACTGTTGCCTGGCATACTTTACTTTATGTCTCCGATATTCCCCTTCATCTGAATTATGTTGATTTCCCGTTTCTTTCTGAAAGGCTTTTAAAGGTCTTGGCAATTATCCCTCTCTGGATGTGTGCTTAGAGAAGGATGCTGTCCATCCAGCGTCTGCTGATGATAGGGAAACAAGATTTAACACAATCAGAGATGCAAAGCAACACTGGATAGGGGTGCTGATGTGACCGGGTGCCAAGGCCGGCCAAGGTCATGTTCATCTGCATGATTAAGGCAGATGAATTTTGACCTGACCTCTGGATTATGCCAGAAGGAAGTTCCCTAGAATGTGTGAGAGTATGTCTTTATGTGTCTATGTGCTCTAAAATTGACAGTATTTTTAAATAATGATATTATTCAGAAAATTTCCCCCAACTTGCATGCCATGATTTTGAAATTAAAATTCCCTATAATCTTCTTCACCTAATGTTCTCCTTTACGTTGAATTCTTTCCTCAATTGTCAGATATAATGAGGTTAAAAAGTCTTTTTCCACTTATCGTCCTGAATGAAGGGGAGACAGCCGTGGTCTGCCTGCTCTCTACTGTCCCCTCCTGGTTAGACCTGGCAGATGGTTTCCAAACAGTGACATCTGCCCATCAGTCTTCAGACAAGAACAACCCATTCATTAGGATCATGTGCTATTTATACCTTCTTCAGTCTGTTGAAGCATCTCAGGAAGCTGAAATGTGTCTGTATTAGCAGGTAGGAAAGTATGAAAATTATTTTTTTGATTAACATCCTTAAAAGTAAGCTGTTTATGTTTTCTACACTGTGAATTATTTTAGTAAATCTGTTCTACGCAGGTGACAGTGTCTCCTTGTAACAGATTTGTATGTTGAAGCATATCACATGAGGTTCATTCTAATAAATATTCTGCATCATTTCTTCCAAATTCTTGCCATAGTCAGTTTTTCTAGTTTCTCCCCTGGTGTAGGGGAAGATGGAAGCAAGGACAAGAAAAGAAACACAGCATTGTACGAAGAAATGTGTATCTTCTTGTGCAAGTTTTACTTGTGTTGGCTGGAGGGAATTGCGTGGAGATTTCATGCCTACAGTATACGATCAAATAGCACCCTGATTTTCCTTACCGTTTTAGTTCTGGAAAGGTAAGTAAAAAGTAGCTATTCAGTAAAATATCACCATATGTTTGTAGGTAAACATTTAGCCTACATTTTGCCTTCCTCACATTTTTCTCTCCCGCAGTCATATACTGTTCATTCAGTGTCCCAATGGACACAAAAACGATGGCTGTAGAAAGGGAGAAAACAGGGAGGAAGGGGGTGATGGAGTGAGAACCCTCTACAGCAGAGGGCCAGGTGTCAATCACCTCCTCAGGATGGCTTCGGAGACATTTGCACGCACACACACAAGCATGTACCATTCACTGCCGATATCTTGGGGATTTAAAAATACACTGGCAAGGAGCAGAAACAGGAGACAGAGGAAGAAGAGAGGAAAAAGAAAAAGTTGGAGAGCAAATAGGACAAAGGGGATGTGCAGAGAGTTGGGTCTGGATGATGCAAAGGTCAGAAAAAGAATTCAAGGAGTCCAAAGTGGATTCACCGAAAGTCATTACCTACCACAAATTACCTGGGCAACAAGCTTAAAATAAATAAATAAATCACTTTACATCAACAACAGAGGAGAGCAGGAGAGACTGGGGAGATGCAGATGAAAAGCTGGGAGGTTGGAGTGGTGGGGGGGGGGGCAAGAGCAAGAGAGGGAGGAGGAGAAGGACTGGAAGGAGGCGGAGGGAGGCAGTGGCAGGAGAAGGATGAAAAATCGATGGACAAACAAGTGAGAGGGCACTTGCAAAAAGGAAGCCAAAGGGGGGAAAATTAAGCATTTAAAGAAATTCTGTTTTGGTGGTGTGGAGGAGGATGAGAAAGGGAGGGGTGGGGGAAGAGGTGGGAAGCCGGGGAGCACAAAAGCGCCTGAGGGTGGAGGGGTGTGAGTGTGGCAGAGACGGGCGGACCACAATGCCCTGCAGCTCGATAGGGTTGAGTGACCACATCAGGTCTAGAGGCAAGCAGCGAGACATGGGCAAAACCCAGTGGCTTTAAGTCAAGAGGATTAGATTCAGGGTCTCTCTCTTTCTTTAACCCCCTTTCCCCCTCCACCACTCACAGCTCCCCTCCTTCCCTCTTCGTGTGTGTTAGGTGGACTGCCCCAGCGCAGGCCGTCCAATCAGTAAAGAGAAAGACCAAAGTATTACTAATAGTCTGGTTTTAATGTTTCAAGTGGTAAACCGGAGAGCTGGCCCGAGCTGCTCGGCACCAAGGTAAACAGGTCAATAGTATTGATCCTGATTCTGACTCTCTCCCTCTCCCTCTCTTCCACACATACACACACGCAAACGCACATGCAGCTTCTCAACTCTGTAACATGGAATGCATGAGATGCCTTCTGCATTGCACTGAAGTTCGATTGGAAGGTGACACATGCACACACACAGACAGAAATGGAATATGCACACAATTATTTTTTTATATTCACACATGCAAAATAGCAAATACTGAAATCCCACAGGTCTAAAAACACTGACTCAAAATCAGAAAGACACACACAAACACATATTGACTCCTTCATATTGTCATGTCTAATTTCACTCGGCGAAACACACCGAAATATGTGGTGGGTAACAGTCTACTCGGCAGCAGCTGCACCCAAACACGAGGGCAGAGCAAATCATTTGAATACAGATTCCTATTGTCCTTCTTATGTCAATAAAACTCAGCAGTGCTAAGGAACTCGCGTGGTCAGCAACATTATGGAACTAATTAGCATTTTCTTCTTTTCTTCTGCTGGTTGATGCATTTAAAAAAGCCTGGGGGGTCTGCTGTACTTACTGTAATTAAAGCAAAAGGAGCAACTCTTGCTTGGGAGTAGGAGCACATAAAGGCTGCCTCAATAGAGGAACTTCAAAACTAAGTGTCCCAGAGTGGTTTTTATACAAAGAAAGACAAGAGGGCGTACAAAAGGTAAATGTTGCAGGTGAGTGGATGTGGTGAATGAGTTTCCACTAAATGGCTCTTGAATTTGTGCTTCAGTATGGCCAAAATGATCGAAGAATCCCTGAGTGAAACTTGCTTAACCCCCAGCCACTCCACAAAGTTTGCTGGAAGCTGCAATGCATAAAGAATATCAAAAGTGGTAATGAAAGAAGCTGCAATAAATACACAATCCGTTCTCCTCTATATGGAGCAGAAAGAAGGTGAAATGAAAAACATAAAAAGAAATCTTGGAGAATAGTTTTTGAGAGAAACTAGTGATGGGTTTTTCAAGCTAATATGAAATCAAAGAGAAAATTCCTCCCCACTGATGCTGCTCATCTTTACTGGCTGTGGGCCATGTTAGAAGTATTGGCGATCACTGAGGCAGCTCAGCGATGACACCGGTGTAATGCAGCCATTCTATTCAAGATTATGACACTCAGCATAGATTAGATAACCCTAATTAAGGCGTTCATTTAAGCTAACATAAGGCAAATTATAGGCTGTCATGATACAGATACCCCGGCTGTTTAGACAACGAGCTGACACTGAGGAACTACTGTTGCGTGATTTGGCCTGATGTGATTGATGCAACAATTTCTCTAATGTGAAGTATCTCTGATTCGAAGGATGTAATTATTTTACAAGTGTGTAATTATTTTTGAAAAGTGTTATTTTGAAATGAACTGTCCTGATTTCTCTGAATCATTAAATAATTTTGAGGATAAGCACATCCTGTCATTTTGCAGCTAAAACACACACAAAGATCGCCTTCTAGGAGCAAATGAGGCTCTTTTTCTAACGGCTCAATGCTCTCAGCCTTGGCTTTCTCCCTTGTTACAGCTCTGTTCCTGCTCAAAAAGGTTGGCAATAAGTGGCAGCACCCAGCCCTTCAACCATATGCAGCTGCCAATGCTGTTTCTACATACAAATGCACACAGACATAGATTATTCGTTTGGCTCACTCTTGACTACAAAGGCGCCTTCTTTGTTCAACAAGGCATCCAAGCCTGTAGCAAATCTTGGACACTGCAGTCTCAACAAAAGAGATCCCAAAACTAAGTGTGGATAAAATGCTGCATATTGGCAATATGTATTTTAAAGTTATAGCACAAATGTCGTTATAGGACACACAGGCTTTTATGCCTTATTTTGCATTGCAAAGAAACTGTTAGATACAGATATAAAGGTGCACATTGGAAAAGCCTTTTAACAGAAAAAAAGGACTTTCAATTGGTCAGTTATTTGCACTAGAAACAAAATTAAATGGCTCTTACATATAAGGAACAGAATGTTAAACCCATCTTCATGCTATTTACTGTAAGCAACTTTACATTATTCTTCTAAGGTGGTCTAGACTAATCAGTTTCTAAATGAAGTGTGTATATATGCTAAGTGTAACTTCATGCAATTCAGCTCAGTCATAAAGCTTGCATTGCTATGTAAATAGTTTAAGCATGTGTTAAGGCATGTTTGTGTACATAATGTGTACACTGTTGTCTGTTTCCACATGCTTACATGATGCACGATGTGTGTAAGTACATGCTAGTTGTGCAGCTGTAAGTGTGCATTTGCAAGCCCTGGGGAGCTCGACTTAAGTTGTGTGTGTGACAGCCAGCCATCCTGCCAGATCAAGACCTGTCAGCCATGCAACCCAGCCCCAGCTACTTCCCCACAGTTCCTCCTCCTCATCTTTCTTTTTCCATCCTTCCATTTCTCTCTCTTCATCCATGTTGCAGCCTTAAACAAGCACCAGCACTTATCAGCCAGAAAAATAATTGGGAGGTCTCCATCCACATGGATCCCTGCAGCAGTGTCAGCACCCTTATCTCTATCAGGGGTTGTCTTCTTTCATTTTTTTTTTCTCAGAGTTTAAATCATTAACATCATCTATTTAAACATCCATCTATTAATGAATATGGGGAGTCCTAACTTCTGTGAGAGGATAAAACTGATCCTGAACGGATAAACTGAAAAAATAAAAATCCAAAAAAATATTTATATCAACATAAAGTTACACTGTGTTTGTTTTATCCTTCTGTCTTGACAAGAGACAAAGAAGGAAGGAAACACAAGAGACGTGAGAGGAGGGATGTGTGGTGTTGGGTGAAGTGGACAGCATTGCAGGCGCTGACTGCAGCATCAGTGCGTTGTCACTGTCATGTCACAAGGCCGTCTGAGCGTCTCATGCGGTCGAGCTGGCTGGCGAGCGGGGAGACAGAGAGATAGATCCGAGGGGCCAGCGGGAGTTGATGTTGCACCGCCGTTGTTGCGGATATGTACTGGCATGTGTGCGTTGTGCGTTTTGGTGCATGTGTGTGTGTCTCTACACTGAGGAGCCATGACAGGGACAGTAGTTCAGCTGTCATTTCGGGTGCTACGATACAATTGGCCGGGACTGACAGGTCAGGGAGGTCCATGTTCAACAGAGCAGCACATAGGTGCTTCTGTGCCCTGTGTGTGCGCTGTAGTAGAGAAGGGAACACAGGGGTGCATCCTCCCAAACGTCATAATCACTGAGCTGCATCACTCAATCTCTTTGCATCTGCGACATTAACTTGCCTAGCAACACAGTTTCTCTATTACTAATAAAACCCAGCCTGCATATTACCATGTGTAGTTATACACAGAGCCTTCGGGCAGTAAGGACTATTTGGACCTCTATTTATACTTAAACAATGCTGATACTCTGTGATGTCACAAAAGGTCCTTAGATGGTTATCCAGAGCATCATACATTTGCACAGTTGACAATTGCATAAGTAAGGGCAGATACTAAACCTCTAACCCACTTCTGAATACATTTCACACCTAACTACTACTCCCACACACGAGTCCCCTATGCCAAGATACCATTTTGCCCTTGAGCCACTCTCAGCCTAAGGTTTCCCAGTGCGAGTCCAAGTGGCCACAACTGCCTGCCGCAATGCACGAGGTGACATTGAGAGGGCCCCCAAGTCTCAGTGGATTTGGGGTATCCATACAGCTGCCCACGCACAAATAAATAATGCAATGGCCGGCTAATGCAATGGCCCTGACGCAGTGGCTGACGTTGCCTGCAGCTACCTTTGGGCTGGAAAATAATTACCATGCAAAAGAAGGGGGGGAAAGGCCCCCATACATAGTGTAATGGGCTAAAATGGGGTGATACAATGCAGCTGCCCTCCACACTTCGATGCCTCTCTCTCTCTCTCTCTCCAGCTCTTTCTTTCTCTCCATCTCTGACACTCAATAACTCTCACTTTCTTTTTTTTCTTTGCTATAAACAGCAGCTAGTGCCTAGCCAAGCAGTGCTGTCTATTCCTCTGAGGAGCACAGAGAGATGATATTCTGTTTGCGGCACCACCCTGATGATTGTGGATCTGGGGTTTCCAATGACACAGTGCAACACTTGTTCAGTAGACATTTTCCACAGCTACTGTTTGCATTCTCTGTAAACTATCTGTGTCATGAAGGAGCCGGTCTTGTTAGATAATAATTCATGACATTAAAAGAGAATGTTTTTTTATTTTGAGATTACGTTGTCATTTTAGAAGCGAAGTTATGCACACATATAAGCCTTTACTTTCCATGCACGCACATTCCAGCAGTGTGCTGTATTCCAATTAGTCTTTGGCATTGACAGTGGCCTCAGTTTAGAGTGGAGCAAACAGTCGGGTTGGTATGTTGACTAATCCAGTCCAGGCACAGACATGCTGATCATAAATAGAGGGCTGATCAATGTCCTGCTGTTTATACACAGGCCTAACAGTGTTTACTGAGACACCTTTAAACACAACCCTCCCTGCTCTCATCTATCAGCAAGGGTGTGTGACTTAAAACAATGGTGTCATTTATCTTTCTCCTAAAATGATATTTACCGGTGGTGATGATGCACTCATAGAAATACTGACAAGGGAAGATTTTTTTTTTTTTTTTTTTTTTGTATTTAAGTTTAAGAAATTTTCCAGTCTTGAAAACCTTTTTAGTCTTACAGTTTTCTTAAATTCCCCAGTTACTATTGGCCTTAAAATTGATGGGGTAAGTGAGGATATGTCCTTACCATTGTCCAGAAAGTCTTGATTTGTCCCAATTTTACTATCAAACAAATAGTTGAGAGATCCCCACACTGCTCTCCTCTGCAACAAGCAGTTAGTAGACAGTGCTAAATGTCCCACTCGGGAACATATTTCCATATTTAAGTCGATAAGACTTTCTTTTTTTTTTGGAACATGACTGATTGTCCCTGTTATCACTGTGTTCAAAGCTAGTGATGCCAGCTAGTACCAGAAAGCATCGTAATGGTGGTTGTGTCATCAGACAGAACTCAAAGAGCCAATAAAAGACAGGTGGACATCAGGAATTATTTTATAGTGAGTCAACATAAAAGTTTCAGTCACAAAAAAATAACTTCTTTTTTTTTTGGCTGATATTGTCATTTATGATGATGGTCATAAAAGTCATGAAGAAACCAACTTAATTTCTAGTATGCATCAATCTGTTCTTTTGTCAGGTGACTGAATCAAAGCTGCAGGTCAGAGAGTGAGATGCAGACAGGTGAGTTTCTGTACTCAGAGTTCTGACTTGGTCTATATAATTAATCAAAATGTAATAAAAGTCATGTAACATCATACTAAAAATGTTTACCAAATTCTCCACCTGTTGGAACAATTAAAGTTTACCTTACCATACCGTACCTTACTTTAAATCAGACGATTGATCATTTAGCATTTTTTCAGCCAAATATTGGTATCAGCCTTCAAAAAAAATCAGTATCATTCAGATTCTCTACTTTTCATCATTCAAGGTTCCCCTCAAAAAATGCAAGCTGCCCGTACCGTTTGCACTTCTGCATCTCCTCTTTAGCTCGGAGGACACGGCATCTCTGATTACCAACAAGACTGTTAAAGTGGGACCGTTTTGGACTGTTAAATTTGAACAGTTTCCCACTCTGAACAAGTCCATACCAGATGAGTCTTGGCCCATAGGACACAACAGCGCTTTGAGATTACATTCAAATATGTTTTTTTGTTTTGCATGATATTACTTTAGTTGGCATCTACAAATGGCACAACTGATAATGTTAATCGGCAGTACTCCTGGGCCCATTCTCTAACATCAATGGTATAATTGTGCCAATGACTACCCAAAGACCACAGGCATCCATGGTCAATAAAGGTCTTTCACCTTTGTCCCTTATGCACAGCGACATCTCCTGATCTGTTGATGATGTTATGGACTGTAGATAATGAGAACTACAAAAAGCTATTGCAATTTGACATTGAGGAACATTGTTTCTGGAGTATTCCCACAGTCTTTTTACAAATTCTTTCAAAGACTGGAGAGCCACTGTTCATCTTTGCTTCTGAGAGGCTCTGCCTCTATAAGACATCCCTTTTGTTGAAAAACCTGTTATAGACCTGATATCAATTCACTGAATTTCTTCCTAGTTGTTTTCCAGCTAAATCTTCTTAAAGTTCCCTGCTTTTTCACTCAGGAAATTGCCCCGCCAGCTATTCTGAGACCTGTAACTAGCATCAGAATTAACAATAGCTCGTTTTGTTAAGTTTCTCAACATCTCTTATGTTACATATGATCTGATGAGAATAAATATTGGCTCACGTTATATGAAAGTTTGAAATCTTGAAAACTTCCCAACTTTTTAGGAATAAGGGGTGGTTGTGTTTTTGTTTGTTTGTTTTGTTTTGTTTTTGTTGTTTGTTTTTCATTTTTTAATTATTACAGCTATCTGGATTATGTGACTGTCTCTCAGTGATTAATCACTGTTTGTGTTCATTTCTTTTAAAAAGCGCATTTTTCTAAGGACTTAAGTTCATAAGTTTTTCCTGTCCTAACAGAATACTTTGCTTTCTGAATTTCATTTCTGTTTATCCAGATCTCCATTCATTCATTAACATGATATTTCAAACAAATATCTATCATAATAGAAAAAACAAACAAAAAAACATTTGTCTTTCAAAGATCTTTGTTTTTTTCCCCTACCAATGTCAAAATCAAACCCATGTTCTTGCAGTAAATATAGAGACTTTCTGCCTAACTAATTAGTTATGTTTTCAAAAGAAAAAAAAAACAAGTAAAATATTTGCTTTTTTTTCTGAGCAAAACTGTCCAATATGTGAAGGACAAAGGGAAGAAAAGATTTCGAGGGGTGAGAATCAATGTGACTTTTCATGACACCTGCTTTGGGGAAATCAGAATTTGACCAGAAAATCAGAAGAGACTCCATGTTCAATTAGCAACTAAATGTTAAAACCTTCATTTGTTGCAAGAGAGATACTGTCCTTCAGGAAGACTTGAAAAAAGACTATGTATAAAGCATACTTGGAAAATTATATGGCTTTGTATAAAATGTCCATCTGAAAGTCCAAAGGGCTGGTGGTTTTGCATTTTACATTCTGGTTTCAAAGAATAACAAATACCATGAAACACTGAGCTGTAGTCTGTGCGATCTATAGTTGTGCTTTCACAATATATTGAGTTGACTCCCAATCATTTCAACCCTACTTTCTGATAGTAATAATGCAACTGAACGCTTGTT
>JALJCO010009817.1:0-20000 GCA_023101725.1 Atherinomorus stipes
CTTTTCAGTGGCTGTCTTGCTTTTTTTTACACGTCTTTTTGACATCATTATCGGATCAAATGATTTTTATTATTACTCATATAACAGTGCAACCAGGAGTTTGCATGTTCTCCCGTGTATTTGTGGGTTCTTTCCGGGTTCTCCGGCTTCCTCCCACCATCCAAAGACCTGACGTTAGGTTAGCTGATCACTCTAGATTGTCCCTAGGAGTGAATGTGAGTGTGAATGATTGTCTGTCTCTCTGTGTTGGTCCTGTGACAGACTGGTGACCTGTCCAGGTGTACCTGCCTCTGACCTGATAATAGCTGGGATAGACTCCAGCAACCCTGAACTGGATAAGCGGTACGGAAAATGACTGATGACTGACTAACAGTGCAACCAACAGGTGACCCGGGATTTCCAGCTCTGGTGATTTACTCTCCGCTGCTCGGCTTTTACCTCCTTTAATTCTGCTGCTCAGATCTCAGTCAGACGAACTTCCATCTCCAAACTGGTAGTTGTAGCATCCGGTGCGTGTTCTGATCTGGTGGCGGATGCCAGTTGGTGACTTATGATGACATGTTTTGTTGGACGACAGTCAGAGAACAATGAACGGAAGAACATGGCAGCAACAGCAGGTTGTCTCTGTGTCTGCCTGCTTTGACACCTTTAATATTAAGGCAAACATAATATTACATAGTCAGATACGATTTGTGCCCACATTGACCTGACAGCAGACGATGGCGAATTCAGGCGTACCAATGCAGGGGATGGATTGGGATTCATCCAACTTACCTGACGTGTGGAGGAAATTCCACCAAAAAAAGGCAGAGATGTCTACAGCACGTGGACTCTCACCGCAGATGAAAGGAAAGTACTGAAAACGTATTTTGACAAGTTTGAAGAATACGTAACGCCCAAAGCAAATCCGATCTTCGCACGCTATAAATTCCAAGAAAAAACACAGGGAGACGGTGAAAGTTTCGATCAGTTCTTGACTGAGTTAAGGCTTCTTGCCAAAGACTGTAATTATCAAAACAGTGACGAGATGATTACAGACAGAATCGTCTTTGCAACCAGCTCACCACGTGTCCGTGAGAAGCTATTATGCCAAGGCCCGGACCTAACATGGGAAAAGACAATAGACATTGTGAGATCGCACGAGTTGTCACAGCAGCAACTAAAGATAATGGCTTGCCCCGCCGCCAACACATCCACTCAGTCTGCCCACGCAGTAAGCATGAGACCATCTAAATCAAGCGTACCTCGCCGCAAATATAAAACCAACAGCCCGAACGGCGACACCAGTGCTACTCTAGGTAAAGAATGTGGCAGACGGCACAGCCGCAGGGAGGACTGTCCAGCAAAGGGACGACAGTGCAACCAGTGTAAGAAACCTAACCGCTTTGCTTAAGTGTGCAGGACACAAATGCAACACAAACAGACAGAGTACGAACCAAGACAAGTATACTCTGTTACAGACACTGATGTACAGCAGTCAGAAGAACTGTTTATTGATACCATTACAACCTGTCATGGGAACACGGATAAAGAGCAGGCATATGTAGAGGTTGAAATAGGAAAACAGAGGCACAAACTTGGCTTTAAAGTGGACACTGGTGCTCAAGCCAACATAATACCAGCCAACACGTTTTACCAGATATTTGAAAAACGTACCACTGAGCCCAGCAGACAGCAAGCTCATAGCATTTGGTGGACATGCATTAAAAAACAGAAGGTATCTGTAAGCTAACATGCAGGTACAAGCAGAAGACAACCTCACTGGATTTTATAATAATCCACACAAATAATCCCCAGCTGTACTGGGCATGTGTGCATGTCTGGACTTTGACATAGTCAGACTGATACATGTTGTTGGTGCACAGCCCTAAACACATGCAAACATCCTGGAAGAGTTTGCTGAAGTATTTGAGGGTATCGGTTTATTTCCAGGGGAATGCAGTCTCCAGCTGAAGCCCTCAGCCGTCCCAGTGGTGTGCCCACCACGCCGCGTCCCCTACCAATGGCCTGCAACGACCACTCACTGTGTTAGACCTTTATACCCTATTGGCCCTCATTTAACATGGAAGTTAGTGGGGACATGTCCCAAACGCACCACGGTGTCCTTGCAGTAGGTCGACGGGGGTCTATGGCGTGGTAGTTGATTACTACAGTAGGTATTTTAAGGGGGAGAAGATCACTAGCCTTACATCATCAGCAGTCATCACTGAGCTAAAGGCACGTTCGCCAGGTTTGGCATTCCCCCGACTGTGATTAGTGATAATGGACCCTGTTACGGCTCACAGGAATTCAGAGCTTTTGCACATTCGTGGGACTTTGAGCACATCCAAAGCAGCCCACTGTACCTCCAGAGCAATGGGCTCACTGAAAAGACTGTGCAGACTGCCAAAGCCCTCATGGATAAAGCGCGTGCACAGGGAGTGGATCCATACCTCAGCCTGTTGGAATACAGGAACACCCCGGTGGATGGTTTGAGTCACCAGCTCAACTGCTAATGAGCAGGCGGTTGCGCTCAATCCTTCCAGCCATCGCGAAACAGCTGCAACCAGAACTTGCCCCCCGCAGCGCAGTCCACAGCAGAAGAGACAGGTGCCAAAAACGACAAAAGCTGTATTATGACAGGAACACCAGAATGCTGCCGACTCTACCACCAGGGGCCACCGTTTGCTTCCTGCTTCCTTCTGGGACATGGAAACCTGCAACGGTCACTGGGTCAGCAGTAGAGCTGCACGACTGACCTTAATCGCATCGATATTGAGGTTTTTAACTAACGCAATAATGAATGAAGTCAGCAGAGATGTGCAGTCCAGCGCTGGACCAGGTTATGATCCGGTCCCGCGCTGGACCAGGTTATGATCCGGTCCCGCGCTGGACCAGGTTATGATCCGGTCCCGCGCTGGACCAGGTTATGATCCGGTCCAGCGCTGGACCAGGTTATGATCCGGTCCCGCGCTGGACCAGGTTATGATCCTGTCCCGCGCTGGACCAGGTTATGATCCGGTCCCGCGCTGGACCAGGTTATGATCCGGTCCCGCGCTGGACCAGGTTATGATCCGGTCCCGCGCTGGACCAGGTTATGATCCGGTCCCACGCTGGACCAGGTTATGATCCGGTCCCGCGCTGGACCAGGTTATGATCCGGTCCCACGCTGGACCAGGTTATGATCCGGTCCCGCGCTGGACCAGGTTATGATCCGGTCCCGCGCTGGACCAGGTTATGATCCGGTCCAGCGCTGGACCAGGTTATGATCTGGTCCCGCGCTGGACCAGGTTATGATCCGGTCCAGCGCTGGACCAGGTTATGATCCGGTCCCGCGCTGGACCAGGTTATGATCCGGTCCAGCGCTGGACCAGGTTATGATCCGGTCCCGCGCTGGACCAGGTCCTGATCCGGTCCCGCGCTGGACCAGGTTATGATCCGGTCCCGCGCTGGACCAGGTCATGATCCGGTCCCGCGCTGGACCAGGTTATGATCCGGTCCCGCGCTGGACCAGGTTATGATCCGGTCCCGCACTGGACCTGGTCTTGATCCGGTCCAGTGCTGGACCTGGTCCTGATCCAGTCCAGCGCTGGACCAGGTTATGATCCGGTCCCGCGCTGGACCTGGTCCTGATCCGGTCCCGCGCTGGACCAGGTTATGATCCAGTCCAGCGCTGGACCAGGTTATGATCCGGTCCCGCGCTGGACCAGGTTATGATCCGGTCCCGCGCTGGACCAGGTTATGATCCGGTCCCGCGCTGGACCTGGTTATGATCCGGTCCCGCGCTGGACCAGGTTATGATCCGGTCCCGCGCTGGACCGGATCATAACCCGGTCCCGTGCTGGACCGGGTTATGATCCGGTCCCGCGCTGGACCGGATGACCCGGTCCCGCGCTGGACCAGGTTATGATCCGGTCCCGTGCTGGACCTGGTTATGATCCGGTCCCGCGCTGGACCAGGTTATGATCCGGTCCCGTGCTGGACCTGGTCTTGATCCGGTCCCGTGCTGGACCTGGTCTTGATCCGGTCCCGTGCCGGACCTGGTCCTGATCCGGTCCCATGCTGGACCTGGTCTTAATCCGGTCCCGTGCCGGACCTGGTCCTGATCCGGTCCCGTGCCGTACCTGGTCCTGATCCGGTCCCGTGCCGGACCTGGTCTTGATCCGGTCCCGTGCTGGACCAGGTTATGATCCGGTCCCGCGCCGGACCAGGTCCTGATCCGGTCCCGCGCTGGACCAGGTTATGATCCGGTCCCGCGCTGGACCAGGTTATGATCCGGTCCTGCGCTGGACCTGGTTATGATCCGGTCCCGTGCTGGACCAGGTTATGATCCGGTCCCGCGCTGGACCAGGTTATGATCCGGTCCCGCGCTGGACCAGGTCCTGATCCGGTCCTGCGCTGGACCAGGTCCTGATCCGGTCCCGCGCTGGACCAGGTTATGATCCGGTCCCGCGCTGGACCAGGTTATGATCCGGTCCCGCGCTGGACCAGGTTATGATCCGGTCCCACGCTGGACCAGGTTATGATCCGGTCCCACGCTGGACCAGGTTATGATCCGGTCCCGCGCTGGACCAGGTTATGATCCGGTCCCGCGCTGGACCAGGTCCTGATCCGGTCCTGCGCTGGACCAGGTTATGATCCGGTCCTGCGCTGGACCAGGTTATGATCCGGTCCTGCGCTGGACCAGGTCCTGATCCGGTCCTGCGCTGGACCAGGTCCTGATCCGGTCCCGCGCTGGACCAGGTCCTGATCCGGTCCCGCGCTGGACCAGGTTATGATCCGGTCCCGCGCTGGACCAGGTTATGATCCGGTCCCACGCTGGACCAGGTTATGATCCGGTCCCACGCTGGACCAGGTTATGATCCGGTCCCGTGCTGGACCTGGTCCTGATCCGGTCCCGTGCTGGACCTGGTCTTAATCCGGTCCCATGCCGGACCTGGTCCTGATCCGGTCCCGTGCTGGACCTGGTCTTGATCCGGTCCAGTGCTGGACCTGGTCCTGATCCAGTCCCGTGCTGGACCAGGTTATGATCCGGTCCCGCGCTGGACCAGGTTATGATCCGGTCCCGTGCTGGACCTGGTCTTAATCCAGTCCCGTGCTGGAACTGGTCTTGATCCGGTCCAGTGCTGGACCTGGTCTTAATCCGGTCCCATGCCGGACCTGGTCCTGATCCGGTCCCGTGCTGGACCTGGTTCTGATCCGGTCCCGTGCTGGACCTGGTCCTGATCCGGTCCCGTGCTGGACCAGGTTATGATCCGGTCCCGCGCTGGACCAGGTTATGATCCGGTCCCGTGCTGGACCTGGTCTTAATCCAGTCCCGTGCTGGAACTGGTCTTGATCCGGTCCAGTGCTGGACCTGGTCTTAATCCGGTCCCATGCCGGACCTGGTCCTGATCCGGTCCCGTGCTGGACCTGGTTCTGATCCGGTCCCGTGCTGGACCTGGTCCTGATCCGGTCCCGTGCTGGACCTGGTTCTGATCCGGTCCCGTGCTGGACCTGGTCTTAATCCGGTCCCATGCCGGACCTGGTCCTGATCCGGTCCCGTGCTGGACCTGGTTCTGATCCGGTTTCCTGTGGTCTCTCCTCAGCTCACTTCCACCACGTGATCGAGCTGCTGAGGTTCAGGCAGGGAACGCTGGCGGGAATCTTCCTGTCTGCAGGTGAGGAGTTCATCATCATCATCATCATCATCCTGTCCGTCCTGATGAAGAGCGCTCATGTCCTCCTCTTCCTCCTCAGTGTTCCAGTTCTCCTACACCGCCGTGTTCGGGGCCTACACTGCTTTCATCTTCATCAGAACAGGTAGATGCAGACTCGTCTTCGTTCAGCTGTCCACTGCACGCCCACATCTGAATAAACACCGGGATTAAAGTTTTCCGTCGCTGCCACGGATTTCCAGCAGTTGGAAAATGAGAGGGGAAAATAATAGATCCACTTGATTGTGTTGCGGTTGCATTTCCACTTTTATTATTCAAATTATTAAGCTGAGGCCGCTCTCAACCAATGAAACCTGGTAAAGCCGAAACGTTAGCCAATCAGAAACAGAAGAGGGCAGGTCAGGGCATGCAATGGCGCACTTTCACATGTAACGAAGTTGGGAACCATTGGACCGCAAGACCTGTCCAAGTTTGTTTAAAACACCTGAGACAGAAGAATGGTTGCACGGGTGGAGGCAATGAAGCTGCAGGTCTGATGTCATCTGTGGATTCATTTCTCCATCTCAAGAAGGAGAGCTAGTAACGTCGTCAGACAGCAGCTTTGGTGTCTGTTTGCTGCTTATTAACACCATTAAATGATGTGTGCTTGAGTTTAGAGTTGAAGTCGACCGATAGTGGATTTTTAAAGGCCGATATAATAACGATAGTTTGGAGCAGGAAAAAGCCAATAGCCGATCAATTGGCCGATAACCCCCCATGCAAAAAAATTCAATTGTTGTGTATATATATATGGCTGATGGATAAATAGCCTATATAGGCCATTAACAATTTTTTTAGAAACAAAAACATAGCCATTAGAAAATTAAGGGGTCCTTCACATTTATGTGAGTGATGGGACTCTATGCCGTAAAAACTAATACTCACAGAACATTTTGTTAAACAGGCGTATAGTGAAGGAAGTTGAACTGTGGTTTTCTCATCCTCACATAGTCAGACTGTCACCACTAACCAGCTGTAGGGGAGGGTATGTTCGGATTTTATCTCTATTTTATCCATTTTAAACAGTCCTGTTATCAATCAACAAAGCTTTTTTGTTTTTTAATGATCTTTCTTTAAAAGAATAAATTCAAAACAGGAATTCATTTATATTCATAACTAGGCGACATATTTTTCCACTGCAGCAACAGCAAAGTCACTATAAACTCAGTCTGGACACAAATCCAAGGGTGGGGGGGGGGGGCTGGTTTGTCTCAGCCGGCACTGAAGTTTACAAGAATTTGCCAAATTTTAAGATTCATGACAAACTAAGATCACATCAATCAGCCGTGTATTCACTCAAATATCCGATGTTTAAATGATGCTGCAGCAGCGGCTGGAAATCCCTCACAGACGTGATGTCGACGGGATCCCGTCGTGGTCGGATGATTGTTCTACACGCAGTTTTAGAAGCGGTAAATACATGAAAGATGGTTTCAGAACAGCTTGAAACTGGTTTGTGTGGCGGAATCAAACCTGCAAGACCCGTACGGAGCGGACTAACAGAACTGCAGGACTAACGAGACAGGGAGGGGTTCATCGAGAGAGAGGGGGGGGGGGGGGGGGGGGAAAAAACAGGGGGCCGGGGGGGGCCCCGAAAAGAAAAAAAAAAGCATTGGAAAATAAAAGAAAAAAACTGCTGGGTCCGGGGGGGGCTGTAAAAGTCGGCAATGAGGAGTGGGGGGGAAGTTGATTATTTTTCCGTTTGTAATCCAACGACTCTCCCGGGGGGGGGGGGGGGGGGAATGGGGGGGAGGGGGGGGGGTGAAAAAAAAAACAAATAGAAAAAAAAAAACGGCATATTCTGCTGTGAAAGTGTGAAAGCGGCTACAGACAGCTTTCATTTAGCGTGTTCTTAAGCTGTTCGTTGTTAGCTTAACAAGCACCGTGGTCAAACATGCTGGTGGCTGTTTATTCTGAAATATGTTTCACGTTTCTGCTTGTTGAACAACAGCTACTTCTTGCTTCCTCCAAAGAGGTTTTGTTGTTTAAGTTACAACTCATGAAGGTTGTATTGCACTAACTGATGTCGCTGCACTCGTTATAATTTCCACCTGAACCACTTCTGTCATTCTGCTGCCTCCGCTCACCTCTCCCCCCACTTTGCTCTCTCTGTCCAAGAGCAGCCCCGCCCCTCAGTGATCAGAGAGCAGCGCTTCATGGCGCTGTGGAAAAAACTGCAGCCATCGGCCACTATCGGAGTCAAGTTCAGCCGATACCGATAGTTTGTAAAACGTCCTATCAACACCAATTAATCGGCCAAACCGATTAATCGGTCGACCTCTAGTTTAGATTGAATCTGAAAGTAATGAAAGTTCAGTGTCACTCCGTGTTACGACAGCTGCAGACGGCCGATGACACAGAACACACCAGAATCACGACCCCGACTTCAGAAGACTTCACAACGGTACCAGACAGACGAAGATCGGCCCGCTGTCTTTCCACCTTTAAAGTCAGCCTGAACCCAGCGCTCAAAATCTCCACGCTCACCACAGATGTTCAGATTAATTGGAAAGTCATCCATTTTTGGTCACAAGGTGACGCTAAGTGCTCGCTCGCTGTTTTTGTTGCCGTTAAGAGACCGGACTACTTGCGATGCAGACGGATATTAGGTTAACGGTAAGACGACAGGTTAAAAAAAAGGAAAAAACATCTGTTGCACTTAACAGCAGGTACTATATGAAAATAATCACCGCTGGAATGTTGGGAAAACCCATTCAAGTCAACAGAGCATTCTACAGCATTCTAAAGAGCTGTATAAAAATAATGTCCAAAGTTTTACCCACCACGCCCAACGTTTTACCCACCACGCCCAACGTTTTACCCACCACGCCCAACGTTTTACCCACCACGCCCAACGTTTTACCCACCACGCCCAACGTTTTACCCACCACGCCCAACGTTTTACCCACCACGCCCAACGTTTTACCCACCACGCCCAAAGTTTTACCCACCACGCCCAACGTTTTACCCACCACGCCCAACGTTTTACCCACAATGCCCAACGCTTTACCCACAACGTCCAATGTTTTACTCTCAATGTCCAATGTTTTACCCACAATGCCCAACGCTTTACCCACAACGTCCAATGTTTTACTCTCAATGTCCAATGTTTTACCCACAATGTCCAACGTTTTACCCTCAATGCCCAACATTTTACCCACATTGTCCAACGTTTTACTCTCAATGTCCTTTTTCCCACAAATGTCCAACATTTTACCCACAATACCCAACGTTTTACCCACAATGTCCCACGTCTTACCCTCAATGCCCAATGTTTTACCCTCAATGCCCAATGTTTTACCCTCAATGTCCAATTTTTTACCCACAATGCCCAACTGTTTACCCACAATGCCCGACGTTTACCCACAATGCCCAACATTTTACCCACAATGTCCAATGTTTTACCTACCCTCAATGCCCAACATTTTACTCTCAATGCCCAACGTTTTACTCTCAATGCCCAACGTTTTACTCTCAATGCCCAACGTTTTACTCTCAATGCCCAACGTTTTTACTCTCAATGCCCAACGTTTTTACTCTCAATGCCCAATGCTTTTACCCTCAATGCCCAACGTTTTACTCTCAATGCCCAACATTTTACTCTCAATGCCCAACGTCTACTCTCAATGCCCAACGTTTTACTCTCAATGCCCAACGTTTTACTCTCAATGCCCAACGTTTTACTCTCAATGCCCAACGTTTTACTCTCAATGCCCAACGTTTTACTCTCAATGCCCAACGCTTTTACTCTCAATGCCCAACGTTTTTACTCTCAATGCCCAACGTTTTTACTCTCAATGCCCAACGTTTTTACTCTCAATGCCCAACGTTTTTACTCTCAATGCCCAACGTTTTACTCTCAATGCCGTGTTATACCCACAATGTTCAAAGTTTTACTCAAAATGTCCAAAGTTTTACCCACAATGTCCAATGCTTTACCCTCAATGCCCAACATTTTACCCACAATGTCCACTTTTACTCAAAATGCCCAACATTTTACCCACAATGTCCAACGTTTTACTCAATGTCCAACGTTTTACCCACAATGTCCAACGTTTTACCCTCAATGCCCAACGTTTTACCCACAATGCCCAACATTTTACCCACAATGCCCAAGGTTTTACCCACAATGTCCAATGTTTTACTCTCAATGTCCAACGTATTTCCCACAAATGTCCAATGTTTTACCCATAATGCCCAATTTTTTACCCTCAATGTCTGTTTTCCCTCAATGTCCAATGTTTTACCTACAATTTCCAAAGTTTTACCTACACTGGCCCTCATTTATCAAACAAGCATAGAAATGAGCACACATCTGATCTGTAAAAAGGATTTGCGCGATCGGACCCACGTGTGATTTATTAAAATGATCGTATTGGACCAATCTCGTCCTATGAACAAAAGAGTCTTGATAAATGCCATGGGTGAAATCCACCGTCATTTAAATGCCACGCCCACGATTGCGCCCTCAAATATGCATAGTTATGATTCTTTGCCCAGGAAGGCTGAACCATGGAGAGGAAAGACACTGACAAAAAAGAAACTTGGGGGGGGGGGGGGATCAAGACAGAATTCCTCCTTTGTGAGGTGGGAAAGATTAAAGAGGTGTTTGGCAGCTTACAGACCGGAGTCAAGAGATGTGCACAAAAACGCTTCACAGAAGATGACCAGTCAGCCTCACCGGTGTTGAACAACTCCGGCTGAGATATTAATAAAAGTCTCAATCTAGGCCCGGCTTATATGTTTTTTCATTTTTATTAGCTATGAAATTTAAGGATTGCCCACATTTTATAGCAATGTCACAGTTCTTTAGCCAATGGGTCAAGAAAAAGTGGTCCAATATGAAACTTGCCACCAAAAGATGTTTCACCGGCCCCCACCTGTCATGAGGCCGACTGCTGTACACTAACAGGTGGAGGCTGGTCGGATTTGTGCCTGACCCAGACAGGACAGAAGAAAAGATGACTTGCTTTTACGAAGCTGAGAGACAGTCTACTGATTGAGCACCTATAAAACTTTCAGGTAGCCTATAGATCACTTATTAGAAACGTCAGATCAGCTCCTGTCTCCTCTGTATAGCCCAGTGGGGGCTGCAGAGTAGCATCTAGTGCATCAAAACAGCTATCAGAGCGATGCCGTGTAGCACTGACCGCACAGGACAGGATTGTGTTGCAGACTTTCTCTTGAGTCTAAAGCAGCGTTTCATCCCGCTGGTGCGACATCCACCTGCCTTCCTGCAGCCTGAAGCAGTGCTCCACCTGGGCACGTGCGTGTGTGTGTGTGTACTGATGCCTACCTGCACCACTGCTCTGTGGCAGGTTTACCAGCGGGTTGATGAGATGCACGAAGAGTGCAAAACACTTGTCTCCTAGAACTATATCATGATAATGATTTTAATAATTTGTTGAGATAAATGGAGGAATACAATTCATTTACAGATATTTTTGTAATTTTGAGAATCCATTCTACATTCCATTTCTTCCTTTTCGTTTTTTTTTTTTAAAAAGAGGACGATCACGTCCAAATTGATAAATGCCAAGTCTTGTGTGGAAATGGCCGTACACACAGATTTTCATTGTATGATCGTTTGATAAATGAGGGCCAATGTTCAACGTTTTTCCCACAATATCCAACGACGTTTACCCATAATGCCCAACGACGTTTACCCATAATGCCCAATGACGTTTATCCACAATGCTCAACGACGTTTACCCATAATGCCAAACGACGTTTACCCATAATGCCCAATGACGTTTATCCACAATGCTCAACGACGTTTACCCATAATGCCAAACGACGTTTACCCATAATGCCCAATGACGTTTATCCACAATGCTCAACGACGTTTACCCATAATGCCAAACGACGTTTACCCACAATGCCCAGTGTTTTACCACAATTCCCAATGTTTTTCCCACAATGTCCAATGTTTTACCCATAATGCCCAATGACGTTTACCCATAATGCCCAACGACGTTTACCCACAATGTCCAATGTTTTACCTACAATGTCCAACGTTTTACCCACAATGTCCAATATTTTACTCACAATGCCCAACCTTGTTACCCAAAATGCCCAACATTTTACCCACAGACGGACTGAGTCCGCTTGTTTGTTCCGGATCAGAGTCTGTTTACGCATTCACAACTCCCCCAAATGAAGCGGGCTGTCTGAAAAAACAGACTGATTTCAATCCGAAAGCTTTATGAATGCGGCCTTCGATCCATTATCAGAGTTCAGGTGATGGAGAGCAGGTGAGCTGAGAGGGGAACCCAGGAATGTGGACTCCGGAGGTCTCCCAACTCTGATTCGGTGTTGCTCTGTTTTGCAGGTCACCTGATTGGTCCGGTTCTCTGCCACTCCTTCTGCAACTACATGGGCTTTCCTGCCATCAGCACGGTGCTGGACCACCCCCAGCGCCTCGCCGTCCTCTCCTCCTACCTGCTGGGGGTCCTGCTGTTCTTCATCTTCCTTTTCCCCTTCACAGACCCCTCCTACTACGGCTCTCCCACACCCGTCTGCTCCCTAGCCTCCTTCCCCAGCTCCCTCTGCCTGTCCTGATATGTGGAACTGGGCGGGGCTTATTTATTAGCTGGTTTTATTTATACTGGGAGATTCTCACAGCCATTTGATAGAGACCTGAGGGGTTCTGGTCCATCTGGTCTGGGATTCTGGTCCACTTGGTCTGGGGTCCTGGTCCACCTTCAGTCTGCTGGACTGTGATACTGGAAACAAAGCTGGGTCCGTCCAGTCCCGGAAAAACACGGTCTTCACTGGTGATGGAGGACTTGTCTTCATGCTGCTGGACATCAGTCTGATCAGCTGCTTTACTTCTGGTCCTGTTCCTGATCCTAGTCCTGTCCTTGGTCCTGGTCCTCGTCGTGGCCTTGTCCCTGTCCCTGGTCCCGGTCTGCCTCCCCCTCCTCTAACCTCCTCCAGTGTCAGGTCTTCTGGACCAGTCTAGTTCCCAGTGAGTCCTGGATGTTGGTTCATATCCTGGTTGTCTGTCCTGGAAACTGGACTAGATGACCTGGCTTTTCTCTGGGGACAGTTTCAGGTCTCAGCCTGAGTCTGAAACTGAACTTGTCCTTTCTGGTCCATCTGGTCCAGCAGGAACACTTATGTCACGTTTAGAGGGCTGCTGACCCGCTCCTCATGGCGACGTACAGAGGCTATGATGGGTCTGTGGGAGACCAGACCATCTCTGGGTCTGTGGGGGTCCAGACCATCTCTGGGTCTGTGGGGGGAACAGACCATCTCTGGGTCTGTGGGGGTCCAGACTATCTCTGGGTTTATGGGGGACCAGACCATCTCTGGGTCTGTGGGGGAGCTGACCATCTCTGGGTCTGAAGAGGACCAGACCATCTCTGGGTCTGTGGGGGGAACAGACCATCTCTGGGTCTGTGGGGGTCCAGACTATCTCTGGGTTTATGGGGGACCAGACCATCTCTGGGTCTGTGGGGGAGCTGACCATCTCTGGGTCTGAAGAGGACCAGACCATCTCTGGGTCTGTGGGGGGAACAGACCATATCTGGTTCTGTGGGGGACCAGACTATCTCTGGGTCTTTTGAGGTCCAGAACATCTCTTTGGTTCTGTGGGGGACCAGACCGTCTCTGGGGGACCAGACCATCTCTGGATCTGTGGGGGACTCTGAACCAGGCTGGTGGCAACGTCCTGCACCTTTCTGAAGGATCCACCAGGGGGTGATGGAGGATTGAGGACCAGGGGATCACAGAGGAGGAGATCTGGGTCCAGGGCAGTTCTTCTACACTGTGAAACAGGACCATGGTTATTGGTCAGAGATGAAAATGAGGATACCGACATGTTTTTGTCCCATGACCCCAGACACATCAGGACCTTTGCAAGACCATCACTTTTTTAAAACTGTTGTAAGAAGAGGACAATGTCAGACCCGTGGAGTCAGATGCTGGTCTGACCCATTGAGTCAGATGCTGGTCTGACCCATTGAGTCAGATGCTGGTCTGACCCGTGGAGTCAGATGCTGGTCTGACCCGTGGAGTCAGATGCTGGTCTGACCCGTGGAGTCAGATGCTGGTCTGACCCGTGGAGTCAGATGCTGGTCTGACCCATTGAGTCAGATGCTGGTCTGACCCGTGTAGTTAGATGCTGGTCTGACCCGTGTAGTTAGATGCTGGTCTGACCCATGTAGTTAGATGCTGGTCTGACCCATGGAGTCAGATGCTGGTCTGACCCATGTAGTTAGATGCTGGTCTGACCCATGGGGTCAAATGCCAATCTGACCCGTGGAGTTAGATGCTGGTCTGACCCATGGGGTCAAATGCCAATCTGACCCGTGGAGTTAGATGCTGGTCTGACCCATGGAGTTAGATGCTGGTCACGCCAGTCTGACCCGTGGAGTTAGATGCTGGTCTGACCCGTGGAGTTAGATGCTGGTCTGACCCGTGGAGTTAGATGCTGGTCTGACCCGTGGAGTTAGATGCTGGTCTGACCCGTGGAGTTAGATGCTGGTCTGACCCGTGGAGTTAGATGCTGGTCACGCCAGTCTGACCCGTGGAGTTAGATGCTGGTCTGACCCGTGGAGTTAGATGCTGGTCTGACCCGTGTAGTTAGATGCTGGTCACGCCAGTCTGACCCGTGGAGTTAGATGCTGGTCACGCCAGTCTGACCCGTGGAGTTGGATGCTGGTCTGACCCGTGGAGTTAGATGCTGGTCTGACCTGTGGAGTTAGATGCTGGTCTGACCCGTGGAGTTAGACGCCGGTTTCCCAGCTCAGTATTTTCATACAGACACCAGGAGGCAGGAAGGCTTTTTACTCAGCTCTATTTTCTAATCAGATCTATTTTGGTGACAGAGTCTACTGAGAAGTGCATGGATTTTATCATCACTTCAGCCACGTGCACAGTTCAGGTTAGAGACTTCATAGTTTTAGTTTGACAATCTTTTATGGAAATTTAGAATTGCTGCAAAATATCTATTTGTAAATAAAGAAAGATATTTTCTATGGCTGTGAGTGTGTTTCTGTCGTGTTCCTCGAAGCACAGGATTAATTTTTATTTGATTTGGGTTTAGAAACGGAAAATCCATGACTCCATCCCGGTTAGAGATGCTTACTGGATCATCACGCCGTTCAATTTGATGGCTGTAACGTAGAGATTCCTCCAAGTTCTCTCCATCTTCTGATGATCTTCGATACTGACGACGAAGGATCTTCAAAGTCTGAGGAACATTTTTCTGAACTTTCACAACCTTTAGGGCCAGTTCGTCTCTGATTGGTAAACTACTGTCCATCTCTCCATCTGAGAGACTCTGAAATGCTCCTTTATACCCAGTTTAACCAGTCGTGTTACTGGTTTGTTCCCAGTTAAACCAGTCATGTTACTGACCTGGTCCCAGTTGATCTGATTAGATATTAAAATCTCCTTCAATAATGATTTTCCACCTTTCCTTGGTCCTGTTCCGTTTTACATACGTGTTGCTGCCACCAGATTAAAAATGAGCTCATGCCACAGATTAAAAATGAGCTCATATTTTCCATGAAATGATGAAATGTCTCAGTTTCAGCATCAGATATTTTGTTTATGTTCTACTGGGAATAAAACATTAGTTGATGAGATACAGAAATGAAAGTATTCTGTTTTTATCAACAGTTTACAGTTACTTTTGTGGAACTGGGGTTATAATGTCACACTTAAATTCCTAACTGAAAATAAAATAAGCCCTGATATGATTCTGTTTTCTACTTCCATTTCAAGTTTCCATGCACTTGACCCCTTTTGGTGACTTTCAAGGCCAAAAATGGCCACAGACAGAAAACTGCTGTAAATATTTTTCCAGCATTTTGAATCATTAAAACAACTTCAGAGCTGCTGAAAACTACCAAACATTTAATCTTTTTAGGAGTTTGGTATTTTTACCAGTTACATCATGAAGCCGTAGGACCACCAGGGGGCACCAAGATGTTTTTTTGGTGTGTGTGTGTGTGAGTGTTAGTTAAATAACCTCCTCGTTGACATTTTAATAATCAGGCGTTATTTCACACTTACAACTAATCCCTCTTAGCTAGTGGTCCCATCATACGACTGGTAAAATACCAGAATCCCCTGCATCAGCCTACAACTGAAAAGTTTAAACTGGTAGGATCTGGTAAAAATGTTCAATATCATTACTTTCAAGTGAAATGGTGTTATTAAAGAATGAATAGTTTTAAACTGGAATGACTGTGGGTTAAGAGAGCTGGTTTCATGGAACTTGATGGCCTTTTTGGCACACAGAGGGAGCATCTGATGCTACGTGGAAAATACTTATGAAATCAAATCAGGGTATTCCTATCTCTGAAATATCTAAGACTATTCGCCACCAGAGACCCATCCCCTATTAATCATGATTACTGCTTTCTGTGTTTTAATGAATAGTCGGTCATTTAGAAACTGGCATTTAAAAGGTTAAAATTGATTGAATATTTAATAGTTTTGAGCAGCTCTGAGATGGTTAAACTGATTTATGAAAAGAAAGAAAACATTGCCAATTTTATAGCAGCTTGTTTTTTTTACTGTCCATGGATTTTTTGGCCTTAGAGGTCAGCAGACGTGGTAAATTTGAGGAGTTGAAGGGTTGAAGCAGCACTTTTATTCAAAAGCACATAATGTTTCACAACTGGACCAAAATCCAGAAACTTTATTGTTGGAGACATTCCTCATTTTGCCCCAGATTTTACCTCATGTTGACGTGAAAGTATCAAACAATTGCCGCAGATCCAAGATGAGAATCTCCTGTTCCACCTCATCACTCATGAGAATCTCCCGTTCCATAGAGGAAGACGGTACATGTACACATCACTGAAACACTTATGTGTAGTACAGTAACAGGCATCACTTCACCCGAGGCCACTGGATTCAGTCTCAGATGCAAACATCTTCATGTCTGGAGGAATTCTGACCATCGATGGCCACCGTACATTCTCAACTATCGCCCATATCAATCCAAATATGATGGACATTACTGATAACAAATCGGTACTGATATTAAAGGAATCAATACTTTAGCATCACTTTCTCCCCTTTTCAACCAGCAGGCACTTTTCAGCCCATATTGACGTTAATCATTTAATTAGTTTCTAAAGTGCTGGTCATTTCTTTCCCCAGCCAATTTAATATCTCTAACCTCAGCTGCTTAACATTACACATTTATTCCATTAAAATATTACATGACAACATTTACAGGAAGTAAGGCAAAGACACTATTTGACTAAACATACTCTTTGTCACTGACCGTATAAAATGTTATATTCATTCTGTTCTATTGTTTTTATTTACTTGGAAACTTTGCCCCAGTCTGTCCTGAGTTTTTAATAGATAATCCAAAGGTGACAAAACAGAAAGGTCATGAAAATTCATTCAGTCGTAGTAGTTTGATGACACATCCACCTTAGTTATTAGAAATTATCTGTACTGTATTATTATTATTATATTATTTTATTATTGTAATTATGTTATTATTATTATTATTGTTATTAATAATAATAATAATATTGTAAAAGATAAAATTAATATAATCAAAATAATGGAATTTATTCCATTATTCAAATGTTTTTTAAATTCATTTTTCTTTTTCCAATCTTTTTGAAGAATTGCTATTAAAGTGCTCTTTATTTCCCGTCAGCTGGATCTGGTGTGTTTCCGCGGTGGTTCTGGTTCCCAGCAGGTGTGCTGCTCTCCGTTCTGCTGGGAACCACTAACAGAGACGTGCTATCTCTTCTCCCACCGGCTTATCTTCGGCAGGTTCAGTAAACAAAGCAGGCTGGTGGTGCAGACTGTTCGGTTAACCCCATCCTTTCTGCCCCCGTCACACCGGACCGAGCCGGTTCTGTCTGCAGACACATGCCAGATGATCGGGGCCCGGGCTGTTACTGGATCTGCTGTGACAGCAGATAAATCCAGCATCCAGAGGCGCTGCAGGACATTCCCAACACTCGGAGGTGTGAGTGTCAGGAGACTAAGCAGGAATGCGAGTGTGTCGCGCTGGCTGAAGAATGTGAGCAGCACTCACACCAGCCCGGCTGCTGTGTGTCCACCTCCTCATGCAGGGATGGAAAAGGAAGGAGTTCCTGTATGCTCGGACCGGGATCATCCATCCTCCACAGCTCCGTCTCCGTTAAAACTAAAACACATACAGCTGTGTGATTTCTTACTTTTTTGCATGTTAGTCACACTTCAATGTTTCAGATCAAACAGGGTGAGGGGATCACTTTTTCACACAACTGTACGTCTGGGAAAGAGAAGTTTTCATTTCTGCAAGAGAAAATCCAGATTTTTTTACATCTTCATGAAGCAAACAGATCTGAAGTGTGAGCCTGTAGAAGAAGACCGAGGAGTCTGGACCAGAAAAGCCCAGAGTCGGGCAGAGAGGACCACTCGGGACCACTTGTTAGTTGGTCCAAAACTTCTATTTTACGGAAAAGAAGAAAGTGCAACACTTTACAATAATGGGCCCTTAATTAACATTAGTTAGTGCATAATTAAGCATGAATTTACTGTTAAATAGTATATTAACTACTGTTATTAACAACTGTTTAATAATATATTAACTACGATTAAGAATTACTTAGCGTTAGTTGGCATATTAGTTTATGCATTCATTAGCAGTTACTGCATCATCAAGCATTATTTGTTTAATTATGTATTAACTACTAATATTAACAATTACCAAGCATTAATTAGCATATTAGTTTATTCATTAATTAGCTGTTAATTAATACATAATATTGCACTAACAGTTTAATAATACTGTGTATTCACTACTATTATTAACAATGTCTTAGCTTTAGGTAGCATGCGCATTAATGGGCAGTTACTGCATTATTAAGCATTAATTAACAGTTTAAAAATACATTAATTACAATGAAGAATTACTTAGTGTTAGTAAGCATATTAGTTAATGCATTATTTATTAGTAAGTGCATCATTAAGCATTAACTGTTTAATAATATACTGTATTAACTACTATTATTAGCAATTACTTGGCTTTAGTTAGCATTTGCATTAATCAGCAGTTAGTGCATCATTAAGCATTAACTGTTTAATGTATTAACTGCTATTATTAACAATTACTTAGAATTATTTAGCAGATAAGTTTATGAATTAATTAGACGTTAATTAATACTTAATATTGCACTAACTGTTTAATAGGATATTAACTATTATTATTAATAATTTCTTAGCTTTAGATAGCATATACATTAATGGGCAGTTACTGCATTATTAAGCATTAATTAACAGTTTAATAATACATTAACTACATGAATAATTATTTAGTGTTAGTTAGCATATTAGTTAATGCATTAATTCTTAGTTAGTGCATCATTAAGCATTAATTAACTGTTTAATAATATCACTAACAGTTACTTAGAGTTTGCATATTAGTTAATGCATTAATAAGAAGTTAGCTATTGTATTATTAAGCGTTAATTAAAATCAGTTAGTGGATTATTAACCATTAAAGATGAGCTGCTGGGAAACTGTATCAGTGCTTTCTCTGAAGTTTCAGGTCTTACTTTAAACATACAAATGTGTCTTGTTCCCTCTCGGAGAGGACTGTCTCCATGGAGAAATGGAGAGTGTCCCTGACAGAGGAGGGAACTACCCTGGGGGGTAATATGAGTCGACATCAGTCTGAGAGTCCTTTTATCTAAAACAGAGGGTTATCTGGCTCAGTTTACCCTGCAAAAAAGATAAATGTTCCTTAATCACTAGTAAATAAAGTTGACTCTGCCCTTTCTAACTTTGTCTGGAAATATAAACCTCATTATCTGAATAGATCTGTGCCAACACTGCAAAATAAGGTAGACTAAAAATAAGATGCAATCACTTCATTTAAGTATAAAATTACTTGAAATTAATTAAATTATCTGTCTATGCAGCAAGTCATTTTTACTAAGCAAGAAATCCTAAAATAAGACTTTAAAATCTTGAAATAAGCATTTCCAAAAAAAGTATTGACTACGGTAAAAATAAGCTGAAAATGCTAACTTAAAGATTAGATCTAATCTGATGCTATTTAGCCTGATAACTAGTGCAATATGCTTATTATAAGCAAATAATCCCCTTTTCAAGATTTACATTCTTTATTGTAATTCATTTAGACTAAAGAGCATGAAAAAAACTTTTTTTTAAAAATGTATATTCTTATTTTTAGAACAAATATTAGTCTGCATCTTAATACAAGCTGGTTCATCTTAAGATAAACCCCCCAAAACTTGAGACTTGTGCTTATTTTAAGAATATTAATCTTGACTTGTTCTTTCAAAGTAAAGCCGAGGAAATGCAAACGTGACATACGAGGACATT
>JALJCO010009817.1:25000-79493 GCA_023101725.1 Atherinomorus stipes
ACACAAACGTGCCGGGTCCAGACTCTGACACAAACGTGCCAGGTCCAGACTCTGAGACAAACGTGCCGGGTCCGGACTCTGACACAAACATGCCGGGTCCAGACTCTGACACAAACATGCCGGTCCGGACTTTGACACAAACGTGCCGGGTCCGGACTCTGACACAAACGTGCCGGGTCCGGACTCTGAGACAAACGTGCCGGGTCCGGACTCTGACACAAACGTGCCGGGTCCAGACTCTGACACAAACGTGCCGGTCCGGACTTTGACACAAACGTGCCGGGTCCGGACTCTGACACAAACGTGCCGGGTCCGGACTCTGACTCAAACGTGCCGGGTCCGGACTCTGACACAAACGTGCCGGGTCTAGACTCTGACACAAACGTGCCGGGTCCAGACTCTGACACAAACGTGCCGGGTCCGGACTCTGAGACAAACGTGCCGGGTCCGGACTCTGACACAAACGTGCCGGGTCCGGACTCTGACACAAACGTGCCGGGTCCGGACTCTGACACAAACGTGCCGGGTCTAGACTCTGACACAAACGTGCCGGGTCCGGACTCTGACACAAACGTGCCGGGTCCGGACTCGGACACAAACGTGCCGGGTCCGGACTCTGACACAAACGTGCCGGGTCTAGACTCTGACACAAACGTGCCGGGTCCGGACTCTGACACAAACGTGCCGGGTCCGGACTCTGACACAAACGTGCCGGGTCCGGACTCGGACACAAACGTGCCGGGTCCAGACTCTGACACAAACGTGCCGGGTCACGTGCCGGGTCCAGACTCTGACACAAACATGCCGGGTCCGGACTCTGACACAAACATGCCGGGTCCGGACTCTGACACAAACATGCCGGGTCCAGACCTTGACACAAACGTGCCGGGTCCGGACTCTGACACAAACATGCCGGGTCCAGACTCTGAGACAAACGTGCCGGGTCCGGACTCTGAGACAAACGTGCCGGGTCCGGACTCTGACACAAACGTGCCGGGTCCGGACTCTGACACAAACATGCCGGGTCCAGACTCTGACACAAACGTGCCGGTCCGGACTCTGACACAAACGTGCCGGGTCCGGACTCTGAGAATAGTGCCGGGTCCGGACTCTGACACAAACGTGCCGGGTCCGGACTCTGAGACAAACGTGCCGGGTCCGGACTCTGAGACAAACGTGCCGGGTCCGGACTCTGACACAAACGTGCCGGGTCCGGACTCTGACACAAACATGCCGGGTCCGGACTCTGACACAAACGTGCCGGGTCCAGACTCTGACACAAACGTGCCGGGTCCGGACTCTGACACAAACGTGCCGGGGCCGGACTCGGACACAAACGTGCCGGGTCCGGACTCTGACACAAACGTGCCGGGTCTAGACTCTGACACAAACGTGCCGGGTCCGGACTCTGACACAAACGTGCCGGGTCCGGACTCTGATACAAACGTGCCGGGTCCGGACTCTGACACAAACGTGCCGGGTCCGGACTCTGACACAAACATGCCGGGTCCGGACTCTGACACAAACATGCCGGGTCCGGTCTCGGACACAAACGTGCCGGGTCCAGACTCTGACACAAACGTGCCGGGTCACGTGCCGGGTCCAGACTCTGACACAAACATGCCGGGTCCGGACTCTGACACAAACATGCCGGGTCCGGACTCTGACACAAACATGCCGGGTCCAGACCTTGACACAAACGTGCCGGGTCCGGACTCTGACACAAACATGCCGGGTCCGGACTCTGACACAAACATGCCGGGTCCAGACCTTGACACAAACGTGCCGGGTCCGGACTCTGACACAAACGTGCCGGGTCCGGACTCTGACACAAACATGCCGGGTCCAGACTCTAAGACAAACGTGCCGGGTCCGGACTCTGACACAAACGTGCCGGGTCCGGACTCTGAGACAAACGTGCCGGGTCCGGACTCTGACACAAACGTGCCGGGTCCGGACTCTGACACAAACGGTCCAGACTCTGACACAAACGTGCCGGGTCACGTGCCGGGTCCAGACTCTGACACAAACATGCCGGGTCCGGACTCTGACACAAACATGCCGGGTCCGGACTCTGACACAAACATGCCGGGTCCAGACCTTGACACAAACGTGCCGGGTCCGGACTCTGACACAAACATGCCGGGTCCGGACTCTGACACAAACGTGCCGGGTCCGGACTCTGACACAAACATGCCGGGTCCAGACTCTGACACAAACGTGCTGGGTCCGGACTCTGACACAAACGGTCCGGACTCCGGGATGTGGACCTGAGCATATTTGCTGCGTGACATCGTGGCATGTTTCCGGCTGCGCGGTGCGGCAGCGGTCTCGTCCTCTGCAGGGTTGTTGCGTGACATCATGCCATGTTTTGGGTGAGTCACGGCTGCGAGGTGCTGCAGTGGTCTCGTCCTCTGCAGGGTTGCTCCCGTTTTGTTTGGTTCTGGAGCAGATAAACTACGGCAGAGGTCCGAGGCCGTGGCTTCGTGGCCTGTCCTGCTATTTTTAGAGCTCTGGACAAAACTCAGCTGCAGCCTGAAGAAGGCTGAAAATAAACTGGTGCTGAGAAACACATCCCCCCCCTCCCTGACCCCCCTCTTCATGGGTTAACCCAACTTCCTGTTGGGGCGGGGTGGGGGGGGGGGTTCTTGGCCGGAGCGTGAGAAGGCCGTCCTGACCCGGGGTAACTGTAGAGAATCCAGCAGATGTTGGGGGGACTCATCATCAGTCAGTGATAAATGTTCCATATCTCTATTGGACTGATGGAGGGGATCCAGTCTGAACCAGTCTGACCAGTTTAACCAGTTTAACCGGCGAGCTCTACATGGCTGGTGTGTTGGTGGGAGCGGGGCTGTGAGCATTCCCTAAATTGGCCAGTTTAATGTGGGCTGTAATGGTGGGACGTCCCCGGGGAGCTTGTATGGTAAACATCTCTGGAGTTCTCCCACAGTAGGTCTGGCAGGACGCCAGGACCCCCCCCCCCCCGCCGCCCCCCGCCCCCCTCCTCTCCCACGTTGCTGTCTGAGCCCAACATCACCTCGCTGGACTGGTGGCTGAGCAGGAGTTGCTGGGAATGCTGGGAGCAGATTAGAACCTCCCACCCAGCTGATCCCGGCCAGAACCGAAACCGTCTCTCCTGAACCTGTAAAGTCCAGCAGCTCCAGATCAGAGTCCTTCAGCTCACGTTCATGTTCCAGTTTCCGTTTATGTTCTTCGCAGGTTTCCATCATGTCCTCAGATGAGACCATGAACCAGTCCACCAGCAGACTCGTGGAACACCTTGTCCATGAGAGTTGATCTTTCACTGTCTTCTCTGACCTGCAGGACCAGGACTGGATCTTTCACACGTCGGAGGATGATTGAAGCTGTTCACAGGCTCCAGCAACTCTCACTGACAGACGGGAGATACACGAGCCGGGACAGGACACGGGACCGGACAAGAACCAGCCTGAACGGGAACCGAGCTGGACAGGCACCAGCCTGGACGTGGACCTGCCTGGAAAGAAACCGGCCGGGGTAGGAACTGGCCTGCATGGGAACCACTGTGGAACGGAACCTGCCTGGAAAGGAACAGGCTTTGGACGGGAACCAGTCCAGGCCGATTTCCGTCCAGGCCTACTCCCGTCCAGGTGAGGAGCCAGCTGATCAAGACCAGATCATCTAAGATCAGGTCAGATCAGATCAGACCAGAGCAGAGCAGAGCAGACCACATCAGATCAGACCAGATGAAGACCAGACCAGATCAGATCAGATTGAGACCAGATCAGCTCAGATCAAATCAAAGCAGACCAGATTAAGATCAGATCAGACCAGATTAAGACCTGATCAGACCAGATCAGACCAGATTAAGACCAGATCAGATCAGACTAAACCGGACCAAATCAGATCAGATCAGATCAGACCAGATTAAGACCAGATCAGATCAGCTCAGATCAAATCAGATCAGATCAGATCAGACAAGATCAAACCAGATTAAGACCAGACCAGACCAGATTGGACTGCACCGGACCATATCAGATCAGACCAGATTAAGACCAGACCAGACCAGACCAGACTGGACCAGGTCAGATCAGACCAGATTAAGACCAGATCAGATCAGACCAGATTAAGACCAGATCAGACGAGGTTGGACTGAACTGGACGAGATCAGATCAGACCAGATTAAGACCAGATCAGACCAGATCAGATCAGATTTAGACCAGATCAGACCAGATCAGATCAGTTCAGACCAGACCAGACCAGATTGGACTGAACCGGACCAGATCAGATCAGATTAAGACCAGATCAGACCAGACCAGACCAGATCAGATCAGACCCGACCAGACCAGACCAGACCAGACCAGATTGGACTGAACCGGACCAGATCAGATCAGACCAGATCAGGCGTGGGGATGAACCATGGAGGACCAGGAGGATGACAACAGTCGGTCTCTGTCATGGTCTACAGGAGCCTCCTCAGCACCATGACACGGTCCACCTCATCCACCAGAGCCGCCGTCAGCTTAGCTTCACTTTATTCCATTTTTGATTATGCAAGATCATAGCAAAGCTAGTTTCCATCTTTGGTTCGATCTTCCCGGCAGTATCCTCCGATGTTTTCCTCTAACAGCCAGTGGTTTCCAGTTATCCCAGTTTGCTGCCATGGGAACAGAGAGGATGAATTAGCTGCAGCCCGTATCAGCCAGACTTACAGTAAACATGTTTTCATGCCTCTCTGTGTGTGGGGGTGTTGTGTCTAACATCTGGCCCCTATAAGGACAAAAACACACTGCTAGTGTTGTGTTGTGTGGAGTCATTATAAAGCCTGAATCTACATGGTTATAACTGTCAGCGGGAGATTAATGACTGATATGCTGATAGACGAGGAGCTCAGCGCTGAATGGTGGGGTAGCGGGGGGGGGGGAAGGGGGGGGTGAATGGGGGCGTCAGCGCTGCGGTCAGACCCATGTACGCACCAGCAACGTGCTGCTGTCACTCCTACGTAGCAGGGACGATGATTCGTCCCTGCCTGGAAGTACCACCCTCTGGAGCTGAACGAAGCAGGGCTGGGTGATGACAGGAACCGAGGCTGATGCTGGTTCACACTTTGGAGAAAACTCCAGGAAATGCATCATGAAACATAGGATGAAGTTTAAAACGTATTTTTTCCCTACTCCTTCTCCTAAACATGTTTTGATTCCAACTTCCTATTAGACATTAGTTTCATATATTTAACACATTCACCATCCTTAATGACCTAATTTCACCCAGTTTATTGTCCCCAAAATAAATTCTCTCGATGTCTTTCTAGAGAGATGGATACTTGGACATTTCTTCAGTTCTTCCCCCGACCTATTCCACAATTTAGCCCGTAAGATAGGTACGAAACAAGGACCCCACACTGTCACACACCGTAACACAAAAGCTTTTCCTCCTACTCCAAGTCAGTAATGCTGAAACCATACTGCATATTTGTGGGCAAGTCATTGTTCTTTTTTACCTGAACAGCATTTGTGCTGTTTGTTTACCCACCAGACCATTAAATTTTAGTAATTTGCATCTTGTGAAAAGAAATTTTATTAATATTTTTACTGAGCAGGTCTATGTAAAAATCTCACAAACAATAATTGTTTTGTTTGACTTCTTGGGAAAAATCTCCATAAAGTCATACTTTGGTTGTCGTTAAAAATAGTGTTTTCTTATAGGGCATGTTGCCTTCATTGGGGTGTCTCTCCATGGACGTTCTCTCCATGGGCGTGTTTCTCCACTGATGGGTCTCTTTGTGGACTTGTCTCTATGGTCGTGTGTCTATGGGTGATTTTAACTTAACTGATCATTAACTGTCATCTAATTAAATCCTGGTCTCCCATGTTTGTTTTTTGGTTTCCTTTTGTGTGTTTGTGTGATTACATTTTATCCCTTTTTTCCTCCATCTTAGAATTTCACATCCTATTTTCCAGCTAAGAGTAACTGTCAGAGTTACCAGGCAGGACCTCGTTTTTTTCTGGGTCAACTTTAGACGGAAGAGGATCTGAACCCCTCAAACTAAACATCCTAACTTTAAAAAGAAAGTCTTACATTTCCTTGAAAGCCATAATTGGAAGAAAAAGAGATCAGATTCCAACTCCGTTGTCCGGAAAACTTCAGTGTCAGGGAAAATTAATCTTCCTTGAAAAAAAAGTTGTATTAATCTACATCTTAGAAGCATTTTCCAAACTCCTCCATCATGTGTGACATGAGTCATCAGGAATGCCGGATTGTGTGGGAAAATATTAAAATCCCAGAGGGTCCCAGTGGGAAATACAAGCCTTTTTTGAAACCCTGAACACTTTATCTACAGCAAATAGGAAACAAATCATCAGTCCAGTTTTAAATGATTAGCTGGGATCTACAGGGTCTGTACCAAAAACCAGGACCCAGAGCATTAAGGTGGAACTTCACAGCAGCCATGAAATCATTAAATCCTTCCTGGGCTTCAGTATGATCATGTGAAAGGAACATATAGTTCCCCAAATCACTCATCTTTCAAGTTCACATCAACACAGAGTGAAGGTGACACTGGACATGTTAAGGTGTGATTAATCTGTCTCCCTGTAAAATACTAGAATATCTGATTGTTCTAGCAGTGGTCCAGCCTGCTGAGGCTGTATGCTCTTTGTTTGGTACTTCAGTGCATTTAAAGCATTAAACATGACAAAAATGTCCTTTTTCTGTGGTTTAGGGGTATGTTATGATCTGTTGTGCACTGATGAGGCCAGGTGAGTATCAGAGTCCCTGTTCAGAAACGGTTCAATCAGACAGCAGCTCATCATTCTACGTAGGTTATCTTTCTGCGTACTTCATATTCTCCAATTACAGCACACGATGAAGCCAACAGCCTTAAGGTTGAGATGTAACCATTAACTGCTAGTTAATACATTAACCAGTATGCTAACTAATGTGAAGTAATTGTTAGTTGTTAATATATTATTAAACAGTTAATTAATGCTTAATAATGGTTTTAGTAAGGTTAAGTAGAAATCATTACCTGCTAGATAATGCATTAACTAGGATGCTAACTAATGTGACGTAATTGTTAATATTAGTTGTTATTGTTTTTAATTAATTGATGCTTAATTCATTAAGGAAGGTTAACTGGAAAGCATTAACTGTTAATCAGTTTAGTAACTAGTATGTTTACTAACATGAGGTGATTGTTAATATTAGTTGTTAATGTGTTATTAAGAAGTTAATTCATACTTAATGATGTATTAATGAAGGTTTAGTAAAGAACATTAACTGCTAATTAATGCATTAACCAGTATGCTAACTAAGGTGAGGTAATTGTTAATATTAGTTGCTAATATGTTATTAAACGGTTATTTCATGCTTAATAATGCATTTATGAAGGTTGAGTACATAGCATTAACTGCTAATTAATGTATTACGTAGTATGCTTACTAACATGAGGTTGTTGTTAATATGAGTTGCTAATATATGTTATCAAATAGTGAATTAATCTTTAATAATGCATTAATGAAGGTTGAGTACAAAGAATTAACTGCTAATTAATGCATTAACCAGTGTGCTACCTAAGGTGAGATAATTGTTAATATTAGCTGCTAATATGCTATTAAACAGTGAATTAACACTTAATAATGCATTTAGTAAGGTTGAGTAGAAAGCATTAACTCCTAATGAATGCAATAACCAGTATGCTAACTTACGTGAGGTGATTGTTAATATTAGCTGCTAATATGTTATTAAACCGTTAATTAATGCTTAAAAATGCCCTAACTAATACTAATTAAGGGACCTTTATAGTTAAGTGTTACCAATAATGGCTATAACAGCTGCACGCTCTGCAGGGTCATGGTTAAGGACATGTTTGGCTTAACCAGCAGCTAGAATCTGATGTCAGTGGGTCTCGGAGTGACATGATACTTTCATCCTGATGTTAAGTCTGGACAGGGATCAAGATGTGAAGTCAACCCCAGCATCAACCGGCATTATTGTTGTTGTTGTATTATTAATATTATTGTTTATTATTATTATTATTATTATTATTTGTATAGTAGTAGTAGTAGTAGTAGTATTGTCATTACTATTATTATTCCTGCTCCAAACATGATCATATCTATAAGATAACTCCGATAATTGAAGAACAGTTCCAACTTTAACAGCAAGGTCTCCACACCTCCTCCTCCTCCTCTTCCTCCTCCTCCTCCTCCTCCTCCTCTCCTCATGACCCTTCATCATCTCCATTTCACTGACCCTGCTTTGTTTTCACTGCAAACCTAGAAGCCCTTCCTCCTCTTCCTCCTCCCCGACCTTGACATTCCCGGCTTCTTCTCCCAGCCTGAGATTTATTACTGGAGCGGAGCTGCAGACCTCTGTCCAGGTCCAGGTCCAGGTCCAGGTCTCACAGAGTCCAGGACGTCTCCGTCCTCCTCAGCTTGTCCTGAAGTCCTGGACTCAGTCTCCAACTGGCTGAAATGGCAGCTTCATCGTGATGATGATGATGAAGAGTGTTTGGAAAACTTCCATCATACTCAGTCACACATGCTGAAGAGATACTGCATGTGTGTGTGTGTGTGTGTGTGTGTGTGTGTGTGTGAAGTTTCTTATGAAAACCATATGACTGCTCTGTAAAGGAAAGCAGCTCCTCCCCCCACTCTGACCCCCCCTCCACACCCACTTCTTCCAAAAACACACAATTCCTCCCCCTCTTCCCCGCCTCCCGCTGCCCCCGCCCTCCCCCCTGCAGGGACAGCCTGCATCGTCTCTGCTCGGCTGCAGACCTCCACAGACGGAGTGAAGACAAGACGGAGTGCAAACGACAGAAACGACGAGGTGAAGGAGGAATGGCCTTCCAGGCGAGCGGCCCTGCATCTTTTCTCCTCCCCCTCCTGCTGGCCCTCCTCTGCGGACCTTCTCCGGTCCTGGTCCAGGACCTGAGGGAGACAGACGCACTCTGCAACGCCAACGGATGCTTCGTGGTGTACTTCCAGCGGAGGATCTTTCTGGACTCCTGGAGGACCTGCAAAAAGCGAGGCGGCGACCTGGCCACGGTTAAACGCCGGGAGGACGCCGCCGCCATCGCCGCGCTCTTCTCCACCCTGGACCTGAGGCAGTCTCGCACCGGCGTCCGGGTCTGGATCGGGCTGCAGCGCCAGCCTCGCCACTGCACCCCTGCGAGGCCCCTAAGGGGGTTCTCCTGGACCACCGGGGACCAGGACACGGACTACACCAACTGGCTGAGCGAGTACTCGCCGGAGCAGTGCTCGGTGCCGCGCTGTGTGGTGATGGGCTACAGCACCACCAACCCAGACCAGAACCTGAAGTGGCTGGACGGGTCCTGCTCCGTCCCCGTCGATGGCTTTCTCTGTCACTATGCTTATAAAGGGATGTGCCCCCCCCTGAGGAACGAGGGTGGGGGGAGCGTCCTATACACCACACCCTTCAGCCTCGTCAGCTCCCTCCTGAGCCATGTCCCATTCGGGTCCACGGCGACCGTCCCCTGCCCCGAGGAGGAGCGGTCGGCGTTGTGCCTGCTGCAGGATGACGGTTCAGTGGGCTGGTCCCTGGCACCCCCCCTTTGCTCCGATGCGGTGCCCCCCAACACATGCGAGCAGGATAATGGTGGATGCGAGCAGTTCTGCCGGGCGGAGGGGGGCCCGGTCTTCTGTGAGTGCGCCGACGGCTACGAGCTCAGGGCGGACGGGCACAGCTGCGAGCCGGCCGGCGCCTGCGACGCAGCGCCCTGCGACTTCGAATGCCTGCAGGTGGGGGGGAGCTACCGCTGCGCCTGCCAAGATGGGTACATGCTGGCCCCGGATGAGCATGGCTGCCTGGACGTGGATGAGTGCCTCCAGAGTCCCTGCGAGCAGCTGTGCGTCAACGTCCCGGGAACGTTCCGGTGCCAGTGTCGGGACGGTTACTCTCCCGGTGATGATGGGGGGTGCGAGGACGCGGACGAGTGCGCGGACTGGCCCTGCGAACATGACTGCGAGAACACGGCTGGCTCCTACGTCTGCCACTGCAAGCCGGGGTTTGCCCTGGTCCCGGACGAGCCCTGGCGCTGCCTGGACGTGGACGAGTGCCGGATTCCCAGCACCTGTGAGCACATGTGCTGGAACTACGAAGGCGGCTTCGCCTGCTACTGCCGGGATGGCTATGAGCTGATGCCTGACCGGCTGTCCTGCCGCAAGGTGGAGGGAGGTGAAAGCCAGCACTCAGCCACACCTCCGTTCCTGTGGCCCACCCCCCCACCTGGACCTGGATGGGGTCCTCCAGACTACGACTACACCGACTGGCCCGTAGAAGAGGACTGGTTCACTGATCCGACCAGAGTCCTGGATCCTGACGTGATCTGGGTCACAAGGAGCCCTCAGGAAAATCTTGCCTTTAGTCCAACGCTGATCCCTGACTGGTGGGAGGGGGGGCAGAGGTTCCAGCCAGAGACTTCCCCCGCTGGAGCCCTCCCTCCCACCAGCTCCACACCAGACCAGTACGAAGATGAGGAAGAGGAGAAAACTACAGCCGTCCCCGTGTTCTCCGCCTCAACCACCTCTGAGGGGGCGTGGAACTGGTGGGCGGGGGTCCCCACCACCCACCAGAGCCTGGATGTGGCCCCCACCCCCCACCGGAGCCAGGACGAGGTTGTGTCTACAGACCAGGACAGACCAGGAGACCAGCACCTTGACGGCTCCCCGATCCTCCAGGAGGAGTCGGGGTCCACTTCAGGTCTTGCCATCCCCACCCAGGTCACCGCCTCCTCGCCTCCTCTGGCTGCAGGTGGGGGGGGGACGGCAGCACATGGCTCCTGGTGGGCCTCCTCGTGCCCATCTGCATCCTGGTCCTGGTGCTGGTGGCTCTGGGTCTGGTCTACTGCACCCGCTGTGGCGTTCAGCCCCGGAACAAGAACACAGCCGACTGCTATCACTGGATCTCCGGGGCCCACGACAAGCAGGGGCCCCCCAGCCCCCCCACAGGGGCCAAGACCTGCGTGTAACACTGAGGCTTACACTGAACTCGAGCTGCCGCTGGCCTCGGTTAAGCAGGAGACTCTAAAACTCTGCTGTGGCTGCTGAGTATCTGCCAAACGACGCTCCAGAGACTGACGCTGACACTCAGCACTGCATCAGGACTGCACTAGATACACAAACCAGGTTCCCTAAAGTCTTTGTTCTGAACCCCATCTTCAGTTTAAGAAACGCAAACCAGGTCCTCTGAAGTCCTGGTCCTGCATCCTCAGTTAAAGGGAAAGTTCTCTTTTTTTTAACCTGGGGTGTGTTTTTATGTCCTTTCGTATATGTGAGTGATGGAGAAAGGAATTTTCCAGATAGCTCCAGTATTTATCCGGGCAGGCAGCCTAGCAGCAGCTAGCAGCCCAGCTAATGATAAGTACGGGGCAACTGGCCCCCGCGTCTAAATTCGCCCTAAAAACCTGCTTTTTTCCACACTGAAGGGCTCGGATAGTCTCAACGAGTGTCTGACACCATACTAGAGTGGAGAAATGCAGTTAAGTATCTACATTACCTGGAGATCACTGTTTGTTTTGGTGTTTGTGTCCAAATCTCGAGACGCTGGAAATCAAATCTCGTTCCGAAACCGCGCGATAACACGTCAAAACACCAGTGGCAGATGAGAGTTATCGTGCGGTTTCCAAAATCACGCAATAACTCGCGTCAAAACACCGGTGGCAGACGCTAGTTATTGCGCAGTTTCCAAATCACGCAATTACTCATGTCAAAGCACCAGTGGCAGATGCGAGTTATCCAAAACGAGATTTGATTTCCAGTGGAGATTTGTAACAAACACCAAAACTAACAGTTATCTCCAGGTAATGTAAATACTTTGCTTCATCTCTCCTCTCTAGTATGATGTTGGACACTTGTTGAGACGATCTGAGCCCTTCAGTGTGGAAAAAAAAGCAGATTTTTAGGGTGAACGTGGACGCGGGGACCAGTTGCCCCATATTTATGGGGCTGCTAGCTACTGCCCGGATAAATACTGGAACTTTCTGGAAAATTCCTTTCTCCATCACTCATATATATGAAAGGACAGATGAAAACACACCCCAGGTTCTAAAGAAGAGAACTTCCCCTTAAACTGGTCCTGTAGAGGAAACGTGTTGCTCTGATCCATCCTGTAATAACACGCTGGATCCTGTAAATATGGCTTTTCTGTGTTGGTTATGTATTTATGTTTCTCCCAGAATTGTCTTTTATACTGATAAAAAGCTTTACGGCTGTAAACAATTGTTTTAATTCACACCAGACAGAAAACATCTGCTCATGGTTTCCTTTGGGGGGGGGGGAGTTCTGGTTCAGGGCCCTGTTCTCCCTTCGGGTCCTGATCCTAACCCTGATTCATGCCCACGGATGCTCAGACCTCCTCCTGCCACGCCGTTTTACATCCAGCTCCCTCTGAACGTGGTCTGGTTCTGAAATGTCCTGTTACGCTCTGAGAAGCTGTAAATGACTGAGGCTGAGGAATGATGGGAGTGGGTTTACCTCCAGCCTGGAGTTTCTCACAGATCCAGGATGACAGAACAGAGCGGGCTAGTGAACGTCACCCCGACATGTTTCCCATTACTGCCTGATCCCTGCAGCACACTGAGCCGTGCCCCCCACCCCCCGGCTGGAAGAGACCTTTGTGTGTTTACTAACTGATGCTGATCAGAACCAGGATCTGGATCTGTGAGGTTCTCAGAGGGAGTCTTAGAGAGAGAGTGATGATGACAGGCCAGAGAGGCCAAAATCAGGTTTCTGGAGTCTACACACTCAAAAATAGAGGTACCAATTTGTACTTATAAAGGTCCAAAGCTTGTCACTGGGGGTGTTCCTTTTTGAAAACATTTCTGTACCTTCGGTCCTGGTCCTTTTTTTTTTTTTTTTTACCTTATCAAGCTGTATGAGTTAATAAAGTACAATTAAACCAATTAAAAATGATGAATAAAAGTCAATAAAAATAGAGATTATGACAACAATCAAAGATGCTAATAATAAATGAATAACTATTATATAAATATTAGGCCAAACACATATATAATTATGCATGTAATTATTACTATGATAACTATGATTATTATAAAATTATTATCTAATAACTATTTAATGTACTAATGTTTAGAAGTACTGCTATTTATAGTTATTGTACAAGCTACACACATTTTTCAATGCTGCAGGTACCCTTAGGGTTGAAATGGTACAAACTTGTACTTTATATTACTTTGGACCCTTTTTCATAGTATATGGGTACTTCTGGCCTCATAAAGACCAGTATTGTACTTTTGAGAGAATATTTGTAAAAAAAAGTACCAACAGTTACGGAAATATTCCTGTCTTGTACTATTTTTGAGTGTGTAACAACCGCGGTTCAGAGTACGAGATCGGATCAGAGAATAGCCCTTGGGTACTAGATCCACGTCCCCTCCCCCTCAACTGGAGCAGGTCTACGAAATACAGTCGTCCTCAAAATTATTCACACCCTCCAGCTAAAGGTACAGTATATAAGAATTACTGACATCTAATGGTAAAGATGGGAATTTGAAAGAAAAGATGTTTTCTTTCGAATGACTTCATATTCCAGCACTGTTGTGAATGTACGGTGGCCGTTAGTGGCCAAAAATCTCCCCCAAAAAAAAATAAAATGTTTTCATCTGTGAGTGGACCCAGTGGTCTCAGGTGTAGCTATGACTGGACTACGAGTAACTACTTAAAAAAAATGTATTTTAAGGCATTACTGATCCCAAACAGTCTGTCTCCCATTAAACAAAGCTGGTACAGCAGTTTGAAAGTTCAGAGGGTTCTCACTTCACACACATTGGTTTGTCCATTCAGGGACATTGTAGTAAAAATGGTGGAACAAATATAGCAGCCCTCCATATGTGCACCACCCAGCAAGTAGATATAAATGACTCATTCTAGGAAAATGAACACAAAACAGTTATTCTAGTGCAGCAATTACACATCACTAGAAAAAGAGTTTTGAATTACATATCACATTTTTCTGCCGTTGACCTTTGATTTTTTACATACTGTACATTTAAAGAAAAGGCTGAATTTACTATTGTAATTTAAAGGCATTATAGAAGATTTTTCTTTCAACAATTTTTGCAATGTTCGGTGAAGTTAGGTTCACTACCCCATACGCTATGATTAATTAAAAGTTTTGAATATATAAGTAAGGATTAAACAACGAGGAGCCATGCATTGTACAGTTTTAATGCACGACGCAGAGTCTAGAACACCACGATGCATTAAAACTGTATAATGCACGGCTCCTCATTGTTTAATCCGCTTATACCATGGTCCCACAGAGTAAACATGAAATGACAAATGTTTGTTCACTTTATTAAACTTGCTAAACAGGTTTGAGTATAGGAACTATTTTATGCTGGCAGCTGGTTTTGAGTGTTGCTATGGTGATAACATTCTGTGGTGGAATATGGCAGTGATCTAACTAGCCGTGCGTATATACAAAAATAATGCACACCAGTTGACATTATTCTCACTGACCACAGTATGAACATTATTCCACATCAGCTGTGAAAGTAATGTGATAGTAAACTTTTTCATCTGTCTACTGGCTTGTCAATCACTTTTACTACCGTAGTAAGAACGGGTAATAGGTGAGACTGATCAATGAGAGTGATTGATTGTGCACTAATCTGATGTTTCCAGCAGGTGGCTAACATCATTCTTCTAGCAGTTAGCAACGTTCAGACCTGTTTTACTGTTTGTGACATGATGGAGAATCTGTAGCTGCTGTTTGATGAACACCGGAGTGGCTCGAGAACGTCGTTCTGTGGTCCGAGGAGGCAGCCATGAATCTAGCAGGTTGGTCTTCACATGCGCTTTATTCAAAAAACTCGCTAACATACTCTGCTTTCTGAAATGCAGAAACATCTTCTGTAGCACTTTTAGATAACAGGAGACTAAAGAAACTAATAATAAATAAAAATTTACAAAATTATAATTTAGTGAAATAAAATATTGCTTTTGAATTATGGTTGAAAAGAATAATTTAAAAAAACAAACCAAATTTTTCCAGACACATTAGAGCAGCTTTCCTATTAACAGCGGACCAACATACCTGTCAACAGGTGTGGACGTCTGATTGGACGTTACAGAAAACACCTGATTGCAGTGATTGCCTCAAAATGTTGGTCAACAACATTTTATCTTCAGAGCCCCATTAGGCTTGTTTACTTGTTTTATTTTTTGTCTGTTTTTAATATTTCTGTCGAACCACAATTCAAAATCAGTGTCATGATTTTCATAGAATTATTTATAATTACTTTTGTCAATTTCAACTTATTTCACTGACAGAGTTTTTTTCTTTCTGTAATTGGAGGTTATGGATCATTTCAAAGACGACTATATGTCAAAAGCTGCGTTTTCATTTCACCTACACCGTAAAATTTAACTTTGGTTCTAATAGAATATATCTACACTGCAAAAACTCAAATATATCCAAGTTTAATTTTCTCATTTCTGGTCAAAATATATCTCATCACACTCAAAACAAGACAAAATTACCTAAAAAAGAGAAAAATTTCAGTGAGATTTAGGAAATTGTGGCCAAGATTTTTTTGTTTGTTTGTTTCTACTAAGCAAATAAATTGAACAATAAAATATATGAATAGAACAACCAAAATGTTCTTAATAAGATTTCTTGAAATTAGATGCATTGTCTTTAAAAAAAAAGATCTTATATCTCACTGAAATGTTTCTCTTTAAGTAATTTAGTCTTATTTTGAGTGTGATGAGAAATATTTTGACTAGAAATTAGAAAAATAAACTTGGTAAGATTTGAGTTTTTGCAGTGTATTCCAGGGGTCTGGAGCTACAAATGCTCATTGGACCGTCCACGATGGCTCTCAGTAACTCTGCCTATAAAATGGTAAAGAACCAACGAGTGGTTTTAAATCTAGAAATTTGAATAAATGCAGGTTTTAGCAGCTCTTTCATGGAATAATTGACTGAAATTCCAAAACATGACAAGCAAATTGACTCCCTGTTTCAAAAACTTTGTTGAAAACTTTTTTTTTTCTCTTTGGCGTTTTTATTCTGATTGACAGCTGACTTTTTACTGTTTTTATTGTTTATGTTTTCTATATTATTTATGTGATTTGTATTTTATCTGTTCGTTTATGTGCAGCATTTTGGTCAGCTGCATTTTTTACAAAGTGCTCTGCAAATAAAGTTGGATTGGACTTATTGTATTTTTTTGTCATTAGCATGTAAATTAAGGGCAATTTTTAAACATATTTTAAAATTAATATCTACATCCCATAGAAGCAAATGCATCTATCTTTTTTGTTTCTTTTGCGGAGTTTTTTTGTAACGTAAGAATATAAATAAAGTTATGACTTTTTAAATAATTACTGCAAATTTCCTATTGTAGATATTTCTATTTTTTATCTTGTTTTTTTTTTTCAAAAGGTCCTGTAATAAGGTTGATTTAGCTGGGTTGAGGGCAAAAATGGTGCTCTGGATTTTAAAGGTTTCTGACCCCCGATCTAGTAGCTACAGTGGCCTCCAGCGCCACCTATGGGCCGCGAAAAACCTTTTCCACATGTGGGCCGCGATGACCTTATATTTACACTGTTATTTATGATGAGTTGCAATGTTTCCTCCCCCCACCTGGTGGCGCTATTTGTCAGAGTTCAACAAACAAGCAGAAGAAGACACTCAGCTAGCCGCTAGCCTGTAGCTAACGTTGTAAAGAAGAATTAAAACGAAATAATGAAGACAAAAATGGTCCCAAACCGCCCCTAGAGAGGCAAAAATCCACTTCAGTTTATTAAATATGGATTAGTGAGTGGAGATAAAAGCAGAGCTGAGAAGATGGATGGAGCACCAGCTAATGCTAATGCTAAAGCTAACGTTAATGCTAACGCTAGCACTGAAGCATCTGCAGCTTCATCTAACATCTAACACTCGTTGGAAAGAAAGAATTTTTAAGAAAAAAAAAGAGAGAAAATCAGCTGTTGATGCAGAAAATGTCTGTTATATTTGGAAGTTCTTTTAAAAAATTCTAAGAAAAGTTTAAATAAATACATTTGTCAATGAAATTTTGTGCTTTAATGGCTGTCTAAAGAAATAAAATACAGGTTTTTATAGATTATTTAAACTGAGCCTTTTTATTTTCAATGTGATCTATTACTGCAGCATTTGATCTCTTTTTTAAATCAGTTTCCATCAGTTTTTTCTGTTGTTCCTCTTTTGTAGTAAAATGTTGTAGATTTTGTTTATAGCCTAATTTTGATTTGTTCTTGTAGGAGTCTGATTTTATTCCATGAATTATACGTGTGATATAAATGTGTTTGTGACCATCTCAGAATATATTTTTATATGATGTTATTCATGTTTATCACGCCACATTTTAGTAGGTTCAGTCTGTTAAAGGCAGCTGGATTTGCTTTAGTTATTAAATAAATAAACCAAAAATAAGATAAATTACAGTGTTAACTATGAATGGGCCAGTTTGGACTGAAGAACTGGACCCATCATGAAAAGGTGTAGAACCCCTGTTCTAGTAGATATAACTTAATTTTAACTTAGTTGTTAGTAATACAACTTAAATAAGTTGTAAGAACTTTGGAGGGAAACATGCTGGATAATTTACTTCAGCTGAATCAGTCTGAAGTCCAGGCAAATTAGTTATGGTGAGGGAGCAGGTTTCCCACAATGCAGTTCACCTCTTCAACAACAAATTAGACATAATTCACAAGTGAATGACATATATTGTTGGTGTCATGTGACTGCTCTCAGCTTATTGTTTATTCCTGTGTATAACAGCTACTATCCAGCAGCTGCAGCAACGTCTGAGGTTTTTGCTAAGCCCCGCCCACATTAGCTTCCTGCTAAAAGTTTGAGTTCGTTAATTCCTTTAGGCAAGATGAACTTGAATTCATCATGTTGGTACAAAATTAAACAAAGGTTATGTGAATAATCTGCGTCTAATTTAAATTAATCATGTTGTTTCCTCATTCACTTACAACGTAATCACATTTATTCATTTCATTCATTCATTTATTTGTTTGTTTTGAGCAAAACTTAAAAATATTTAAATGCGTGAAACTAATGGTCAGCAAATTCCATAATACAGAGATAAGCAAAACAAGACACAAATTGCTGCACACATAGAAAATTTCAGTATGTTCTGCACAAAAAGGAGTGGGAAGAAGAAAACTTATTAAATCCCACCCCATCTCACATACATACAACAAGAAACAAAAAAAATCTTGCTTTTCCTTCCTCAGTAATAAGAAAACATCTTTTTTTAGAATCTTAAATAAGGCAAAAAGCTAGTCAGCAAATCAGGAAAAATGAATAAATGTTACACTAATACCATCTAAATGATAGCCTACATAATTTGCCCTACATTATATACAGCACATTTGAAAAAAAACAAAAATCATCACATACCAACAATGGTAATGAAAGTAACATACCGACAATGGTAAACAACAACAAGCATAGTTTAACAAAAGTATTAAACAGCCATAGACGGCATGGCCCAAACATCAATAATAAGCTCTCCCCTCCTTGTAGTACGACCAGACCATCCGTTTGTAAAGTACTTTAAAGCTGTGGATACTCTGGCATTGCTTGAGGTGAATGTCCAGGTTATTCCACAACTTCACCCCACATACCGACACACAGAAACTCCTCCTAGTAGTTCGGATCATAGGGCATGCAAAATTTCCAAAGCCTCTCATGTTGTAAGTATTCTGTCTTAGTACAAAGAATCGTTGTATATTACATGGTAGTGATTTATTAAAAGCTTTAAATATGATTAACAAAGTATAGCATTTAACAAGATCGTGAATCTTAAACAGATTAGACAAAATAAACAGATTATGACTATGTGCTAGAAAGTCAGCTTTGTGTATGATCCTGATTGCTTGCTTTATCAAGTTAAAAAGTTCTTAACCTAAACCTTTCAAGTTGAATCTACTTAATCATTCATATGAATAAATACTTAATTTTCTAAGGCAGCAAGGTCGCATATTTTTTAAAGTAAAGCCAACTAGTTTGATTTTTACTGGTAGAATTTCACCAAACTTAAATATAATTAAAACTGGTAAGGGAAACACCAAAAAAAGGGTAAGATCATAAAAAAAAAAAGTTTTTACGCTCTCATGAAGAGGTTTTCCAGACGGTTTGATAAAGCAGTTTTTCTCAAAAGTGTAATGGAAAAACTTTGTCACATTACCAGCCATCAGACGTGATGTAGGGAGGCAGAAACCAGTTTTATTTCTTAACGATGATGTTTATGATTATTTACAAACTTTAACTGTTGAATCAGAGTGATGGGAGAGTTTTACCGTCACATACAAGCCAATGTCAAAAATCTCTGGTCAACATGTGGATCTGGTTGAAAGGTGCAGTGTAAAACAAAAATTAAACGTCAATGGCAGAAAAATGTAAAATTTCAAATCTGTTTCTACTAGAACGGCTGTTATATTTTCATTTTTCTTCTCTTTCTACTTGTCCTGTCCAGCATCGAAGCAAGCAGAATGGAAATCCGATTGCTTTATTGTGTTGAACAGTTTTGCTTTACCAAGGGGAGCTTTATGAACATAAGGCTCCACTTGATTTACTGTTTATTCATTTTATGTCTTTAATTAAACGTTTGTTTATAACGGCATTCCATTTCATACTGCTGGGCCTGACGAGGGAGAAATAAAAGTTAACAGAGGTAATGATAGAAAGTGAAACAGAGAGAAAGGAGTAAGGAAGAGGAGAGAGAGAGAGGAAAGAAAACATGAATCCACTTACACAGTTCACTGGTACATCTGTACCGCGATCCCTAAACAACCAAGGTCTCTGTTGGAAAACAAAACAAGCAATCCCCTACAGGAGGACCTGCAGGTGGCTTAAATATCCTCAGATCATAGGAACACACACAAACACACAGAACTACGCAGAGAAGAGGTACAACCTAGTCAGCGCAATGGGAAGTAGGAGAAGAGGTACAACCTAGTCATCGCAATGGGAAGTAGAGAAGAGGTACAACCTAGTCATTGCAATGGGAAGTAGAGAAGAGGTACAACCTAGTCATCGCAATGGAAAACAGTGTCACAGCATCAACATGCATAATAAAGGGTCTCCGTGGTGATACAGTCATGCAGATGCAGCCTCGTCTCTGCAAGGAGGAGAAGCCCGCAAAGCTCAGGACCCAGGCCCCCAGCAGCCACCCAGAGGCCCAGATCCGAGCCGCCCCCCCCCAAAGGACGGACATGCATCCCCCAGAGCGCAGCAAAAGGCGGCCTTAGCCCCCCGCAGTCTGGGGGCCCAGGCCCCAGTGGACCAAGACCAGCAGCTGCCAACCCCACCGGGCGCAGGCTGCCCCCAGGACAGGGACAGCGACGGGCCCAGGGCCCGGGCGCCCAGGAGCAGCCCCCCCCCACCTGACCCAGGCGACCCCACCGAAACCCAGGAGGACTCTGACCTGTCACACTCACGCCCTTCTTTCTTCAGCCCCTCACGACCATCCCTACCAGACACCCACAAGCATACGCCTCCTTCCTCCATCCCCCCTTTCCCTCCGACCACTTACCCACATCTCCTCCCTCTTCCAGCCCAAATTCCTCCCTCCCACATTTCCTCTTTCACACTCTCATTCATTTGTTCTCACACACCCACCTCACTCTTACCGTTGCCTACGTGCCTCCTGGGTGGTAGCCCAGGCTGGGAGGGAGCCGCAAGGTCCAAGCCCCCGGCACATTCCTCCCCACCCCACCCCACCCACCCTTCACCCCCCACCCCCGGACGCAGCAAGCCAGGCATCCCCTGAGCCAGCAGATCCCCTGCAATGCAGCCATAACCACTAGCGCGTGAAGCGGCCACGCCAAGTCATGCTTATTTATTTAATACCCTCTAAGTATTTTGTCATCTTTAAAAATTAAATCAATGTTTTACCGTGATGAGTTCAAAATGATGTGACAGTCCTTACTGCAGTAGTCAGAAAGCTACGTCTAACTTAAATATTAATATACACTAATCACAAAAAAGTTAAGGAATTTCAACTTTTGGTTTCTGGAGAACAATGATGCAGAATAAATATTTAACCATTGAACAATGTACATGTGCACTGAAACAGTGAGACAGTTTAATTCAGTTCACCTGGAAAGGTTTAGTGGATTTTAGATTCATTCTGACATCATACAAAAAGCCAAATATCCTTAACTTTTTGTGAGTAGTGTATATTATTTATTAGGTTGCTGTTAAACCCTTATGACTGTTGGAAAAATACGTAGACTTGGGGCTAAATTGTAGCCAGAAGTATCGATACCTAAAGTAAAAATCTTAATCTTTATTTATGTAAAATTAAATTTAAACTTTATTTCAATTTCTTTTACAGCTAAAGGTGTAAATTCTGAACAAAATGTGTTTGGGTTGTGCAATTTACATGTCACGAATAACGAGCCTTCAAGAAGCAACCAGCTGGTCCAGAAATGTAGGTTTTTACGTCCAGTAGAGGGCGCTGGTCGTGAGAAAGAAGGGGTCTGAACCTGCGGTCTCCGGGACTGCAGACACATACTATTGGGATCAGGGGGCTTTATACATACAGACTTTTCCTCTGAATCATCATCTGCTGCTTTCATCTCCTGGATGAGCAGCAGCAGCAGCTCTAAAACGCGTTTGTCTCTCCGTCTTTAAAGTACGGTCTCAGGACGGGATTTTACCACAATTACGATTTATATGCTAAACACCATTCAATGGAAACACCTACATATCACAACTGACCCCCTCCCCTAAGTCCCCCCCACCCCCACCCCCCATGGTTACAGTAGCTAAGTCTGATAAGCTTTCTTTTCTGGTTAATTTCTACCTGCATCAACATGGATTCCTCAGCAATTCCAGTGAACATATTCTGAAGGAAATTGTGTTAAATTTCTGGAGTAGTAGTTGGGAAATATCAGAGGGGCTAGACAGAGAGGAGGAATACATCTTCATTTGTTGGTGGAGTAATGTTGACCAAGACGATATTCAAATCTAGGTGAAGGCCCCAGCGTTCAACTACACGTCTTGATGGTTCATGTCCAGAAAAATAGTATAACTGAACAACATTCTTGTATCACAGAATAGGTCAACACTTTTATTGTAAGCTAACTCATGAATGATTCCAGATAGTTTCAGGGTATCTGACATGTTTTAGCCTGCTGCTACATGTTTTCTCTTGGTTTCTAGCGGACCAGGATGCTGTTCTCACATCCTGGGTTTGATCAATACATTAGATCTGATCAAGGATAGCAGATACTGGATCTGATCAGGATAGCAGATACTGGATCTGATCAGGATAGCAGATACTGGACTAAGAAACTCATGTCTGGATCTTCACAAAATGTTAAGAGAGGACGTGTTATATACGTCTCCCTGTTTGGTAACCAAGGTGACTTACCAGTGTTTATCTGGGATATTTTTTTTAGCGTTTAGCCATACACAGCTACCTTACTCCATGTTGAAACAGTAACTTTTACTTTATATACCGCTGTCTTGTAGCTAACTATTCTGCTAGTTGGCATTAGCATCTTACTTTGGAAAAAACAGTTTGTTCAGCTTCGTGTTCAGCCTAATTCAGCTGTGTGTGAGGTCTTTAACTCTATTTAATTCATATTCCACAGTTTAAACCATATCCCACACCAATTAAAAATCCATATTCCACATCTCTCTCCACTTGTTTTGTTTTTTTTTTGTTTGGGGGGGGGGGGGGGGGGTTGAGAAGGCAATAAATACAACATCACCCTTACATTCTGGATATCTGTCATCAGACCTGAAAATCCTGTCTGTGCCCCGTCTATGGGACTGAGACGTTGATGGTGTGATGGAAAAGCAGCAGGTCCTGTTCTGTTATTCTGACTTCATCTGATTCAACTACAAAATCCTCCCACCGGGTTTAAGTTCTGACTCAAGTTTTTGTATATTTTTAGCCACCAACCACTTCATTAATGTTAAAAGACACTATTTCTTCAAGGAGTTTTGCAGTCTGGTGGCCTCCTAATCGTAGGAAAGGGGACAGCATGCAGCCCCAGGCCGGGACTTGGATCTGGGCCCACCTCTACGTTCAGTTCCACCCCCCCCCCCCCCATCAAAAACATTCCCCGGTCTCAGAAGCACAGAAAACAAGCAAAGTTCAGTTAGAGGGGCAACAGGTTTTGTTAAAGTTGCAGGTGGAAGTTCAGTGAACTCGGCTGAAGATGAAGAGGAAAGTCTGTGTGATGCTGTCAGTCTGCCGTCATCAGGTCCTGACCGGAAAATACCTGCTGATGTTGGTTTAGCTGCTGCAGGAGGACAGTGGGAGCGTCGGGGCTGGAGATGAGCTACTTATCTCAGCATACTGCCTCTTTGCTCTGGCAACATGGAGAACTTAAAGCGCATATTTCCACAACAAGCTGTTTCTAAAAAGTCTGAGAGACGTCGTCACATGAAGAAAAGGTTTTGAAAATGTTTTTTATATATAATTAGACTTAATTTAGCTTGCTAACGATGCACTGCTTCAAAGAACGTGCATTGCTAGCGAACCACATGACGCAACTTAAGGTAAACGAGTCTGAGAGCCAGCTGTTGTCGGATTTGTTTATGGCAGGAACGTCGGCAGGTTTCATCTGAGGCTTCAGTAACATCAACATGGTGAATATTGCGGGTATGTGCAGATTGCACAAATTCAAGTCTCTCTGGTCATCGTGTCCACAAGAAGAATAGCTTGCCACTCCTGGGAGAGACTTTTCCTGTCACCACCATAATAAGCTAGCTTCTTAACTCAGTGAAATGGAAAATAACTTATATTTAGCAACTACTTTTATTTAATATTTCTAAGTTAAACATTAACACTATTATCAATCAAATATATTTCACCTCCTAATATTATCAAAATTTACTTGAATTTAAGGGTGCTGGGCTCAGATGTGTGGCTTCAGGTGGTTTTGTGCTTTGGGCTCAAAAGTGTGGTTGAAGAAACCATCTGTGCATGTGATGGAAGAATGCACGGCGCATGCAGGGGGCGTGGCCTCAGTCGCCCTGATGCTCTTATGCTGTGTGCATAAGATTGAGGAGTGTAGCTGAAGTAAATCTGGTTGTTATAGCCAAGATTATGCTACAATATATTTTACCTAACTATATTTAAAGGGACTAGAGGCAGAAACTGTGAAAGAATAAACAAGCATGTCCAGTTTTTCCTGCTTATGGGTGATGAAGCGTTAAAAACCAAAAAGAACGTTCCCACCACGTCTCTCTGCGTTGCCTTGAACAGGCTGTGTGCTGCATAATGCTGCGATTCGGTGGCGAATTTCCCGCGCTGTCCTGCGGATGTGACGTCATTGATGCTGCATCTGCGTCCCCGACAGTTCTGATCCAGGAAGGAGACGTCACGATGCATTCAGACTGTAAGGCAGAGGTGTCAAACTCATTTTCGTTCAGGGGCCACAAACGGCACAATTTGATCTCAAGTGGGCCGGACCAGGAAAATTATCACACAATAAGCTATAAATAACAAAAACAGCAAATGTTTTCCTTTATTTTTGCACATTGTTAAGATGTTTATATTTAATGAACCTTCCTTTTTTTAAAAAAAATGAACATGAAAGTTATTAAGGAACGTAAGTGGTTTCAATAATATTTTGCCTCATTTGATTCTATTTTATTTTCTTTATTCATTTTATGTATTAAATTCGGCCAACATTTTAGAATGTGAGTATTTTTTATATGACAAAAATATTTATATAATTTAATATAAACTCATATAAATATGAATTAATAAAATTTTCCCTGATAACTTCCCAAATATGGAATATATTTTTTTAATATATCTTATACTTTATTATTGGAATTACTTACCAACTCATTCAAATAAGACAACTGCATGTTCATTGTAATTTACATGATCAGAAGGGATCTTAAGCAAAATCTTTCCTGTAATATTGGAATCTGGTATCTGGAACTAAAAAAGAAAAATAAGATTTACATATGATGTGAAGTAATCCTGACCTCATGAGTAGAAACTGAGGTCAGATCTGTAAAGTATGATTGAAATACTTCAGTATTTAGACATTTAAATAGATTCCAAGCTCCAGTGGACAGATACTGTAGGATGTGGCACAACCAGAAGGCAAGAAAACCCAGGAAAAGCATATTGAATGATGAGAGGAGATATTAGTTTTGTTTTGTTCCATCAGACATTCCAGATCTCATTGGATGGTGGTGAGAGTTTATCTCCTTGTACTGTCCTTCACACTATGGTGCAACTTTAGAGGTGCTGTACCTGATTTTGCACATTTTTGAACCGTGAGCGAGGTGAAACAGTGTAGTTTGAACTGTAAGCCCCGCCCCTAACTGTTTCTCCCAGTGAGAAACTCCTACTTTGTTTTTCTCTCCTCCCCCTCATAACATGCATGAAATAACGTGCCCCGTCTCCATGCTACTGCACAGAGAAACTCCAGAGAAAACTTTCATCTTCCAGTAGATTCCCTGTTCTGGTTGCAGTTAACGGCTGCGGATCAGCTAAATGACATTTTCTGTCATAAACTGGTAGTTTACCGTAACTACAGTTATGTACACAGATGCACAGTTATGACGTGTTATGATGTCATAGGCGACATTACAACATGACAGCCTGATAAAGTTTCTAACCGGCCACAGAGTGGAAGTCATGTCAAGGTTCGTGGCGTAAATATCATTACAGCTGTGTGAAAAAGTGTTTGCCTCCTTCCTGATTTCTGAGTTAGTCACACTTACAAAGTCCACGAGTCTCGGTCCGTTTGGGGACTCGGTCCGGTGGGGGGTGGGGGTGGTCTTCCGGACCGAGATCGCGTTCATGTTGCACTATTGACAAACGAGCCGAACGGGCCAAGAATGAGAATCTCAGGTGGCGCTGCTTTCAGATTCACGTAGGCGAGGACAAGACGCACGAACAAGAAGGTCCTCACTACTTCTGTTTCCTCCACAAAGCGACATTATTTTAGTACGAGGAGCTGGATATGATGTCATCAGATCACATATCGATTAAAGCTTTTACTTCCTCGTAACTCCACGTCTGACCACGAGCCATCTTTATAAGTATTGCAGTCCCACACGTGTGTTTGTTGTTGTAGTGTTTAACCACGTTGTCCAACGTTTGACCCACAATGCCTGTAGTCCACTTCCTGTCTTTGGTTCGCTTGAATCGGACCGAGACCTGCATTTGCAGGCGGACCGACTCCGTATCAGAGTTTGTTTGCGCATTCACACCTCCCCTAAACGAAGCGGACTTTCAGAGCAAACGGACTCTGATTCCAATCAAAAAAGCTTTGTGAATGCGCCCTTAAATGTTTCAGATCACCAAACAAATTTAAATATTAGACAAAGATAACACAAGTAAACACAAAATGCAGTTTTTAAATGAAGGTTTTTATTAGTAATGGGAAAAAATCCAAACCTCCATGGTCCTGTGTGAAAAAGTGATTGCCCCCTAAACCTAATAACGGGTTGTTCCACCTTAGCAGCAACAACTGCATCAAGCGTTTGACTGAAACCGCTTGGAAACTGGAACTTCTGCAGAACGAACCGCATCGGCATGAGAAGAGCGTCACGACAGAAACCTACACAAAAAAGGCCTGGATTCATGCATATACGCAATCAATGAGTGATTTATTTTCATGAAATTACCTCTTTTACCACATTTGTACCGTGTAGAAAGTATTTTTAAATGCAGAGAGATTAAAATAAAATCAGGTACAGGGCCTTTAACATCCAAACTTCCAAACTGAACAGAATCTCTCAACAACTTCTGAATGTGAACGTAACAAAGGCAGTAAACACTTAACTCTAATTTATAGCATAACAATCATAAAAGGGTCATTTCCTGTTGAATTTGCTTTTCCCATGAGCCTTTGAGGTCCGGATATGTTGTGTTTTGAAACCCCCTTTGTTGTTCATGCACACTAAAGCTGAACTTAATAAATTACTTTGAGTGAAAGTAAAAACTTGTTTCAGATTAGAGAGGGAGGGGTTTTTAAGTTGGTTTGTTCAAAAATTAAATAAAATTTAATCACCAAAACAAAATAATTAAGTTAGATCAATGTAAAGAGGGGGGGGGGGGGGGGGGGGGGGGGGGGGGGGGGGGGGGGGGGGGGGGGGGGGGGGGGGGGGGGGGGGGGGAAAAAAAAAGTATTGAGTAACTACAGCCCAGATTATCTTCTTAGAGATGAAATGACCACAAACATTTTTCTTTTGCTATGAAGAAATATTATCAGCAAATACACTAAAAATGTATTTTAACGTTCTTTTAATGTGAAATAAAATGGCATCTTCTTTAAAAATGGAAACTTCGTGTCTTTTTGCAGTTACAGGCTTTTCGTGTTATTTCGTGTGGGACTTATAAATTCACAGCCTATTTGCAAACGTCCTGTCAGTGAACCTCTGAAGATGACGTGAGTAGCGAGCCGGTTCCGTCTCCAACTGAAGCTACGTACCAGAACTCCGGACCAAAGTCCAGTTCAGCTCAGATATTTAGAGAACAGTGAGGTTTTTCCCGTAAAGGCTGATCCTCTCTCTGAACCCCTGACCCGCCTCATCTCGCTGGTTCAAGCTTGCTGGTGGAGAGTTGGACCCGGTCTCACCTTCGTCCCTGAAGGTTTCAGTTTCCAGCTGATGGTTTCAGCAGCTCAGAGAGGAAGACTCTGCTGAAGAGATCAGGAGGAGGAATCCTCACTGCCGGACCACCTCTGACTCTTCACTCAGCAGCTTCTGCTCCTGCAGAAAGACCTCTGGCATCTACAGGGATCATGTCTGCAATCTGGTTTTAATCCTTCTGGGTCATCAGCGAGTCTGGCTGGGTTTTCCCTCCTCTTGAAGAACTCTGAAAGTCCAGTTTCAGTTTATTTTTAAGACAACTGGAGAATAAATTCAGGGATTTTTTTTTAGAGGTGGCCAAGGGTTATTAAAGGATAACTTTTAGTTCTTTCAACCTGGACCTAATTTTAGTTTATACGTGCATTTAGTCACCGCTAACATTCCTGTATCACTCTGACTCCTCTGGACGTTATTAAGATTAGTCGTGATCAGTGTATATCCATGTAATGGATGTGAGGGGGCAGAATGAACGGGCTTCTATAGCAGAGGTTCTCCACCTTTTTCATGATAGGTCCAGTTTCCAGTCCAAACGGGTCCAGGATCCATTCATATTTAACTTGGTGTCAGTGTAATGATCTTATTTCTGGTTTATTTCTTTAATAACTAAAGCAAATCCAGCTGCCTTTAACAGAATGAACCTGTAAAATGTGGCTGATAAACATGAATAACATCATATAAAAATATATTCTGAGATGGTCACAAACACATTTATATCACATGTATAATTCATGGAATGAAATCAGACTCCTACAAGAACAAATCAGAATTAGACTATAAACACAAAATCTACAACATTTTACTACAAAAAGAGGAACAACAGAAAAAAACTGATGGAAACTGATTTAAAAAAGAGATAAAATGCTGCAGTAATAGATCACGTTGAAAATAAAAAGGCTCAGTTTAAATAATCTGTAAAAACCTGGATTTTATTTGTTTAGACAGGCCATTAAAGCACAAAATTTCACTGAACAATTTATTTATTTAAACTTTTCTTAGAATTTTTAAAGAACTTCCAAACATAACAGACATTTTCTGCATCAACAGCTGATTTTCTCTCTTTTTACCTTAAAAATTGTTTCTTTCCAACGAGTGTTTGTTTCTAGATGAAGCTGCAGATGCTTCAGGGCTTCCGTTAGCATTAGCATTAGCATTAGCTGGTGCTCCATCCATCTTCTCAGCTCTGCTTTGTTATCTCCACTCACTCATCCGTATTTAATAAATTGGAGTGGATTTTTGCCTCTTTAGGGGCGGTTTGGGACCATTTTTGTCTTCGTTATTTAGTTTTAATTCTTCTTTACAACGTTAGCTACAGGCTAGCGGCTAGCTGAGTGTCTTCTACTGCTTGTTTGTTGAACTCTGACAAATTTGTGCCACCAGGTGGGGGGGTACATTGCAACTCATCCAGTCATAAAAAACAGTGTAAATATACGGTCCTCGCGGCCCACATGTGGAAAAGGAATGGTTTTTGCAGCCTCTAGGTGGCGCTGGAGGCCCGAGCTCGGGCCCCATGGTTAAGAACCACTGATGTAGAACTGGCACTGTACATGTAGCACATTTATATGAAAAAATATAAGTTTTGCTGCGGAGGCCAGCTTTTTGTTCAGGGGGGCCCTGGCCACCCGTTGGGGGCACCATTGGTTGGACCACGGCGGTCCCGTCCTGGACGGACCACGGCTGCAGACTTGCTGCAGGCGGCGGTGAGAGGAAACATGGCGGAGGCTGACTGTCCTGCTGGTTCTCTGTAAGCCGGTCCGTCCATCGTCTCTGTGACTGAGGTCGGGTCGGTGCCACGCCGTAACTAAGCCGGACGTGTCCTGACAGGAGGATGAAAGTGACTGATGAGCAGCATGACTCATCTTAATGTGGGTCATCGTAGCGGCGGCCATCGCCGTCCTCGGGTCAGAGGACAGAACATGAATCATGGGTAGTAAATGTGAAGGCGGTCCCCGGAGAGACATGTCTCTGCTGTTGTTGGACGGATGTGAGACTGCTGCCCTTCTGTAGCAGAAACGTTATCTGTCCACATCTTGGACGTGTCTTGTGTCTGCAGCAGGTATCCGGTTACTGAACTCGTGTTTTCCACAGAGCAGCATGAAATGTGGGACAGCGCGGTGAAGAGGAGCCATGAGACGGGTCAAAGTTGACCTGGAAACAAAAGCAGGAGGAGGACAGAAGTTCCAGCCGAGTCAAACTCACGTCTTACACATTCCAGCCTGCAGAAACCAAACACTCCCGTTTGGACTGTGACGTCCATCTCAGTCCCAGAGTTAAAAACAGATTTTACTATCAGAAAGGACCAAAAATGAATAAATAGACTAGACTGAGTACAGTTGAGACAGTTTTCGCTCCTCTCATTTCCACGCAAAAACTAGACATTAAAAACAGTCTGGACAGAAGTTCTCTTTCAATATATATATATTGATATTAATATTGATATTGATTTATTGATATATATATATATATAATGCATCCCCTATTTATTATACGAAAAACTAACCAAGAAATAATATCCATAAGTAGCCTAATTTATAATTTTCACAATTAATCAAAAACTAGAGGTGTGTTTTTGTCTCAACTGTACCCATACACACTCAAAAGTAGAGGTACGAGTCAGGAACATTTCTGTACCTGTAGGTACATTTTTTACAAATGTTCTCTCAAAAGTACAATATTGGTCTTTATGAGGCCAGAAGTACCTATATACTATGAAAAAGAGTCCAAAGTAATATAAAGTACAAATTTGTACCATTTCAACCCTAAGGGAACCTGCAGCATTGAAAAATGTGTGTATTGTACAATAACTATAAATAGCAGTACTTCTAAACAGTAGTATAATTATAGTTATTATATTATGATTTTCATAATAATCATAGTAATAATTAAATGTATAATTATATATGTGTTTGGCCTAATATTTCTATAATAATTATTCATTTATTATTAGCATCTTTGATTGTTGTCATAATCTCTATTTTATTGACTTTTATTCATCTTTAATTGGTTTAATTGTACTTTATTAACTCATACAGCTTGATAAGGTACAAAAATGGACCATGAAGGTACAGAAATGTCTTCCAAAAAGGACCCCCCCCCCCCCCAGCAACAACCTTTGGACCCTTTTAAGTACAAATTGGTACCTCTATTTTTGAGTGTGTATAATAAGAATACTGAGTACAGTTGAGACACCAGTGAAATGTCTGGAGAGCTAATGCTGCTGATGGAGTAAACTATTAAAAACTTCAATTACAACTTTTTTTTACACTGTTAAGTTTTCAATTTGATTTAATTCAACAACTTTAAGAAAATGAAAAAGAATGAAATATTTAATGGATACTGCAAACAGTACAAATATAAACACAATAACAATAATAACAGAATAACCAGTCAGAGGAGCAGACTGTTCAAATGTAAAAAAAAAAAAAAAAAAAACTACCCTTGATTTGTGTAATTTTACTTAATTGTGACTGAAATGTTAAAATCCTGCTGTATGTCTGCGCTGCTGAACAGCATGCAGAGCAACAAGCGTTCTGCATCAGGTACAGTTGAGTCATTGCATCTCAACTGTACCTGATGACCACATTTCACTGAGTTATGTGAAAACCTGAAATGCTACGATGTCATGGAATATCTCAGTTCTTAGTTCACAAAACGTTTGCAGACATAGGAGTTAACTTTAAAAGTAACATAAAGGGAGGAAGATATTCATCGAGGAAGCAACATGGTAAAATCTAAATCTGACCTGTCGAAAAATACTTTTTTGAATATCTTCGGCGCAGAGCTTCACACAAAGCTGAATTTTTCCACGCTCAAAAAGGATGCTAATAAGCATGCGCACACCAAAAATCACAGCAAAAGCTTCCTGCGTGCACAAATAATTGGCGCAACTAGACTGTACTCAGTCTGCATCACAGCCACTTCAATTTCAATATATTCACACACACAAATTCAGTACATCTTCACATAAAGCTAAGAGTCATGTGTGAATAAGGACTTCTAAGAAGCTATTAAAAGCTTATAGAAGGAGCCTGTGGACACAGTGAAAATGCTAGGAAATACCAGCAAAAGTAAGAAAAATGAAAATGGCTACATACCACTTTAAGACTGGTGAGATGGGCTCCCGTCCTCCGGGCAAGTATTACCTGGCAGAAACCATGGAAGCAGAGATCACATTTACAATTTGAATGGGCTGTTTTGGGAAACCTTTGAGCCAAAGACAATCAACCCTGTCCATTAGCCCGAGGCCTATAACACCCGTTACTGTTATGTAAGCTGTCGCTGACTTGGCGTGATGCGGGAGACACAGACAACACCGTGTAATCGTCCTTTACACGTTTATTGACAACCCCCATTCCTTTACACGTCCGTGTGGGCACTAACCAAGGCATGCACATCGTTTGGTCCGACTGTGGTGGACCGCTGACTCGCCCCCAGATTCCACATCCTCTGCACGAGCTGCTGTCCACAAGCTCCGAACGGCTCCGTTGACATGGCCTCTGCGTTACGCTGTGCCCAGATTGCAGAGCCAGTCATATTTTCTGCTCCATCGATGCAGGCCGGATCAATCCCCACACCTCCGATCGCACCAAACAGGAACGTGAACATGGACTACATCCGGGTTGTCAAAGTGAAAACATTGCGGGCCAGATCTATCAAAGGTTTGTGTATAAAAACGTGAGCTATCTCACTGCACACGCAAAAAAAAAAAAATTGTACAAACTGATCTTCTAACAGCGTCCAAAAAGGGTTCGGTCTTTAAAACGTGCTAAATAGCGTCTCTTATCCGTTTAGCACTTTTTCTGCCATTCCCTATTCCAACCACACAGTACCAGGACCAAGTACTGCTGGTGGGTCAGTACCAGGACCAAGTACTGCTGGTGGGTCAGTACCAGGACCAAGTACTGCTGGTGGGTCAGTACCAGGACCAAGTACTGCTGGTGGTTAGTACCAGGACCAAGTACTGCTGGTGGGTCAGTACCAGGACCAAGTACTGCTGGTGGGTCAGTACCAGGACCAAGTACTGCTGGTGGGTCAGTACCAGGACCAAGTACTGCTGGTGGGTCAGTACCAGGGCCAAGTACTGCTGGTGGGTCAGTACCAGGACCAAGTACTGCTGGTGGGTCAGTACCAGGGCCAAGTACTGCTGGTGGGTCAGTACCAGGGCCAAGTACTGCTGGTGGGTCAGTGCCAGGGCCAAGTGCTGCTGGTGGGTCAACCAGGACCAAGTACTGCTGGGGGTCAGGACCAAGTACTGCTGGTGGGTCAGTACCAGGGCCAAGTACTGCTGGTGGGTCAGTACCAGGACCAAGTACTGCTGGTGGGTCAGTACCAGGACCAAGTACTGCTGGTGGGTCAGTACCAGGACCAAGTACTGCTGGTGGGTCAGTACCAGGACCAAGTACTGCTGGTGGGTCAGTACCAGGACCAAGTACTGCTGGTGGGTCAGTACCAGGACCAAGTACTGCTGGTGGGTCAGTACCAGGACCAAGTACTGCTGGTGGGTCAGTACCAGGACCAAGTACTGCTGGTGGGTCAGTACCAGGACCAAGTACTGCTGGTGGGTCAGTTCCAGCACAGCACCGCCAGCAAAGGACTGCTGTCGGCTCCAGATTGCAGTCCAGCCGCTCCTCGCGGATCCGCGGTCCACCCAACCTGCGTTATTTCGGCTGTAATTCTGAAACTTGGCTGTCTTGACTTCAGTGGCTCCAGATGGTTCATTAACCACCATCATCATGACGTTCTCCGTGCATCGCGGTTTGGGTCGGGACATTCCAGCTGATTGCAATAGTCATGCATTCAGGAGTAACTCACGCATGGAAGCGGGTTATTCTTCTTGCTTGTTTACCAAACACTCCGTGCACCACAAGTACTGTAGTTTGCTATATTATCTTCCTTTTTAGTCACAAAAGAAATAATTCAAGCATATGTTTCATCAATAACTCTATCAAATCGAAACATCAGCGTAAATGAAATACTCACAAATAACCAAACCAAAATCCATTTTTGAGCCACAGACACTTCTATCTCACACAGACCAAGTGAATAAGTGACTGCTTACAGCTGCCATCATTCAGTCGCTGTCGCTTTAAACATGGAGCATATAGCGGAATCTATTTGCAAGAGGAGGCTCAGGCAGATGTAGCGCAAATCCACCAAGCAAGTTTTATTATTTTTTTTTTGATGATTGCGTAACTGTGCACGGCCTCTCAGGCGATCGGATCGCCTATCGGCAATTTACAGTGACCACTAAAGACAGGACCGATTTCACATCCCAAGTCCACACAGAAGTTTATGTAATCTGTCACACACTCAGTCATGGTGTTGATGTCATCTCCATGAGGTTCACAGAGGACATTCCAGTCTGTGGCCTCAAAGCACCCTCTCAGAGCATCTTCAGCCTCAGTAGACCAGGTTTTAATCGTCCTCCTACTGACTGGCTGCTGCTGAACGATGGGCTTGTAGGTGGAGGTGAGAAGAACCAGATTATGATCTGATCTTCCTAAAGGAGGCAGGGCAGAGGAGCTGTATGCATTCTTTGTATTTGCATAAAATAAGTCCAACATCTTATTTTCTCTGGTGGAGCAGCTGACAAACTGCTGGAAAGTTGGTAACGTAGCAGAGAGGGAGACGTTGTTGAAGTCTCTAGAGATCGCCATGAATGAGTTTGGATGCTGTGTTTGTAGTTTAGCCACGACGGAGCTGATGACATCACAGGCTGTCTCTGGTGCAGTACCTGGTATTATATAAACCGCTACCAGAATAACACAAGGAAACTCAACACCTGATATAGGGTGATGATGTCATTAGACCACACCCCTTCTCATTACAGAGATGCACATCACCTGATATGCTTAATTGGTAGTAGGCTTTCGGCCTATCCAGGTTGGAGTAAGACGACATGCATAAAGAGGATGATGATTTAATCACCACTACCTCTACACATGAACCTGCAAAGCTAAGCTGAAGGGGAAAGGGGGGAATTGAGATTGGGCCTTGGTGTCTGTTAGTTCACTCAAACCAAAGTCTAAAAGCTCCCATGCAGCAACAATTGAATTCTTTCAGCCAACCGGTAGTGTTCCCCACTGCTACAGCGCTCACATTGCATGTGCCGTTGACATCAGCGTTCAAAGAACTGATGGCAAAATAAGAATTTCCAGAAGGCCAACAAAGCATTTTATGGGATATTATATTTTGCAGCTGCAGGTCTGTGTCATCTGGCGTTTGTGAAATAGACTCCAACCCCGAACACCCATCATCAAACTCAAACTCCTTCAGACCTGTCCTCCCACACTGAGAGTCTTCAGGAAAACGCCACAGTCTGAAAAGTCAGGAAAAATTCCTGCAACGTGTTTACAGCAATCATGAATCGCCTCTGCTAGGTCATCCTGATCGTGAGTCGTGTTAATGCTCCGTCAGTCAGGCACAGGATGAAGGTCAAAGATAGGGTTCTTTCATTTAACCCCAAAATATATGTAAATACAGCTGGTGTCGTGTTTTTCTCTCACAAGTAGGAGTGTGATGTTCAATCTTTAATCATTACTTCACTCATTCCAGGACTACTTTACACATTCCTAGGATTATTTTACTCATTCCTAGTACTACGTCACACATTCTTAGGATTATTTTACTCATTTCTAGTACCACTGTACACAGCCTTAGGATTACTTAACTCATTCCAGAACTACTTCACACATTCTTAAGATTACTTTACTCATTCCTATGATTCTTTACTCGTTCCTAGTACAAATTTACACATCCTTAGGATTCATTTACTCCTACTTGACACATTCGTAGGATCAGTTTACTCATTCCAATGACTCTTTACTTATTCCTAGTATTACTTTATACAGTCTAAGGACTACTTTAGTCGTTCTGGGAGTATCCAGACCATGCTGATGAATGGAAGACCCGACCAGCCACAACACTAGAAAAGAAGAAAACAGAATGTTAAAACTCGTAACAAACAAGTATTGTCACTAAAGGTAAAAATCAATAAACACATCTGGACTGAGGGGGGCCCGAAGCAAAACTCCTTGATTTTCGACAATACTTAATGTAGAATGTATGAACTAACGATTACTATTGTCCCGCCCGTGAGTTCAGATTTAGCTTTCCGTTAGTTATCAGGGTTCTACACACTTTTCGGGGCCACGCGTTCATGATGCGCGCTTTCTGCAGTACAGCTGAGAAGATCAGCTGCTACCCTGACATCAACAAAAACACAATTAGAGAAACTCTGAACCAGAGATGGGAATTGTGGAGTCAACAAGTCTTTCCCATGTCATGTATTTGTTCTGCCCAGCCACTGAACCAGGTGAGTCCAATCATGCTGATTGAGTCCAATCAGCACGATTAAACTGTGCTGATTGGACTCAATCAGCACAATTGGACTCAAAGTAATGCAGAAATGACATAATATAATGCATATTAACTTGTTAAAAACTCTCTAGGAACATAGTAAGTAAAATATGATTACACTTACCAGTAGCAGTGCTGTTAATTTGCTGTTATTTCAGAGTTTTATGGATTGAGGCTTGCTGATGTCTGGCTAGCTAGCTGCTCTCTCAGCTATGCTTGTGGGGTGCACATCAGTGGGCGTGTGCGGCCATTAGAGTGTGGAGAAACCCCCCAAGAACTAATGGAGAGCTAAATCTGAACTTACAGGTCAATAGCATTCATTCATTAAAGGTACAGTATGTAAGAATTACTGACATCTAGTGGTAAAAATGGATATTGCAAGAAAAGATGTTTTCTTTCAAATGACTTCATATTCTAAGCACTGTAGTGAACGTATGGTGGCTGTTAGTGGTCAAATTTCTTCCAGACATAAATAAGTTTTTTTTTTTATCTGTGAGTGGATCAGTGGTCTCAGGTGTAGCTATGACTGGACTATGAATAACTACTTTTATGTCTTTTAAGGCATTACTTATCCCAAACAGTGCTCCAACTCCTGTTAAACAAAGCTGGTACAGCAGTTTTAAAGTTCAGTGGGTTCTTACTTTACACCCATTCTTTTGTCCATTCAGGGACACCATAGTAAAAATGGTGGCACAAATATGGCAGCCTCCATATGTGCACCACCCAGCAAGTAGATATAAATGATTCATTCAAAGAAAATAAACATATAACTGCTGTTCTAGTGCAGCGATTGATTGTTTCTATTGATTACACATCAATAGAAACAGAGTTTTGAATTATATATCACATTTTTCTGCCACTGACCTTTGATTTTTTACATACTGTACCTTTAAAGTATTGGTGAAATTACAGAGTTTTGCTGTAGATAATGCCCTATAGAGAGGCCCATTCATTTCACCCTCTTCACTCCCATTATATGGATTGAGAGATGTGTATCAGATGTTTATGAAAATACTGAACAATATTGAACCAGTGCAGGACGCAATTTGGTCTTGTATTATAGATGGTTTCCTGTTTACAAACATTGACAGTTGCGCGCGCAACCAGGGGACAAAAAGCCTGTTTGTTATTGCAGTCTACAGCCAAACACACTCATATCATTCATAAAAATGTAAAGTAACCTAACGAAACAAACAGAGATAGTTGTGTTTTAAATTATATTGAATAAATCTGTATTTTGATGACGAATAAAATAATACAGACGCTGCATTGCTGTGTTATATTTCTATTACCATTACACCAACTTGGCAAGGAAGTCATCACCCGGAAACGGCATTTTTCTTGTTAAAATATGAATATTATTAGTAGGAAAAAGGACGAGTTGAGGCACTCTGGATTTGCAAGTGAATTTATTTGCGCACCAACGCGTTTCGACTATTCAGCCTTCATCAGGGTAAAGCAAAACACAGGTGCTTGCTCCCTTAAAGAAATGGGAGAGGTCACGTGATCAAAATGTGAAAAAAAAACAACAGAAAAAGACAAATATACAAAAAATATATACAATAAGTATGTCAGATATCATGTTTAGAGATCATTTAGGGGGCATATAGAACATGTCCAATAGTGCATAAATATAAACACTACATGAATACATGTTAACACATTTCATTACTTCTAAAAAACCCAAGTTATGCTGATAGACACAAAGTGCTTAAATTTCATAGGGTAGCCACATATATAGTATATATATATATATATATATATATATATATATACATAAACAGACACTACATAAATAAATATTCAACCCATTTTGTAGCCCATAAAAGACCAAAGTTATGCTGAGAACCAAGTACTAGAATTTCATAAGGTAACAGCATATATATAGGTGCTACAAAAACACATTTAACCTATTGTTGTCACTTCTAAGTGGCCAAAGTTATGCATGTACCATGAGAATTTTCTAATGTGCAGTTACGACATACAATCTTAAATATTCAATAAATGTCAAAAGCATAAATGTAGAAGAATACAGCTTTGTTATACTAACTAGAATGAATGAAAAACACTAGTTCCTACCCATAAAGTGTTATATCACTCTCACAATATGAGCAGTGTCCAGCTCAAAGACGCGATGGGGGAGGCCGCGGAGGAGACTCTACCAAATACGGCCTCCATCCCCGCCGTCCACACCGGACCTGAACCTGGACACTGTCATTCATATTTCAGGTACACCGCTTTCTCACGACGCCATTGATGTTCTAGCCAAAGGAGTCTCTTTTGCTCCCACCCGTAACACTGACCACTTTCATACAAAAGTTGATCTGTTCAAGTTCTACCGTAACCTGCATCTTCGAGCTTACTATAGTAAACAGCCTTCCTCATTACCTTGTGCCACAGTCATACACCCCTTTTAGAGCGAAGTCCAAGTTCCTCCCCATCAGTAACAACACATGCCATAATGCATTTATTTAAAAAACAGATCGTGATGTGGACAAACTTTTTGCCATCAACAGGAGAAACACCCAGTCCAACCTATGAACAGGAGAACAACGGGCTCTGCAGTGGCTGAAAAACAACAAGGACGTCATCATTAAACAAGCTGATACAGGAGGAGCGACTGTAGTGTGGGGTCAGGATCAGTATGTCCAAGAAGCACTCAGACAACTGAATGCTACACAATATTACTCCCCCATCACTACCAGCCCTTTTGACCAGGTCAAGGATGAACTTAATCAACTTCTCAAACATGGATTAGACAATAATTGGATCACTGAAGAAGAACGCAAATTCCTTGCATCTCTACATCCCCGGGTAGCTAATTTTTTATTTGCTCCCTAAGATACATAAAACCTCCCTACACCCCCTGGCCACCGCATCATTAGTGGTATTGGATCGATAACTGAACCGGTATCAAAATACCTTGACTTTTTCATGAAGCCCCTCACAGTTTCACTCAAATCATATCTACAAGACTACTGATGATCACTTGCAAATCCAGAGTGCCTCAACTCATCCTTTTTCCTTCCGGCCACGACTTTGATGAGCACCTGCTGGCTTATTTTCTTTTGAGCCATTGTTCCTTAAGACTTGATCCAGTGAGCACTACACCTCCTCTCTTTCATGGATATTATTCGTGTTGGACCTCATTTGAAATTTGCCTGAAAAACCCGAGTTAGAAAGCAGCTTAAACTTTGGTTTAGACTCTTTGTTCAAACCAAAATGGTCCCAACAGTCTGCAGCAGGTTCAGTTCAGCTCTGTGTCGTCCTCACCTCCTCCACACAGGAGCAACTTTCACTAGTCTGGATTAAACCAGGCAAAGATGACATCATCACTACGTTTGGAAAGGAGCTGATTCCAGCTGTTAGGGACGAACACGCATTGCTGTCGGTGAGTTTCGTTGCTTGTGTAACGTTCTCCTTCATTGTGGATGAAATCCTGGTAGACAGTAAACAGACTAGCTAACTGCTAGCAAGCTAACAGTAAAAACTCAAACGCCATCTGATTTACGACCCCGTACTTCGTATTAAATCTCCGGGATGCGTTGTTATGCAGCGTGAATGTCTGTAAACGGCTCCACCATCAGTTTCTTCTTCTTTTTATTTTCGTGTGTGAGCAGAGGACGGCTGTCACACACAGCTACAGTGTTGGGATGCAGCCGATCACGGCGGTGATGCTGGTTAGTACCAGTCTCCCAACTAGAACATGGGAATATTTTCTGCCCCTGCGGTGGTTTAATCCTACATGTGACCATGGTGAAAGACTAAATAAATCATGTAGTCTGAACCTGAATAAGTTATCTGAGATGGTTTTGTGAAAATCAGTCACGCCTACTGTCCTATTTTTACCATTTTCACCCGTTTACATGCATTAATGTTTGATTTTTGCAACCGAACAAATACCAGGACTCAAACATTATATTTCCCCGACACTTTCACGTCATATCTTGACCTCATCTGCATCAAAAGTCAAGTCTTATACGTAAAACACACGTCTTCTAATAGTTTAATGAGAAAGAAGAAGAAGAAGAAAAATACTTTATTCATCCCAGAAGGAAAATTCAGTACTGTAAAAGCTCACTCTTTTTTTTTTTTTAAAGTAATGCTTTTCCTCTGTTTTCTTGCCCCCTGGTTGCGCGCGCATCCTATCTGTGACGTTGCTCAGAAACCATCTTTATGGACCATCACTACTGAACCAATAAAATGTTGGCACGGGACTTTTAATTACTAAATAAGGAACAACTTTGTGTTTTACACGACAGATGGCAACCTGTCTAGCTTGAGCTACAACTGCTTTGCTGGCTAACAGTACCCAACCAATTACTAAATCTGTTAGCACCTGCTAAATTAAATCATGTTTTCAAAAATTGTCTGGTCTATTCATCTTCATTATCACTGACACCAGGCTAATACCTGGCATTACAGAATTATAACAAAATAAATCACCTTTCCTTGCCAGCTCACGCTTTAGCCTTCTTTCTTATTTTTCTGCCCGATAATTCCTCAAAAACTACAAACTACTTACTGCTGGTGGTGTGGGGCCCTCAGCGGCCACTTAGTCTGCTTCGTGGCAAAACTGGCTCTGCACATCTGATACTACAATAAAATACACAGCAGTCAGTGCTTTGCCTAAAGACAAACAGACCCACAATAAGTCATTAAAATACAGATACCTTGGGGTGCATGCACCCCTACAATCAAAATGAAATAAAACAATATTTAAAACCACCAAAAGTCCATGTCACCACTGCAGGGAGTCACCAGTTCAGTCTGAATAATCACACCTGGCGTTCATCAGTTTGGTCCTGCTTTCACTGACCGGTGCCTCTGCAGGTCCTACGGCTACTCTAGGACTACTTTACTTATTCGTAGGACTACTTTACTCATTTCTAAATGAATATTTACAGTTTCTCCTGCGTTCCAGGTGAATTTACTCAGACACAGTAACAGATTCGGACATTTCTGCAGTCATCTCACATCTCCAGGAGACCAGGATCATACAGCATACTGTAGTTGTGAAGATACTGTACAGCATTCATTCTGGATACGTCATTCCAGACAGGAGGCAGATAATCTCCTGTAGCTGTCATCTTTGGGTTCAGTTTGACCTCAGTCATTTTTGACATCTGTAAATAAGTATTAATTCAACATAATGTTTCTTCATATTTAAAGACTTTTTCTCATTCATTGGGGAGAAATGCGTTCATGTAAAATGAATGTTTTCATGTTGCAGGGTCAAATGTGGAAGGGTGGAAGTCTCCAGGGTGGAAGTCCACCACGCTCCCTTTGCACCCTCAATCCACACTTCAGTGAAGTATGCGGACTTCACTGAAGCATATTGCCCATAGTTCATTGCTGCGTGTGATGTTTTGAACCATGAAGGTGGAACATGTCCATGTTTGGTGATGAGCTCCTCCCTGTGGGGGAAAAAATGTCATCTCAGATGTACATATTGAAATATTTAATTTTTTACTGCTGTAGGTGAAATAATTACTGAAGTTTGTCCTGTTACTTCCAAATATGCTTTCATATTAAAATTCAAAGCATCTGAATAATGAAAGTTATCAGTTTACTGATAAAAGTAGCTAAATTTAATTTTTATTTAAACTTTATTTACAGGTAAGTCCCAGTGGGACGCAGCGTCTTTAACAAGGGAAACCTGTTTACCTGACATCCATGTTTTTATGGACACGTGGACATTTATGGACATTCTATGCAACAATAACAGTCACAGAGCGCCAGTTTAATCATTATTATACATTTACTTTAGAATATAACAGTTATTTAAACCTGTACTGGTGAAATTATACAGACACCTAAAGAAATTAGTTCAGTAATTCATTTATTTATTAATGAAACACGAGTGGATTTCATAACGTATAATTTACAAGAACAGATGAAATTAACTTTATTTAGTTTATGTTTGGAAATGACGTCACTTCACCAGGAACAGAGATGAAGCTGAGTTTGGAAGCAATGACATGAAATGATGGAGGAACATCACCGTCCCAGTTCTGACTTTTTCCTGCACTAATCTGCACAGCAGCCATTAATGTGCACTTCTGCCAAGGGCACACTTCATACAGGGGTGTAGGGTTTAGGGGGGGGGGGGGGGGAGGGGGGGGGGGGGGGGGGGGGGGGGGGGGGGGGGGGGGGGGGGGGGGGGGGGGGGGGTACTGGGACCCTTCATACAGGGGTGTAGGGTTTAGGGGGGGTACTGGGACCCTTCATACAGGGGTGTAGGGTTTAGGGTTGGTACTGGGACAGGGCCTTAGACTGCAGCATCACATTCTGCTGATAAGCTGAGAGACGGCGCCCCCCAGAGGATGACACACTGTCCTGGTTTGTCCTGGTGTGTGAAGTCTGACTTCACACCATGTTTTAGGCTGAACTCCATGTTGTAGCTGGAATAGAATGAGAATAAAAGAAGGTAATGAAGGTTTAACTGCTGCTGGAGGGTACGGACCATCTGGATAATCCAGACAAAGACACAAAACTGCCTGTAGACATGAGGAATCATGATTTATTTATGATTTATTATGACAGTAACCGTATAGATTTTTTCATGCAATGCAAATGCATAAAAACAGAGCAGTTTTACCTGCTCCTTTATTTCAGGATTCAGATTTACCTGTAGATGAGGCAGGTGATGACCAACAAGGACGACCCTCAGAGGTTTTCAAGATGCAGCGCTTGAGTTAGATAAACACAAGTGTCAACTTTTTTAAATATAATCATTTCTGTTTCATTCAATAAAAGTAAAACAAGCAATAAAACAAACAGTGAACTCAGTCCAGCTTGAATGAAGAAATAATATCTGCCCCCTTCAACATCAGCAACATCCCTTCATTTCTGTGTTTATTTACAAATCCTTTTATTTTTCAAGATGATCCACATTTACTGGAAACTTTCATTTTCATACGTCTTTAATATTATTTTTATGAGTCTCTTGGATTCAACGATTATTCTTAATTTTTCCTTTGTGTTTCCAGAATTAAATTCTTTTCATGTTCAGTTCCTTCCATTACTTTGGTCCTAAACCCGGTTCTATACCCGGTCCTTAACCTGGTTCTGAATTCGGTCCTTAACCTGGTTCTGAACTCGGTCCTTAACCTGGTCCTAAACCTCTTCTAAACCCATTTTTTGTTGTTTCCTTCCTTGGAAGTTTGCTGGTGATATTTGTTGTCTTTCTAGAAACCAGAGGGAAGTCAGAATCAACCAAATCATAAAATCTGAATCAATAACACTAATGAACAACAGCTGTGATGGAAATCTCTTTCTATTATTATTTAGCTTTATAAACTTATATGGGGGGGGGGGGGGGGGGGGGGGGGGGGGGGGGGGGGGGGGGGGGGGGGGGGGGGGGGGGGGGGGGGGGGGGGGGGGGGGGGGGGGGGGGGGGGGGGGGGGGGGGGGGGGGGGGGGGGGCGGGAGGGGGGGGGGGGGGGGGGGGGGCCGGGGGGGAGAGGGGGGGGGAGGGGGGGGGGGTGGGGGGGAAGAGGAAAGGAAAGGGGGGGAGGGGGAGAAAAAAAAAAAAAAAAAAAAAAAAAAAAAAAAAAAAAAAAAAAAAAAAAAAAAAAAAAAAAAAAAAAAAAAAAAAAAAAAAAAAAAAAAAAAAAAAAAAAAAAAAAAAAAAAAAAAAAAAAAAAAAAAAAAAAAAAAAAAAAAAAAAAAAAAAAAAAAAAAAAAAAAAAAAAAAAAAAAAAAAAAAAAATTATTTTATTTTTAATAATTTAATAAAATCATTGTTTTTTAAACTGAGTAGTGCTGAATGATTTAAGGAGAATGTTCCTTTATGCAGCTGGGATGTTTGGCTGTTTTTCCTTTTCTATCATTTATTTGTGATTTCGGCCAACATCTTCATCAATAGCGACTCCCAGAAATTTAGTTTCGTTTGGAATATATGTGGAGTAACTATGCCGGCTGTTCCTACTGATGTGTGAATGTCTTTCTTCTGGTTGTTGAATATTACACAGTTTGTTTTTCAATATTTGGTTAAAAAAAGTCAGAGTCCAAACCCAGAGTCTGGTCTTCCGGCACCTCCTCTGTGTCTCCTGCAGTTTGTCATGACATCTGTCTTTTAATCTGTCATGACTTAACTTCAGCAACATCTTTGACATAATCAAGTATGTTTCTGTCCCAAATGCGCAATGAGTGTACTTGGTCATCCCGTCCTTGGAAGTCTGTACTTCCAACAAGTCCATACTAGCAAGTACACAAGTATGTTCTTAGCATACTTGGTATTGAGAAACAGCTCTGGTCTAAACCTGGTCTAACAGGTGGCATCATGAAGGTCCTGCAGATTTGAGGACTTCCCTCCAAGAAGCTCCAGGAAGTTCTGGATTCCTGTTGACTAGGTCTAGAAAAAGTTTCCTGTCCTTAGAATCTGAATGTGTTAGAATATTTTAATCCACACACAAAAATACTTTAGTAAAATGTACTTTATTGAACTGTTGGTGTAATGGTGTACAGTTTTATACCAGGCATTCAGTATTGTCCCGTTAGTACTGTAGAACTAGATCATGAGTATGTGTGGGCGAACAGCTGATTGGTACTGTAGGTTTGTACAATGTACACATTTCTACACCGTATACAGTAAGAAAAAAGGCATAACATGAAAATACTCCCATACAGTACAAATATTGTACTCAAGTAATGTAGTTTCTGAGAGTGTAGTACTCTGGATAGTATGTTCTTAGATACATGTCGCTGCTGTCACTTGTTAGAAAACGTGCCTGTCGATGGTTCGATGGACATCTACAGGTCTGCAGCAGGCCTTCAAGACTTCAGCTAAAGTCTTCTTCACTCAGTCTGAACAGGAATTATGGGGGGGGGGGGGGGGTTCTTTCATCATCATACAGACAAACATGTACAATAACCAATATATAATCTGTATAATTATATTACAATGCTTTAAAATAACGCAACAACAAGGTGCAGGCGTTGCCCCGAACAGTGAGTGGATATGGTCTCGCTCGTCTGTTATAAAGAAAACACCAGCTGTCACCATACTCTGTCGGGGGGGTCCAACCAGTGCTTCGTCTGTCCTTCATTACTGACGCCACTCTGGGACATGACGTGCTGGAATCCAGAAAGGCTGATGGTTGGATTTCAGCATCAAGCTGCTGAATCACCGTTTTCAAAGTGAGCTGGACGTTGGTGGAGCATTTCCAGATAGATGAGACGTTCAGGTAGATTCCTGACGGAAACCGTGCCCCCCACCTGCACCGCCATCAACCTGCAGCAGCCCGCTACTCTCTACGGTCAGGAAGCTGTCGGCATCGGTCGTTTCTGGACTCACCCAGAACTTCTGGACCTGCACACAAGCCTACTTGCTTTGTGCTGATTGTACGTCCAAACAGAACCGCTGACTGATGACCCGGTCCAGACCGTGTTTGAGGTCTAGATGGAAAACAGTCCTCGTGGGATGTTCAGTCCCATGGCTTGCTGTTTGAGTGGTCTCCAGAGAGAGCAGCGGGACACCTCTGGACTGGCCTACGTCAGATCCATTTTCCTTGAAGACCCCCTCATGCAGCTCCCAGAGCAGTGGAGTCCAGTCCACCGGACCAAGCTGAGGCCTGATGTGTAGAATTTTAGTCTGACTAATGATCAATGTGACAGTGTGGGGTCGTGTCACTATGCCTCTGATTGATCATGCCCCCTGGCAACGTGGCCACAGAGATGTCCCTTTAGACTCTTACCCGGGCATCTGGGGATTGAATCCCGCCCGAGCCCTCGTACCTTGCCACATGAAGCAGACTTTGATGACCCCATGTATTCTCCTTGGAAACAGGTTCCTAAAGACTTAGACTCCAAAACATCCAGATGATAAAAACGGAAGCAGATACACCTCAACGTATACTGAATAGTTTACCTCCATGGCTGTATTAGCCTGTATGATGCACATATAGGAACAACTGGTGACTGGACCTTATTTACATATCTTATGGAAGTGATGTGATGTTCTAAGCTCGCCGTGCGTTCGTGCGTCAGTTGCAAATCAAGTGGACTCTTCCTGGATGCTGCATGGAGATGCCAACATGGAGCAAGTGGTATGGTGAGCGTTATGGCGGCTAAACCGAATGGCTGTCTGGAACTACGCCGTGATGAGACGAGACACTAAAAACAGGTACTACGCAAGTATGCAAGACATGTGGAAGCCTGGAAGCAGCATGTTTAATGTGGACAACCAGACCTCCGATCAGCCGACCTGGATCACAGCATGGTTACCTGGACCGACAAGCACAGACAGTGGTCCAGAATGCCGATGAGGGCATCTTATCTGGAGATCTCAGAGTTTGTCTGTTCTTCCTATGAGTTATGCATGAGTACGCCAATATAAAACACGCCTGTCCCTATAAGCCGGCCAGTGTCCACGTCCTCGCTGGCCTTAGGCAGCAGGACATCACTGCAGACAATCGATCTGTGCAGCACCGGCGGTAAGTTCATGTGACCTGTGGTCAGTCTTATTAGGCGCATTCGGACAGAGAGGTTCTAGTTCCTATGACTCCCCGTCTGGAGTTTAGTTATCACAACTACCTTCCCAATCGGTTTACATTTGCACATGAGGGAGAACCTTGTTAGGGACCATGTTTGACTCAATCGTCTGAGACAGAGACAAATTTATGCCCCAGATGATCTGATACAAAACTGAGGTTTCTCATCTCTTTTATTCAAAGCTATTATAAAGCTAGCTTACCAGCTTTCCATCATCACGGTCATATGTATCACATAACGGAACAGCCCCCCGTTGGAAAGCTGCCCTACTAACGTCTTGTTTACCTTTCGTTGAAGTACACCCGGACACTTTAGTGGACGGACCGGGGTTCATCCACTAAAGTGGCGCAGATTGTACCGACACAATTTGCAGCTGTATTTGGGTTTTCCATCTCTTTTTATAAGCTATTATAAAAGCTAACTAACCAGCTTTCTCTCCCTTTCCCTTGTTTACCTTTTGTTGGAAGTGCGCCCAGATTCTACTACTATACTTTGCAGCTGTATTTAGGTAATTAAATCAGTATAAAATAATTGCTTTTGGACATTTCAGAATAGTTGTGGATTCAGGACGTGCACCATTGTAATGGATGTAATAATGAATTGGTACTAGGGCTTTGACTTTGGCTCAGAAATCCAATTCGAAGTTTGTTTGTTTTTTCATAACGAAGTTTGAATATATTTGAACATTTATAAATAATAATTTAACCATTAAATTTGTATTGGCATCAACTTAGAGTTGTACATGTTGTGGCCATCAGAGGGCAGTGTAGCTCTATCAACGGTAATGGACTACGTGCAGGAAAGGTTTTCAAAGTATTTGGGTGAGTTAAACTTGTTATTAATGAGCAAACAACATAATTGAGTGTTATAGTGACGATGTAATGAGCAGAATATAACAGAAGATGCTGTTATGACACAGTTAATGCTCCGTCGGTCGCGATTCTCAACTTCACCAGACGGTAGATCCCTCGACGATGACTTCCAGTTCAGAACTGTCACATCTGGACAAAACGGCATTTTACACGTTTTTTTTTAGACCTCCTGCACATCATCGTGGACGATGTTCACCGGATTTATCAGAAACACACAGCAACGTCTGCCAGTAAGCGGGTGAAGTGATTTAAGCTGTAAAACCAACTTTATTCACGGTGCTAAAGAGTTTAGCAAACAGCGGTAGCTCGGAGGCAGCATCATCAGAAGACAGTGACACAAATAGATGAATGTGTCTGTATGATTAAGACACCGTGTATAAGAACGAATATTAAGCTCACATTTAACACAGAAATCTATTTGTACTGTTCTGTGAGATAAATCATTGCTACTTATATTATTTTCTTAGGTTAGCACTAGCTGGATTTGCTAATAAGCCACTAGGCTGCTACTTATCTTTCTCATCCAACAACACGAGCTTGAACTGCTTCTCCAGTTTCCATCTTCTCTGGTCCAGCTGTACGTTCCCAAACAGTCTTCTCTAAGCAGGAGTAATGAAATAAAAGCAGAACAGCGCCGGTTTCAGCTCCTTCCTCCTCCTTCACTCGGCTCTCTGACGTCCTGGAGCTCAGACACGGTGTGACCTGATGTTCACAATCCATCTTCATAGTTGATCATCCGAGAGAAATGCCTGAAAACTGATTGTAGGATTATATTATTTAGCTGACGAGGTCGTCTCTTCATCATACTACTGTTATATCAGCCTGCTCAGAGCTGGATGCTCTTACTCTCTGAACCCAAGTTCTCTAGAAAGCGCCGCATTAACCCTGTTTACATGCTAACACGCTGATAAACAGTAATACCCATATTCAATTAACAAAGTTCGGAGTCAAAGTCCTAATTGGTACACTCCTATTGTAATGTTTCTTGTTGTTATTATGATCTCGGTAAACAGTTGTAACAGCTGTGGGACTTTTTAAATATGGTGGACTGGAAGAAGCGGAGATCACGCAAGGGGCGGGGCTTGCCAGTTCTACCAATCACCAAACATCTACATAATTCAGTTCCTATGGAACCCTGAAAAGACCCTGCCTCAGAGTAGGAGCTAAAAAGGTTCTAGGAACTGAGGACCAAGGTCCAAAAAAACGGCCTGGTTCTTGACAAGGTTCTAGGAACTCCAAAAGGTTCCTACAGTCCGAAAGTGCCTCAAGTCCGGTCTTGGGGGGAGGGGGGGGTACTGTTCTCTGCAGCAACAGGTCTGACTCAAATGGTGCAGAACATGACGGGACCGTTTCAGCAGGGAAACATTTAACACCTGCAGGACGGGACCTGGTGACCCCGGGTCTGGATCACCTCGGTCATGAAGCTGATGGCTCACACACTGCTGGTTTGAACAAAGTCTCGGGATTGGGACTCGATTCAAAGCAATAATCTGAGTAATTGGAGGTTTGGTAATTAACTCGTCCGGATTAATCACATTTTAATCGCCTAACAAGCAAAAAAGGCAGATTTTATTCCACTTAAGTGGGTTTTAGAGGACGACTGAATAAAACACAGACATTTATCCTGTCAACTCAAGTCTGGCAAATGCATTTAACCAAGTAGGAAAACTAAACACCCCAGACTGGAGGCTACAGAACCATCTGAAGTACTTTAACATGTTGTACTCTCTTAGTTGAAGCACTCTTAACTTTTAAGATGTTTTTGATTTAGATCATTTAATTTATTTTTCCTGCATCAAAAAGAAAACAAGAAATAATATTAACATCAAAGAAGACAACAGAATTTCTGACTGGACGTTTTCAGACATTAAAGGTGCTATAGAAGATGTTTCAGCATTTCAGAAAGCAGAGACTGTTAGCGAGTTTTTGAATAATGTGCATGCACAAGACCAACCTGCTGGATTCACAGCTCCCTCCTCCGACCACAGAACAACGTCCACGAGCCGCTCCGTGTTCAGCAGACAGCAGCTACAGATGCTCCACGTCACAAACGCAAGTAAACGGAACGTCGTCTGAACGGCGCTAACTGCTAGCAGAAAGATGCTAGCTACCTGCTGGAAACGTCTAACAAGTGCGCGCAGCTTCTGGGTCGCAGTATTACTCTCACCAATCAATCACTCTCATTGATCAGTCTTACAAATTACCCGATGAAATGACCGTCAATCACTCTTACTTCGGTAGTAAAAGTGATCGACAAGCCAGAAGACAAATGATAAAGTTCAGGAATGCAGAGATGATTGCAGGATTTTTTTTTCAGCCCCGTTACTTTCACAGCTGATGTAGAATAATATTTATATGTATAGATATATTATATGTATGTAGCTTTTATTCAACCATCACGTACGGAGGAGTGAACCCAGTTTTACCCAATATTGCAAAAATGTTGAAACAAACATCTCCAACGCCGTTAAATCACATCGTTTCTGTCCACACGCTTCATTCAGAGGTAGCCAGGACCAGGACCGGATAGGGACCAGGACCGGATAGGGACCAGGACCGGAAAGGGACCAGGACCGGATAGGGACCAGGACCAGAAAGGGACCAGGACCGGATAGGGATCGGACCAGGACCAGGACTGGATAGGGACCAGGACCGGATAGGGACCAGGACCGGATAGGGACTAGGACCGGATAGGGACCAGGACCGGATAGGGACCAGGACCGGATAGGGACCAGGACCGGATAGGGACCAGGACCAGATAGGGACCGGACCAGGACCAGGACCAGATAGGGACCGGACCAGGACTAGGACCAGGACCAGGACCAGATAGGGACCGGACGAGGGGCAGGACCAGATAGGGACCGGACCAGGACCAGGACCAGATAGGGTCCGGACTAGGACTAGGACCAGGACCAGGACCAGATAGGGACCGGACCAGGACTAGGACCAGGACTAGGACCAGGACTAGGACTAGGACCGGATAGGGACCAGGACCAGGACTGGATAGGGACCGGACAAGGACTAGGACCAGGACCAGGACCGGATCAGGGTCAAGACCGGACCAGGACTAGGACCAGGACCAGGACCAGATAGGGACCGGACCAGGACTAGGACCAGGACCAGGACCAGGACTTGGACCAGGACAGGACCAGCATCAGCCAGTAGCAGCTCTGAGTTTCATTTTCAGTCTGGTTCATGGAGCATAGGGAACTGGGACTGAAACCAGGACCGATGAATCATGAGGACTGAGCCTCTACTGAGTGTTCTGAGGTGGGGGGGCGGCCTGCGTCAGCCCCACTGTTATGTTTAGGGGAGAGTCACATTACTCGAAAGGGGAGGGAGAAAAAAAAAAAAAAAAAAATTGTAAAAAAAGAGGAAAAAGAAGAAAAAAAAAAGAAAAAAATTAGAAAAATGGGGGGGGGGGTGAGGAAAAGGAATGTAAGGAAAGAAAAAAAGAATGAAAAAATAAGAAAAAAAAACAATGCCAATGCCAATATAATATCAGCAAATAAAAAACGGATTTGGGGGGGGGGCGAAGAAGAGGTAAATTCCGAGATTTCGTACAGAACAATGAAATACGCAAGATTTCGTAAGTAAAATAGATTTATACCGCATTTTTAAATGCCAATATAATATCAGCATATGAAAATATCGCTACATTTCAGTGTATCGATATTTTTTCCCACCCCTAGTCTTTAGAAGTTTTAAAGTCTATAAAAAAGAAGTTTTGAGGTTTTTTTAATTTTAGAAACAGTGGCCTGATTGGTTGAATATTGGTTAAATATCGGTGGAGTGGCTGATGTCCGATATTCAGTTTTACGGCCGATATCGATAGGGTGCCAATTATATCATGCATTCCTAACTCATACAAAACTGAGGTTTCTCATCTCTTTTATTCAAAGCTATTATAAAAGCTAGCTTACCAGCTTTCCATCATCACGGTCATTTGTATCACGTAGCGTCTTGTTTACGTTTCGTATAAGTGCGCCCACTCTGCCGCAGCCGCAGATTCTACTGCCACACTTTGCAGATGTATCTGGGTCATTAAATTGGTATCAATAATTGCTTTTGGACATTTCAGAATAGTTTTGGATTCGGGACGTGTACCATTGTGATGGATTGTAATAGTTCTTGTTGTTATTACAATCTCGGTAAACAGCTGTAACAGCTGTGAGACTTTTTAAATATGGCGGGGTGGGAAAAGCGGAGATCATGCAAAGGGCGGGGCTTGCCAGTTCTACCAATCACCAAACATCTACGTATTTCAGTTCCTATGGAACCCTGAAAAGACCCTGCCTCGGGAGTAGGAGGGCCGAGGTCCCTAGTTCCTATGTGTTTGAATGTGCAAAGAAACGGCCTGGTTCCTGAAAAGCTTCTGGGAACTCCAAAAGGTTCCTACAGTCCAAAAGCGCCAACAGTTGTTAGAGACGTCTGAAAACTAGACAAAGTCAGCGAGTTCTGACGTGAACATCAGTGTAATCGGTGAACCAGAAACTGCGCTGACAAAGGTTCCACTGCGATAAATGCGTTACTTCTTTTACTGCATTAATTGTGTGTAATGAATGAACTAATCATAACGAATGCGTTAAAGTCCCACCCCTAGTTTTTACATGATATTTTGAGGACGATGGCAGCAGGAGAGGAGCGACCATGCTTCAGAGATGAAATCCAGAGTTTAATGGATGCTAAGATGTGAAATGGAGATGAGGTGAAGTTCAGACTGAACAGAGAACCTGCAGCTCCAACTTTCACGCCCCGACTCCATCGGATGAGGACGAGATATGATCAGAAACTCCAGAAAGGACTTTCTGGACCCTGAGAAGACTGTCTGAGGTGGAGGATGGAACCGAAGCCCAGTCTGAATACCTCTGCAGCGTCCCCAGCCCTGCTCTCCGGGACCAGGGGGTCCCCACAGTCCCGGCGCCTGGAGTTACGGCGGTGTTCTGGGAGCGAGAGAGGCGTACTGGGAGTGGGGTGGGTTGCAGCGGTGGCTCTTGTAGGTGCCCAGGTGACGGAAGCTGCGTCCACACTGTTGGCAGCAGTACGGCGTGGCCCCGCTGTGGATCCTCTGGTGGGTGTAGAGGTTCCCCAGCTCCTTGAAGCGCCGGCCGCACTGCGGGCAGGCGTACGGGCTCTCCCCGGTGTGGACGCGCTGGTGTCTCTTGAGCCCGGACAGGACAGAGAAGCCTTTCCCACACTGCGGGCAGGGGAAGGGGCTCTGGGCCCCGCTGTGGACCAGCCGGTGGCTCTTCAGCCGGGCGGCGTGCCGGAACCTCTCCCCGCACTCCGGACACATGAAGGGCTTCTCCCCGGTGTGGATGCGCTGGTGCTGCCTCAGGTTGCCCAGGTAGTTAAAGTGCCGGCCACAGTCCCCGCATTTATACCCCCCCTCCATCTTGATCTCTTTTTTCACAGGCCCCCCACCTGGACCCATGCCCCCCATGGGGCCTTCATTCGGGCTGCTTCCCTCCCCCACAGAGGGGGCGGCGGAGGAGGTGGACTGCAGGGCCTTGATGGCGTCAGAGTCCGGGTGTATGAGCTTGATGTGCTCCTCCAGGAACACGGCGTCCGGACAGAAGGTTCCGCACAGCGAGCAGATGAAGGTGTGGCTGGAGAACGGCCCTGGAACACACACACACAGGGTTTACGTCCGAACACACGCCCCAAGACAACCGCCCCCGCGCCCACGGCCCCTACCCGCCTCAGGAACCTCGCCGCTGCCCTTCAGGGGGCTGCCGCCCTCCCCCGGAGAACTTTGGGGCTCCATGGAGAACTCGGGAGGCGGAGCAGGGTTCTGCTCCAGTCCGCCGCCAGCCCTCCGGGACGACTCTTCCTCATCCTCATCATCCTCCATTTCACTGGTCCGACTGTCGTCACAGTCAGGCTCCTTCATGGCTGCAGTGGGAACAAGAAGCAGCAGCGGGGGGGTTAACTCGAGGTTCCCTCTCTTTTCTTGAAGTTATTTTCGAGGACTTTTCCACATGCTACAGTACCTGTCAAGTTATCACAACATAGACTAATAAATTCAACCCCACTTTTTGGAAAAGTGTCCTACAACTGTAGCTTCTATTTCTTACAGCGATGAATCGGAGATGAAACAGAGACAAAGGGCAGACGAAACGGTGATGAAGGGGAGACGAAGCGGACACGAAGGGGAGATGAAGGGGACACGAAGCGAAGACAAAGGCGAGACGAAACGGTGGTGAAGCAGCAGCGAAGTGGTGACGAAGCAGAGATGAAGGGGGGAGGAAGGGGACACGAAGCAGAGACGAAACGACAAAGTGGAGATGAGATGGAAACTAAGCCGGGACGAAGGGAAGACAAAGCGGACACCAAGGGGAGATGAAGGGGACACGAAGTGAAGACGAAGGCGAGAGGAAACGGTGGTGAAGCAGCAGCGAAGTGGCGACGAAGCGAAGATGAAGGGGGGAGGAAGGGGGCATGAAGCAAAGATGGAGGAGAGAGGAAACGGTGGTGAAGCAACAGCGAAGTGGCGACGAAGCGAAGATGAAGGGGGGAGGAAGGGGGCATGAAGCAAAGATGGAGGAGAGAGGAAACGGTGGTGAAGCAGCAGCGAAGTGGCGACGAAGCGGAGATGAAGAGGACACAAAGCGGAGACGAGATGGAAACTAGGCAGGGACGAAGCCAGGACTTAGCTGGGACGAAGCGGAGACGATAGGGAGGCAAAATGACAAAGTGGAGACAAAACGGAGACTAGGGAGAGACGAAAGGGAGACGAAGCAGAGACGAAGTCGGGACTAAGCTGGGACGAAACAGAGACGAAACGACCAATTGGAGATGAAACAGAGACGAAGCCAAGACGAAAGGGAGACTAAGCTGAGACTAAGTCGAAAGTCAAGACAAAGTGGAGGCGAAGCAGACAGAGCAGAGACGAAGCCCAGATGAAGTGGGGATGAAGCGAAGACGAAGGGGAGACGAAGGGATAACGAAGCGGAGACGAAACGGTGGCGATGAAGCGGAGAAAAAGGGGGAGACGAAACGACAAAGTGGAGATGACGCAGAGACCAAGGGAGACATGAAGTTGGATGCTGTGTTGTCACTCATTCACTTGCTTCAAAATCTTACATGTAAGATATGATATGACAGAAATATTTAGTCAGATTAATCTTGTTAAATTTACAAAGAGAGACAACAGCAATACGTAACTGGAACGAAGCATAA